>VZRW01011454.1:881935-995809 GCA_013398125.1 Aegotheles bennettii | reverse complement strand
GGGGGGGGGGGAAGAAAGGAACTGTGTGCTTGCACAGTAAATCTAAACCAGGAATTAATAAATTGAGGCTAGAAACTAAATATGTGTATATTCTTCTAAGCATTGAAGTAGTCTGGCAACAAGCTTCTGACATGAATATAGCAGATAAAAAATCCAAGTCTGTGGAAGGCTTCCTAATAATATAGAGCTTGTGGAAACAAAGGAGCATTTTCAATGGGTCAAAAGGTGTCTTTGGTTCTAGGTGTTGAACTAACCCTGCAAGATATAGCAGTCCAGCCATCAGGAGTGCAGCGTAGCAGGGCTCAGTCATATTCTGTCTGACAGATCCACTTCTGCCATTTGGCAGGAGTCGTCCCCACATTGTGCCTTGCAGCAGGTTGTATGTTAGATCTATAAATGCCTGGTTTAATGTCCTGGGTTTTTTAGTTTTGCCTTCAATCTACTACTCCATGCAGTTTGTTTTCTTTGGATGTGTCTTCTTTTCTTTTGGCTATTTCTTTGCTTGAAACCATTGTCAAACTTCAAGAGTCTGCATTGGCTCATTAAATACCTTGCATCATTTTTGGCAAAGAAGTGAGAAGGAAATTTCCATTTGAACAAGATTTGGATGAGCACAGAAGGTTCCTGAAGCTGGCAATTAATTTAAATCCCTTTTGTTACCAACTTTGAAGCCATCAGATCATATCAGAAAATGTGTTTCTAGCTCCCCTAGCAAGTTTTAAATCAACCAGACCTCAGTGAATAAAATGTGGCATTGTGATTTCTTGCCAAATGAAAATAAAATGGTAACTGGCTAAAAATTAATTTGCACAATGTGGAACTCTCACAGTAGTTTAAGAAGTAGTTCTGTTTGTATGATGCTTTCTGATTTGATGGGCCACATTTTGTATTCATTAATTTGGGTACCTTGATTTAAATCTCTCTAGCTAGGGTACAGCAGAAATGAAGAGAGAGGCAGGTTATCCATGTCTGAGGGGAATGCCAGAATCACAGCAGTGGTGTCCTTAAAGATTATTACCCCCAGTGCTTACCAAAGCTGAGGGGGGGGAAAGGGGCTAATATACAGAGAGATAAATTCTCTGAGGCAGAGCATAGAATTTTACAACCTAAGTGTAATAGGATGTATTGTGCCATCAGCAAAGGCTACAGAGTTTCGTGTGATTAAAATAAAAAAAAAAGGTCCAAGAAGATGCCTTTAACTACCATTTTAGCTGTAATAATTTTTGTCTCTTGGCATTTATATTGGCCATCAAGAGGGAGGCAAGCTGTAAGCTGTGCTGTAATAATAATATGAATAATAATTAATGCTGGCTCTCCTCTCTTTCAATATACTTGCATTTCCATGTTTTCTTCTCAAAATAAAATCTCATGCTCAAAATCTCATATCTGTTTTCATGATAACTTGGAAATTTATTCTGAAATTTTGTTAGTCCTGCATGCTGGTAGAGAGAGGTCTCATCAGTAAATTCCCATTAGAAGGACACTAATGGCTATAAAATCAGAGAAAGCTAATGAAATAGAATCCCTTAGGTAGTTAGGGCTTCTTTTTCCCATCTTATTATGTTTGCTATCCTCTTTCAGAAATACAGATCCCCTTGGGCTAGGAGCTACTGAAAATCTTTGGGTTTTTTTATTTTAACAGTCTGTATTATCCCAAAGTCCCTTGATCACTGCATTACAGTTAAGAATAAGAAGGGAAATAAGCAATAAATATCTTGCTGTTTGTGAAACACATACCACTGCCTTCAGGGGACACAGCTGCATTATGATGTGATAGAAGAGAGGAACTTTTAGCACTATCCTGTCCCTTACCACATTTTCTCCCCTACCCGCCTACTGCCTTTATTCCTCATCTATGAAATGTTCCTGCAAATGAGCGTGATTTCACACTGCCCACTTTCTGCTATCGAGGTCTCACCAGAGAGCAATTCTAAACTGGAGAAAAACAGTCAACTAGTCTGCCATGACCTTACTCAAATTAGGGATCGGGGACCTCCTCTTCATCTGAGTGAGGTTGGACTTGTTGAATGTACAGAAGTTTTTATCTGTAGGAGATGTTCTGTTGTACCTGTGCCCTCTCCTTCAGCTGCTGACCTAAACTAGTCCAAAGGCAAATGGTATTTTGCAATGGTCAGAGGCATGAAATGGTTAATACAAATTGTGCTTTTTGAAGCAGTTCTTTTCTTTAGGGCTGTGGTTCTTCTGGAACTATCCCTAGAAGGTGTGAATTAGATCCAAGGCAATCAGAAAGGGTCTGACTAAACCACCCAGGTAATTTGCGTGGGAGACAACAAAATTCTACTTGAGAAGGGAAAGTAGGACATGGATAGGGAAAATCAATCTTTTAAATAGCCTTAAGCAGGGGGGACTAGTTGGTAGTGTCTCATATGCCCTCCTTTCTCATGTCTTAATGTTCCAGATGTCTTCTCATGATTTTGAGTGAACATTGTGGGCCTGTTCTTCCTTCAAAGTTTATTACTTTTTCATGTTTCTTTTTCCCCCCCTCTCACCACAGCTGTTAGGACTTTTTCTGCTCTCTATCCAGTTTCCTACTGGTTTTGTCCCTGTTTTGAAACAGCTTTATACTTGCTTTGCCTCAGCTGCATGCAGCCTGGCATTTCTGACTCCACAAGCACTCCATGGTGCTCAGCAAATATGAAAATTATCCAGTGTGAGATGGAAGCCCAGAGCAATGTTCCCCTGGATTAGCACCATTATTACTTTTCTCAATCTGCCTTCATTTGCATTTAAATCTGTGCGCTGCATACTGCACATTTAAGAAACTTGGCAACTTTTAATTTATATATGCATGGTGGCTACCTTAGAAGTTTACTTCTCTGTCACATTTGAAGCAGAAATTAGTTCAGAGCACTTAATCCAGAAGTGACTGTACATATCTGTCACTTCAGAGTAGTGATGCATTCAGGTTTAGGGTGCCCGTATGATCCACCTTAGGAAGAGTTTGCAAAATAAAGTTTTTAAATCCCCTCTGTCAAGACAAAAAGCTTCATGCACGCTTAGATCTAGAACAATTTAGCAGGGAGAAGAGAAGCAATCAAAATTAGCAATTGGCTCTGTTTGGTCAGGTACTTCCCTGCATATACATTAAGTACCTGCTGGTTTATGCAGAAGGGTGAGTTCAGACAGGAGGCTCGAGAGGATAGAAATTGTTTCTGACAAGAAATATTTCAGTCTCAGGGAGAGGAAGTATTCAAGTCTACCATCCTCTGCACCATGCAATGTTCAGTTAGAAATGCAGATGGGGTAACTCTGATGTCTGGTCTGTGTAGTTGCTGTGAGTTAGGGTTGGCCAGTGCCCTTTCCTGGCGTGCCCACTCCTGGAGACTTCCTGTATCTGTGCAGCCACCTCCAGAGGGCTTGTGGAAAAACTACCATCTCTCATTTTGAGGGATTTCTAGAGGGATTTTGAAGGTCGAAAAGGCTAGTTTTCAAGCAGTTGGAAACCTGGCAGAAACAGATGAATTGCGTTTGCTGCAAGCTTCAAAGGTGTGATAGAAGTGCTGTGTTTGGCTTAGTTGAGTCTCCTCCTTCTCCAAGTGTGGGTTCTCCGAATTGGGCACATTTCTTAGGATTGATCCAAAGGGAACAGCATATGTTTTCATTGTTTGTCTCTTCCTTTTCAGAGGTGTTCATGGCCATTTCAATGGTCAGCGCCCGTGGGCTTTGGCAGATGAGTGCATCCTGGACCTGATGGCTGAGCTGGTTGGTAGGTGTGAACTGCAGGAAAAATCATTCTCTAGAAAAGGAAATATTATAGTTTTTTTCTTTTAAGACTGAAAGTACTGAAACTCTGATTTAGTTCTTTGCATTCTTCTGTTGCAAAGTAGTTTTTCCTGATTGCCTTGTGCATGGACTAACAATTTTTTTAAGGCTGCAAGTGTTTTAAAGAGATGAATGTATGTGATAATATATGAGCATATGTATATCGTGAAACTAATTGCAGCTAAGGGTTTCTTGGAGCATCATAAACCACTTGGTCTAACACATGAAGCCCTTTTAAAGGGCACTTGGCATTACAGATTCTCAGTCTCTCTCCAAGGAGTAAACCAATGAACTTTCTCCTTTGAAAGATTATTTATATCTAGACATTTTCTGCTTTTCCTCCTTTCCCTGCCACTAAATCCAACCTCATATTTGAGAACTGCTTATGTCAATGAAGCAGATAATTGGGGCAGGATCTGCTATTTTAAGTTCCCATCACCCCGCTGTACCCCTCGAGGAGTCTGCAGTGCTGCAGGACCTGGGCAGTAAATGCATCTGCTTATTCTAGAGATTGAGAAGGAGCCCTGGAGACTTCTCCTGGTGAGTTTGTCAGCCAGAAAAGTGATTGCCTGAGTCTGAATGCAAATTTCCTCTATCATCTCTTACTCTAACCTGGGTGTAGTTGCTGAAATAACCTTTCACTGGGATTTCCTTCAGAGTTGTTGCTGTCAGAAGGGGGAAGAGAAATGATCTTGTCAGGGTCCCTCACAGACCCTTTTTCTCCCCAACACTTATAGCTGTTGTCTAGGTTAGTAGATTTTAGTGAGATTTGGCCACTATTTCAATTTAGCTGCTGAAGGCAAATGTCAATACTGACTGTTTGAATTGAATTATCATGTGTTCATTTGTGCCTTCACTAAGGAAAAACATTACAGTAAAGCTGACCGACTGTAAGGTAGATATTGTCTCATAATTTCTCCTCCAACAACAGACAAGTGTTCAATGAGAAGTTAAGGGTTTTTTTCCTTTAAGAGAAGCGATTGGGGTCTGAACAACTGGAAACAGAGACACTAAGGAATGTTTCATGGCAGGTTTATTTATATATTTATAATTAAACTTCTCGATTTCTTCCAATAGCTAAAATACCAGACATTATTATTGGAGCAAAGCAAATATAAGAAAATAATGTTATAGTTGGTCTATCCATGGTGTAAGCATTAAGGCAACATGTGGCTACACTGGGCATCACTGGCCTGTGCAAAGGGATCCCATCTGCAGAATGAAATAAAAACCAGAATGCAGATCAGTTGTTCTGATTTTGTAAGTTGCTGCTGTAGTACCTGGTATCGCTCAGGAGGTTGAGAAATTACTTTTCTTGCTTTCATTATCTTCAAGGACAAGCTTAGTACATTCATCTGTTAACTCTCATAGAACATAAAAATGTGAGAATGTAAAGGGGTGGAGGGTGTTGAAATGCTGAATGCGGCTGATTTAGGGATTTCTCTGATCTGATCTCTCTTGGCAGGTGGGTGTTCTCGTTCTGGTAGGGTATAACTGGGATGCTGTGGGCAGGTGGGGAAATGTGGCCTGTCACACAACCAGCCCGGTGCATAGTAAGGGCTTTTAAATTGGAAACTTTGAACTTAATTATCTGGAGGATGGAGAATTTATCTTACATTTTATGAGAGTGGGAGAGGAGTCACACCACCTACTTTCAGGCACTTAAATTAGTAAAGTAACAAGGTAGATCATTGGTGCTCTTCACATAACCAGGAGAGAGAGCCAAGATCCCACAAAGGTTAGCCTGAAGCACCTAAATTATCATCCTTCCATGCATCACCTTTGTGAGGGTTTGCCACTGCTCTGCCTGCAAAACTTGGGCCCCTGGGAGCTCCCCGCAAGGTGTCAGGGCAGGCTGAGTGCTGGGACCAGTTTGGCCTCAGCTTTAGGTTAAGAGTCACTGCAGAAAGAGGCAGTCAGGCTGGGATTTTTGTTCCTTAACCATCTGTCTTGCAGAGGCTGCCAGCTCAGTGTGCATTATAATAGTTGTTTAACTAAAAGTATTCTGGGTATAAGGAGAGGGCAATGAGAGTTTTGCATAAGCTTCATCTAACTTCTTATCAGTCTATTTTTCTTATATTTTTCAAACTCGATACAACACTGGTGTTTTTTTCATCACAATGGGCAGACTACGCTGAACTTATTACAACTTTCTTAATTTCAAATGTATATTTTATTTTTTTCTATTAAAATTACAATGACTAAGGTCACCCTACCATTAACCTATTTTTGTTTTTAAAATTCTTTGTTGGGAAAGGTTTCAAAGTCCTGTTGTTTTCCTCAGTAATAAAGGACATGTCAACATT
The DNA here is from genome assembly GCA_013398125.1 of Aegotheles bennettii. NCBI lineage: Eukaryota > Metazoa > Chordata > Aves > Caprimulgiformes > Aegothelidae > Aegotheles > Aegotheles bennettii. The sequence continues at coordinate 989,720 of VZRW01011454.1, read as the reverse complement.
GTCAGTTTGGATTTTGTTCTCCACATTTTTTGGACTTTGTGGTTTGGGCTCAAATCTGGCCCTCAGGTTCACATGCCAGCAGTGTTTTATTCATATAAGATCCTCGTAGCTTTTGTGAGGACCTAGGTGAGTGATTCTTAGAAGGCAAATAAATGAATATTTCCCAAATAATGGATGCATGGTAATAAAATCTGATTTTTAAAATTATAGGTAATAACGAAAAGGCTAGGAGAATAAATGCAAGAAAAATGGTATTTTAAATGCTCTCTTCCAACGTGGTGTTTATGATTAAATACCGTTTTCCAACAAGGTGTGATACTGAGTATGTATGAGTTGAGGGAATCCTGAATTTCCTTTTTTAGTGAATTTAATGTAAGAACATAAACAGATCTTTACCCTGTTTTTTATTTAATATGTTATGGAGGAGGACAAATTGTCATTTCTCACTTTAAGTAGTAGTAGTAAGTAAACATTATTTGGTGAAATTTATTCAGGATCGGGCCAAAAACTGTAAAATATCTGTCCGTTTAATGGTTTATAGTGCTATAACACCTTGCTTATTAAATGCAGTCACATTTTCTTGTTCAATGAAAGTTCCAGTAGTAAATACATTGTGAAATGCAGAGTCAAGGTCAGTGGAGGCTGGAGCCTTTTTGCTATGCTCACGCCGAGTGGTATAACAGGGGGACGGTAATCTCTGCTTCTCCTACCAGGCTTTATTAAGACATTACAACCTTGGCAAGATCACCTTCTGATGGAACAAGATTAACTGTACAGCTGCTGCTGTACAGTGTGCTCAGGCTGGTCTCTGTTGAGGGAGGACTGAGTACTGGGCAGATTTGTAGTGACTTTGAGTGATAAGGATTATTTGGAATAACCAAACTATTATCAGAATTGGGGCCTTTAGCTTTTTTTCAATCATTTTACAAAATCCTTTTTACTTACTCTGGTGAGGAACAGGCTCCCACTGCAGTCAGAGAGAAGAAGGATGGCAGTGTCTGCCTAACGCAATCATAATTGTCTCTGAAGTTGTACTTTGCAAATGCTGCTTCCTTTTATTAAAGAGAAGATTTATCAAGCAGAACATACAGGTTTTAGTCTGTCTTGGAGATACGGCATAAAGTTAGGAAATAAAGAAAGCAAACATAATTTTGTCTCCTGTGTGCCGGGTCTCTGAATATTGTAATAGGTTAATTGGATCATAGAAAGGTTGTTTTCTGAAATGCAGTGCAGGTTATAAAGGATAACAGTTTTCCAATGACACGGATGAGGTTTGTTTTGTGGGCATGAAATTCAATAATGGAAAGCTTTTAATAAATATATAATTTACGGAAGACCAAGACTTACATGACAAATGTAGTGTCATATTTAATTTGGGATGCTAGCATGCAGCTAAAAGTGATCTACAGATTAACCATTTGTTTTATACTGAAACGGTGCAGGAGGCAGAGGATTGCACGTACAGAATTTGTTGTGAAAGCCACAGATTTCATGGAAGGAGCAAAGGGAGAAATAAGAACAATACTATTTCTTGATGCTATCCTTTTTTTCAGCCTCAAGAGTTACATAGAAATATTAAGACTGCAAATAATACTGTTTTGAGCCACGATCACTCTCTCTAGCTGTCTTCTGTATCTGCAATAGAACAGCCACAAGGTGACCTCTTCCAGCAGCATGGAGCCTGCAGATGCAATGCTATCAGAGGGAAGAAAAGAAAGCAAAGGAGAGCATTTTACGTGACGAAAAGAGCTTATTTTTCCTGATGAAGAGATAGGTCCCCTTATGTTTCTTCCCACAAACTTGTTGATGTTACTGATGTCTGGAGGAGGGAACTTATTTGTGACATCTCTTTATCCTCCTGGCTCATCCCCTGGACAGATCATCTGGAGTCACTGACAGCTATTGACAGGTCTTTCTGTCCAATACTTACAGATCTCAGCAACACAAAGCAAGGCCATTGAATACCTCAATCAGAATGGTTCTTAGCTTTGCCCTTGATGCCAAAAGCTGAGGCCTTCTTGGCAAGGATTTATGAATAAACCTTCCCTAATTATAGATTTCTATGTTCTTTGGCTAGATTTGCTTGTATTGAGTTCAACTCATGGTTATGTCTTTTTTCTACGCTGACAAAGTAATAACTCCATGAATCTAAACTCTGTTGAGATATGGTGGGAGTGTCTCAGTGCTCTTGCTGCCTTTCCTCTGTGTTGGTTGGGACCTTGTGTGCCCTCCAAGGCAGGGACAGGATTCACCTCTCCATTTCTTGTGGCTCCCCTTACCCTTTTTACCATGACATCATGTTTTCCTTTCCTCTTTATTGATCTTGAGGGTGGCTGTTGCCCTCCCTGCCTGCTTACACTTGCCTTCACCCCTCCCTGTCTGCAACCTCTTTCTACCTTTGGCCAACTCCACTTCTGGGGTGATGACCAGGGCAAGAGATGTGAGCCCATCTTCCAGCTGAAGACGACTCTCAAAGCACTGATTTGTCTCCAGGCTGAATTGCTACTTTTCAACAACAGACTTCAGGCAAAGGCAAAGAAACAAGAATTGATTTTCTCCATATCTCAGTGGCACCCTGCCCAACGCGCAGTCCCTAGTCCTGCCTAAAACCTTTCACTAGTGGTTGATAAGGGTTTGAGAATTTATTTCCAAGTACTTTGCACTAGGAATTAGTTGTTACTTCATTAGCTCTGCCTGTGATTAGCTGTAGCCAAAAGGCATCTGTTACTAGCCTCCTTGGAGCTATGTGGGTACGGCTGCTTCTTGCTAAGTTGCTATAGCTTATGGGCCAATTTTGCTTGTTTTTTATTAGGGCTGAGATTTAGGTTGTCATTACAGTAGCCACTTACAATAGATGATTGTGTCACTATGTTTTCTGACTTGCTTTACCTATAAACCTATGACAAAAATAAGCCTGAAAGTCCTGCTTTACGTATGGTCTTCTGACCTGATTTTCATCTGAGGTATTAATGATAATAAATCCACTGATGCTTTGCCAGGAAATGGAAATATTTCATTGTTTTTTTGTTTTCAGTGGCTGACCTGAAAAAATAAATATTTTCCTGCCACTGTGGTGTAGTGAGTCAGACAAGAAATCTTTTTGCTTCACTGTGTGGTGACACCTCAGACATTTGTTTACTTTCCAGTCTTTAGAGAGACATTGACTGAAAACATACTTTTGCTTTCTCCACACTAATTAAGATTTCTCTGAAATTACAAAGAAAACTCCTAACCAGTTGTTTGGTTTTAATTATTTCAGGAGCCCAAAGACATGAAGTAGCCTTAATGAATGGACTAACTGTTAACTTGCACCTCCAGATGGTATGTATTTTACAGTGTTTATTTGACGTGTGTTGACAAGTATTTTTCTTCCTTTCTTTGTGAATATAAGCAAAAGGTTTTCTGAGGAGCTCACAAAGGCAAGCACTGGATGATAGCATAACTTCTCTTAAGCCTTGTGACCTGTATCTTGAATGATGCTTTGCATGCAAGACCTGGTTCCACTTAATATTAAGCAGAAAAGCTGGATGGAGAAATGTTTTCAAGGACTCTGTAGGGAAAGTTTGAGCTGTTCTCATATGTGTTGCATGTCAGTCCTCAGAGAGGAGATCTTATTTAAGAAATATTTCTGAATAACTTCTCAATTTTGAATTTCACATTTTGAATTAGTGCAATTTTGAAATTCACATTAAACATTTCAAAGTTTAAGAGGCAAGAGCTGAACTGTGAGAGACAAGCCGTAATTTCGGTCAAGCTTAAAATGCAGTTGCATAGAGGAGATGGCATTTTGAGTTATGCTGGTTTATGCACCCCTAAAATGTGGTAAAGCATCTGATTTTTATGACATAGTGGTCATTGATGTGGTTTCCTTATGAACGGGACTCTGCTGTTACATGCAGCCTGTCTCTGGTTCTGTAGTGTTACCAAAGGCTTGGTTCAACTGAATGAAGACGTGAAGCTTCATTTTGTGTGGTTCACACAAGAAGATTTATCACTTGAATCTACTCCTCTGTAACACGTCTCTGACCTTTGTTAAACTAAGAACCCTGAAGCAGGGCAGGATGGGGCTAAATGCAAGCCAGTTTACCTGGCTGCTCTGAGTTAGGATAGGTGCAACGCAGCCAGACTCATGCCAAACTGTGCTGGGCTCTGTGTAACCACTGCTAGCAGGAGCAGGATGACTTGTAAGTCTTCTCCTAGTCCTCTCAGCATGGTGGCAAGCCTAACTTGCCTCCATGCAAGGAGCTGAGAAGGAAAGTCCATTCACCTAAAGGTGCTGAGAGGAGGTCTTTGCAGAAGACTCAGTCCTTCTGGCAGGTTTGTTTCGGAGGAGGGGATGATTTAATAACTAATGTTACAGGGTAGGGATGGAAATCCAATTCCTTTGCACTGTTTGCTGTGCTTCAGCTGCTGCTTTTGCTTGCAGAATGGATCTGGTGAAATCCCAACTTCCCTGGCAAAAGTCAAAGCTTTCCCATTGATTCCTGTAAGAGCAAGTTTTCACTGCTGGATTTTTTGTGGCCTTTGTTGTAGATATATGAAATACAGTATTAGAACACTTTCCTACTTTGATAAATGTTATATGGACAAAGAAATATTTGTAATTTCTGGGGGATTCTCTGCATTCTGCATGAATGTAAAGCAATCTTTATTAAGTTATATACTGGGAGCATATCTCTCATCTCTGCTTAGATACATTTCAACATATCCTTTCATTTCTTTTTTGTCTTAACAGCTTGCTTTCTTCAAGCCTACTCCAAGACGCTATAAAATTCTTCTAGAAGCCAAAGCTTTTCCCTCTGACCATGTAAGAAATTAATATTTCACCATATTTGTATTATTAATCATATTTTTCTAAAGAATATCAGTAGCCTGATTTGAATATTTATTAGCTCATCTTGTCCAAGTAGCATTACAATAAAAAAATCTGTCAGAAGCTTTTGAGTTCAGCATATTTTACAGATCGTGGCTTTATTCCTTTTGTTCAAATAAAAAATGTTACAAGAAGAGAAGATTGAATGGGTGCATTGATTTATTAGTCTTTTTAAAGACATTGAGTAAACTACTGGCCTAAATCAACTGAAGTTGTAAATGTTTTATTAATTCTTGTTGCTGTTTTACTTTATGAAACCAAATCAATACAAACTCACAACATTAACACTTGTATAACCCCAGACAGAAATGGAAATGTTTGTTCTTAGTGCTTTAGATTACTAGTTCAAATGTAATTTGTCTGCTATAAAATAGAAGACAATAGCCCATGCATCATGGCTTAGAGCAAATTAATCTCTGGGTTTGTGACCCACTGCTACTTTATCAACTCCATAAACTCCTGGAAATTGATAACACATTTGATCTCTAAGGTGAGATAAAAATAATTCAGGGTACTAACAGGTTTATTTGTAATGAAGATGGCAGCACAGGTGTGTATAAACCCCAAACTGCCTTTATTCTAAGTAACATTCCTACTAATCCCACGTTTATGTCAGGCATGCTTGTACATTTGGACTCCATCTTAAATTTCTACAGCACTTCAGCAATAACCCGTGAAACTGCTGTCAATTCAGTTCCTGTCATGTAACTTTAAACTATTTTATGGTATTATTTGATGATTTTTAGGATCTATCCAGAACCATTATTTATTGATAATATCTGTGTCTAGGATTTTCAAAATAGTCAGAGTTCAGAGCTCTTATTTCCTCCTGGCTGTGAGGCAAGTCTAAGACATGAGAATAGCAGGGACAGTATATATGTGCTGGCCAAACCTCGTCTGCATTGACAGCAAGAGATATGTGGCAGCCTGGGAGGTAGCACGTGCTACCAAGCAAAGCAGGTACCCGGGGCCCCTGGAGAGGCCATGTTCAGTCTTCTCTGGGGCTGTTATCTGTGCAGGCTTTGCTTGCTGGAATCTAGTAAAGTGTATCCTCCACCACATTTCCACTCTCATTCTGCTCCATGAACTCTGCTCCTGCAGGATTTTGGCTTTGACTTTAACCTTGCTGTCTGAATGTGATTCAAATTCTGATCTTTTTCAAAGTGAAGGGAATCTAGAAACTCTTCAGTGGAGTTGCATTAGGCTTCCAAGTGTTAATGTTAGTGAAAGGCAGGCATCAAAATCCATTTCTGAAGTTGATGTGTTTTTTTCTTAGTTGTTTTATCACGTAACTGTGCTAACATGTTCTGCATGGGAATCTCTTCCAGTATGCTGTTGAGTCCCAGCTTCAGCTTCACGGGCTTGATGTGGAGAAATCTATGCTTCTGATGCAGCCACGGGAGGTGGGTGAGAATTATGTCAGATCTGCTTCGCTGTTGCTAAAGGCAGAAGCGTATTTCATAGGAGAGTTGTCATACATCCTCAAATATTCTGGTGTCTGCCTGCAGAAGTTATAATTTATTTGTACTGATACTTTCAGGTAAAATTTATGAATTGCATATTCTGATTCTGTGGATATTTTTTGGTATTAGAACCCATTTTATAATTGCCTGGTTCAGCTAGTGCAAAAACCTGTTATTCTTCCTGCTTTTCCTGTTTGCAAAACCTGACAGCATCCTGAAAACCGCAAAATACAGCAGCTCATTGAGAATCTCCAATGTCCTTTTAATGTCCTAAGGCAGCATATTGCCATAACATGAACAACAGCAGTCTGTGTATCAGCACAGACGAAGGGAAAGGTCTGCTTTGAGTAATATGCAATTCAGATTAATTTGAAAGGCTGCCTTGCTTCATTTTTACAGTATTAAGAACTTTGCCACCTAACTATAAACTGATGGTGACCTTTTGCTTCTGAAATCTGAGTCATCTTGTGAGTAAAGAGCCTGTTCCCGAATGCTTGATAGATTTGCAAAGATTGTTGAGATAATAAAAGTTACTTGCAATTCAACAATCTTGGCCAAGCTCTTTTCAGTAACAAGGCTAATTTAATTCTAGGTTTTCACTGCCTAATTGATCCCTAGGTGGTGGTATGTTTTACATGATCCCTTGCTAGGAAAATGGGAGGAGGACAAGGCAGTAATTTTCCTATAAAGAATCAAGAATGGGGATGGGACTGGTTGAAATTTCTCTATATTTAATGACCCCAGGTTTGGAGATTTTTGTACTTTTGATGATGTGAGCCTTGTTTTTGAAATATAAATATGGCAGGTTCATAATAGCTTCCTATGGGATACAAAGTTTATCAGAAAAGTACGGAGCGAAACTGATAGAGAACTTTTGAGTCTTGTGGGTGTCACAAATTTCAGATGCTTCATAAAAATCATTATATATGCTGTTTGCACCAGGATTTTTTTAACTGTAAATTAAGTGTCTGAAATATTAAAGAGTATGAAGCCTGCCAGAATATGAATAAACTTTTTATAATGGACACCTTCAAGGTAAGTTTGCTAATTGTTTTTGTTTTTGGTTTTTTTTGTGGTAACTTACTCATAGGCTACTTTGTAGCACTACCTTTGTGTATCATTACCGTGCTAAGGATTTGCTTTTGATCTCCTGTGCAAGCAGCACAGCTCATGGTAAAATATAGATTATGAAATAAGAAACGACAGTTTCATTACTGCCAGAGTTGATGTAAAATGTGTGCTTTAACTTTGTTTTAGGGGGAGGAGACCTTGAGGACTGAAGATATCCTTGCTGTAATTGAGAAGGAAGGGTACTCTATTGCTGTCATTCTGTTCAGTGGGGTGCAGTACTACACGGGACAGCTGTTTGACATCCCTAGAATAACAAAGGCGGGCCAAGAAAAGGTAGGATTTCTCTAGCCCCATCCTTTTAGCACCGATTTCAGATTGATTTGCCTTGTGAAATATTTTTCTACTTTTTGTGGAACAAAATAGAGCACACGTGGAAACCTGTGGGGCTCTGTTAAAAAGTAAAATCACTCTGGGCCAAGATCCCTGGGGGCTGTGTGCTGCATGAAGAAATAGTCTGTGAGAGCAATCTTGCAGGTATGACTTAATAGTAATGAATTGTCTCCGTATAGTTTAACTTCTACAGGGCTTTTCTTGAAGGACAGAATTTCAAGAGGTTCAGTGGAGGAGGGGGAAGAGGTAATCACAGCTCCAATCTCTCTTTACAAGTTAGTTTGTGTTAGTTTTCTGCATTTTGGCAGACTTTCATGATTTTCCTCCTTTTCTGCAGCCCTGCTGTGGCAGTTTTTGGCCCCAGTGAGCAGGGAGGTGAGCTCCCTGTGGAGTCAATAGCATTCAGATACAGCTGATCAGTTTTTCGAAGACAGGCAGAATGTGGAGAACATCAGCATCACAAGAGGACTGTAATTTAGTGATGACTCAGCCTTTGGAGCTTGCAGGCAGTGTGCTCTGTGGACATAGCTGTAAAACTTCTTTAACCATCTCAATTGCCTCAGGAATCCAGAATAAAATAGTTTTTAATTAAGTTGTCTTATCAACAGGAGGTCACCAGGCTTTCTGTAAGGGCAGTCTTTTAATGGGTGTACTTTATCTCATATAAGATTAAACTGCTCAAGGATAAACTTATGTAGCATCACAGGATTTTGGCAAACCAGCTATTTGTATTTGATGTTTTAACTCTCTGGGGAGGTTTCTGGCTCACATCAGGCTATACATCTTCTGTTGCTGTAGGTTTGGCAGTGGGAATTTTTCTGGAGGTCAGGGAGTAAGTTATGCTGCTGGAAAGTGGTGGTAAAGTCTCCCCTGGGAGAGCAGAGCAGGTGTGAGAGCTAGTACAGGGCCTGTGGGATATAAAAAGGGAATGTTCTCACAGAGCAGCACCTGGTGTCAAAATTGGTCCTGAGCACAGTACAAAACTGTGAAGGAGTTCTGACACTGATGCAGAAAGCCAGGGAAGAAAGAAATGGAGGGAGAGTCAGCTGCAGAGGGAAATGAGTCTGTGTATTAGCTCCATAATGCTCTAAAAGCAACACCTTCTTGGTGCCTTCCTTGAGGGTCTTCCATTACTTTGCTGCCCACAAATAACCAAAAGGCTATGCTGATATGTTTGAAAGGGACGATGGGCTCTCACTCCTGGTGGCAGCAAAGCTTTTGTTCAGCCACCAACTCTTACATGCCTACAGTATTTCTTCCTCCAAATCTGCTCTGTGGTTTGTCTGAAAGGTGTCTGAGAGAGAAATCTGTTTTCTCTACTGTAAAAATGGACGACCTTGGTAAAGCCTATCACTTTACTTCCTCTCCAAAGGTGCTCTCTGGACTGTGGGACACATGCTTGGATGAGTGGAAGTGATGCAGTTTCACTGAAAGATATAAACTCCCCTAAAGTGGCTGAAAACCTGATTTCTGGGGAAAATTAGTCACTGATAGTTCATTATACAGAGTGAAAATGGATTTGATATTTATATTATCTGAGGAGATAACCAGGACTTGGTGGAGAGAGCTTAAAATTTCTATAAGGCAGTGCAAATAATAATATTAACTTGAGTGTACGTGCTTCCACATGGTGGATATACACAGAAACACTGCATGCTTCTATGGAGACTGTATTGTGTTACTGAAGAGGAGAGTAATTTCTGACAGCAGTTGAGTACTGCAGCAGGCACAGATAGATGTCAAAGGCCTGTTTCTACCTGCATGTCTGTTAGAAGTGAATCTTTTCTTCCAGAAATCTTTCAAAAGGGGAAAAGGAAAAAAAAATAATATAAAATTACCAGCCTCTGTGGTTAGAGCACATAGGACTGGAATCCAGGTAAACTCATGACCTAAAATGTCATTAGTGTATTTAAAAAGAAAAAACTATTAGATATACTCAGCTCAGTGTCCTTATGGATTCTACCCTCTGGGTTAAGTGATGTTTATATATTTATACAAGACCACTAACTATGTAGCATACTGTTACATCACACTTAAGCATCTGCATATGGCAATATTTACTTGAACAGCTGTGAAACCAGGGATTCATGAAGAGTTTGCTGTCTTAATATTGGTAAGAAGTAGTCCTGTATCCTCCTGCTTCTCTTGATCTTGGGTCTTCTGATTACCAAAAAGCCCAAAATGTTGAATCTTCAAAAGGAGTTGGCTCCTCTCCTGTGTTTCCAGGTCAGAGCTGATGTCAGGAGCTGCTATTGGGTTAGAGGAGAACAAGACAATTGCTGAACCAGAGTCATTAACATCTATGTAATGTGTATGGGCTTAGTTTCTCTTTGGTGGCATCCAACCAGTCCCTGTCCCCAGGCTGATAAGCTTCCAGGAGAGTAAGTGCGTGGGCTTGAAGACCATCTCCTTCAAGAGCTTCTGGACCTGATGGCACCAGGATTGGCTTATACATAACATATCGCAGAAAGGCTGGAAGTCCTTTAAAATGCATGTTCAAAGAGGATAAGCTTGAGAAGTCATGGTCATAGCAGAAATGCAAGGCTCCCCTTCCCAGTGATGAAAGGTGGTGAATGACCCCATGCTCCCGAACAGAAAATAGGTTGGGGAGAGCTGACAAGCAAGAAAGTAGAAAAGGAAAAATACAAGGTAGAAATGTCATTTGAGAAGTGGAGGAAAAAACATTTCTTGTCAGCCAGTATAGCAGAGAGAAAAGTACTACACAGACAGTCTTAATTCTTTTAATGTACAATTGAAATAAAATCCTGCAGTGTTGTGCCTTATCAGGGCTAGAGATTTGAGCTGCAAGCTCAGGAGGTCTGGAAAATGTCCTAGGATTCTTGAGGTCAGTCATTTATGAATTACGTTACTGATTTCCTTCTACATTTTTTAAGTCAATTTCCTAAGTTCTCTACGTATGTTAAGATTCCTCCCAGAGTGAAAGTTCTGCACATAGGCAGCTTCATTAAGTCATTAAATATTAAATGAACTAAATTAAGCTTGAAAAATTACCTCAGGCTATTTTTCCATCTTGGGTCTCTCAGATAAATCAAAATTACTATGTATTGTGCAAGATACTCATCAGCAGGCTGAGGAGGATGTAACAGTTTTTCTTGTTTCATACTTTTGAGCTTGCTCTAGAGGATGCAGAGGATTGAGTCGTTTTATTCTTCAACAGGCAAAGAAATGGCTGACTTTTACAAGACTCTAGCTTTCAAATACAATTTTCATTTTGGAAGTTATATTGTACTTTCCACTGACTTTGTACCGTATGTAAAGTATTTTAATCTCTTGAGTCCCAGTAGGAAAAGCTTTAAGATCCTTCATCTTAATTTCTTTTCCTGTCTCTCTTTCTAAATGTCCCAGCTTTGCTGGTGTGAAGCTGTCATTTCTCTCCCTCTCTCCAAATGTCATTGTCCATGCTGAGTTGTTACCTGCTGGTTATCAGCAGCTACCCAGACACTTTGCAGAAATGACTTTTAGATGTTAGAATAAAACGGAAGAGGCAGGGGAGAGCACACGTCCTCTTCTTTGCCCAGAGCAGATGGAGAGCTCAGTTTTCCCCCTAGCCTGGGGAAACGACGTTCCCACGCAGTCCTTGTTCTGTGTGGCTTGTGCAGGGATAGCTGTTTCAGTTTGTTTTACTCTTTCCCCTGCAATCTGTGTGGCTAAACATTTGCTGTTTGTGCGACTCGAGTGCCAGACGCCTCCCCCGGGAAAGCAAACCAGCACCACCCATCCTGCAGATGACAACTTGAACAAAATGGTACGAGTGGGTGTTTCTGAGAAGATGCAGGAAACCTGCCAGCACTGAACCCAGATTTTTCAGGCTATGCCTCATTCATTAGTAAGTTAGAGTGCACAGTAGGATTTACCAACCAATTTTAAAGTGTTGGGGAGCAGTTAAAGCAGTTCAGGAAGATGACCCATGGGTGGCATCTCAGTGGGCTACGATGTGTTCCAGCCAGTGTCAGCACCCAAGGAAGTTTGTGTGTGTTGAGGTTACAGGTATAGACATGGCTAGGGAGCCTTGTGACTGTAAGTGTATCCAACCTGCTGGTGTCCTAAGGAGTCTTGTCCTACCTCCCATTTACTGTCTTTTTGCAATTTGTCATCTTGTGCTTGAACATATATTTTTGTATATTTTATCACTTACCGAGAGGGAAAGGACAACTGATTTTAACACAAGACTTATCATAGAACTAAATTTTTACAGGCTTTTTCTTATGAGCAACTACCATTTATTTGTTTGTTTTAATTTCGTTAATGTACTGCCAGGTACATACGTTCAGCAGGACTCAGCATATCACATTGTCCCTGGATTCCACTGTAACCAATGCATCTCTCATAGAAAGTCTTTAAAAAAAATTGTGTGGGATGTATGTACAAAGGGATACCTGTAAATGTTTAAACCCAGTCACCTAAGTTTTGAAATTAAGGCCTTAAAACCCTATGAAAACCTTGTTCAATAGCAGATTTGCTTTAGTTTACTGTAGCTTATTTCTCTGAACCAAGGCCGTTTTCTCTCTGAATGAGAGTGTTCCCATGGGCATTCAGTGTGCTTCAGCCTCTCTGCCTAAGCTTCACCATTTCAGTTGATTTGTCCTGACTCACTTCTGAATGTCCCTGTGAAGACAAACCACCGAGGGTGTGAAGGCCAGGCATTTTTCCTGCATTTATTGGAACTTTGCTTCTGCTGAACAGTAAATGTTCAGATCATGCAAACTCTATGGCAGTGAGTTTTCTTTCCATCCTTTTGGAGCGACTTCTCAAGCTGATAACTTCACTACTGCCTCCATTAGAATTAATGTGTCACATCTTCTTAAAATGCTGCTTCATTCAAATTGTTATCTAGTTTATACAGAAGATTAAATATACCAAAGTACCGTTTAAATAATTTAGCTAAAGCTCCCTTCATGCAAGAAACTGCAAGAGACTCTTAAAAAAATCCTTTGTTTTATCATTGGACGCTGATTTTTCTGAAGCCTGTGCTCCCACTCTTCTTCCTACCATGCTGCTTGCAAGCAGGCTGTTTGTGTTTTCAAAGCAAAATGCAAAATAGCATTTAATTTGTAGTCCAGGCAAAAAATACAGTTTTATTTCTCTGTGCTTAAAAAAAATAGCAAAGCTTGGGAGAACTTTTTCGTTTAAAAATGCTGCCATCCAGTGGTTATTTGGTGTGTAAACCTGCTACTTTTTTAATCTATACATCGTCCTCCTTTTACATTTATTCTTTTTTTTTCCCCCAGTGCCCTGTGCAAATTGTGGTTATGAGAAGTACAACACTTTCCACAGGGAAATGGCAAAGTTTTCATAACTTTTTAGGGACGAGTACAAAAGTCCTTAAAGACCAATGTGTTGCATAGGCTTCTGTCTCACCCATTTGAATTCCCAAAGAGCAAGATCCTCATAGTTTAAATATTAGGAAGACCTGAAGTATATAGTAGAATATTATTCATGTATCATATCATTATGTACATTACTATTTTGTCTCTGCCTAGACAACAGTTTGAAATCATATTCAGTTTATTTCAACTTATACTTATGTCATACTTATTTCAACTTATTCCACTTTGATGCATTAGAAAAAACTTAGGAATCTAAACTGTATCTAAGTGCCCTCGAAGACAACCCCACAAAAAATTAATGGTTTCTACGTGTATCTGTGGTATAGAAGACTTGTTTCTAGTAATAGCTCAAAACAGATGGGACTTGGTAACATGCCTATATAGAGAGCAAGCAAAGCTCTAAAGAGTTTTTTTCAAAATAATTTTAGTCATGACTATCTTGTTAAGTATTATATTAATTATCTCTTTCCTGCAGGGTTGCTTTGTTGGATTTGACCTGGCTCATGCTGTTGGGAATGTAGAGCTTCATTTGCATGACTGGGGAGTAGATTTTGCCTGCTGGTGTTCCTACAAGGTAAAATAGATTCATTGTTTGAGACTGTTTTCCATAATGTCACTTCTATGATGGGTCAGCAAATAGGTCAAATGAATGAGAGCTACACCTGAACTGTTGATCAAGACTTGACTGAATCTTTGAACCAGCCAACAAGAGGAGGTAGGCACTGACTTTATAAGGGTCTTTGCTAAGAGAGGTTCCGAAAGACAATAGTGACAATGACCTGCAAGGTCATGCGCATGTGAGATGGATACCAGTGGTAGTTAACATCTGCTCTGAAGCACACTCTTGTCTGTGGTCATGGTTTCAGATGCTCTTCTCTTTTCCCACACCAAGATGATCTTGTGGCTACAGGATTTTCTTAAGTGGTCTTTAAACAAGAGAATATGCTTGCCTAAGTATAAATAACTTCAGATCATAGGTATCTTTAGTTCCTTAACTTCTCTTGAGATTAAGATCTGTATCAACAGATACAGTCAGATGAATTGCTAGATGACTTTGCTATATGTATTATGACATGGGACTGTTTCAGACATACTTCAATTTTCTAGCATTTTGTCTGCTAGACTTCAAATATCATATGTAAACCGAGGAAGATATTTTTAGAACTAATCTGAAAAAATATATCTGCTTTTGTCTACATCAGCACTTTGAGACAAATGCCAATATCTCCAGTTAAAAAACACTAGAAATATTAAAATTGGTCTGTTTTATAGAATGGGGTGAGGGAAGGAAAGCTATACTTCACAGATAATTAGCACGACACAAACATGTTTGTTTATTCTTTGCAGTATTTAAATTCTGGAGCAGGAGGCCTTGCTGGTGCCTACATTCATGAAAAGCATTCCCAGAGTATTAAACCAGCGTAAGTACATTTCTATACCCAAATAAAAGGTGCTGTGAAGTATAAATGGGAAAATATCTTCCCTTTGAGTTGAGCTATGAAAGTGAGGAAGTGTATAGATTCCTAGTCATAGACTATGGACAAGTGTATCTACGTATGTAGACATGTATAAATGCAGAAGAAATTCTCTGCTTCAAAAAACCCTAATTGGGCTAATACTTGTCACTGACTCACTGCATCAATGAAAAGGATAGTACAAGTTTAGATAATTTGGTTATCTGACTTTATTACCTCAGGTGGGTTGTTTTATGTTAATTATAGTAAATTTTGAAATTGTTAATGTACATGTTCACATCTTAAATGTATTTTCTCCTTGAAATCTTCTATCAGTTCTAAACTAAATATAATTATGAAAGAGAATGCCTATAATATTAAAAACAAATAACCTAAATCATGTTTATGGGACTGTTTAGTGTCAAAAGAATATTTAATATCGTCCGTTAAAAAAGGATTTTTTTTAAATAATTGAAGCTTTTGGTTGGTGAACAAAATGAAAGTCAATTTCAACTCTGTGGCTAATAGCTCTTTAATACTGACATGTTTTCACTAAAATTATATCCACTGGTAAAGCTAGGAAGCATTACATGGAGGTCTGTGTACAATCTATGAGAAGCTGTGCCATCAACTGAGGTTAGCTGCATTAAAAAACCCCAAAACAACTGTTACTTAAAACATGATATGGCTGTACTTCATGTATGTATATTAGGAGCAGCAGGATTAATACTTTTAATGCACTGACAAATGTAAACATTTTCTGACTATAATGCTTGGACAAATTGCTGGCACTTTTATTTTAGCGTGAAGAAGGCAAACTAAGTCAAGTTTCAAAGAGAAATAACATTATAATAAGCAGTTTTGCTGCACTATGTGCTTGTTTCAGACTGTCTAGACTCCCAGGAGATAACAAAATAACACTGATAAGTTCTTCTTAGTCACCCATAACAGAAAACTCATTAGGATGACATACGACCTATTGTGAGCTGATTCGATCGTCACACGTGAACACTGGCAAAGTGTTCTGAATATCTGGATTTTCTTTCTGGATTTTTTTTTCTGCTTCCCCATTAGTCAGGTGCAGGCACTGTTCTTATGGCCAAACCTCTGGACCCTGGCTGTGGGGAGCTGGGAAGATGCTGAGCAGTGAAAAAATGTGGGACAGCTAGAAATCAGAGTAGCAATAGGAGGAATGAATAAAGATCTCAACGATTTTGAGCCTTTTTTTCTCCTTGATGAAATTTTGAAACTTCTGTGAGGGTACTAGCTTGGTACTTTAGGTAAGAGCTTGAATTAGTTTTTCCTGAACCAGCTTCTTCATGCATAGTCATTAACTTGTGTACTAAATCTGGATACTGAATGTCTTAAATACAATTATTTATACGAAATAGGCTTTTCAGCCTGGGGCCCAATTAAGGGTATAATTCCAAGCTTCCTTTGCATTATTTAATCATAGTTATTTCATATTTCCTGAGATTTGATAATCGCTCATCAAATTGTTTGTAGATAATATGCTCCAGTTTCATTACTTTTCTTTCTTTCCCGCATCAACCAGCCATTTCAGGCCTCCAAATAAGGCAGTGAGACAAAGGAAAATTTGTCTATGTCAAAGTATTCAATTTTATAGCTGATTTAAATGCAGAGCAATTTGCTGTCTGTTGTACAATCAAATAGAGTGGAATTTAACTGCTCTGGAAGTTGCAGGCTTTTTGTTGTAGTTAAAAAGCTTTGCTGTCATCTGAGTCAAGGATGACACCCAGTGGTCAGACAACTTCCCTCAGAAACAAGCACCAAATGCTTTGGTTTCTTTGCATCTCAGCTGACACATAAGCAGGTAAATCATTACATCCAATCCAACTGATATCCTTCTGTCATTTAAATGCCTGAAATATTGTTTTTAACTCATGGCCAATATTATGCAAGTCACTTTACCCACCTATATAGAATTCTGTAATTTTTTTTATCCTCCATATTTTCTGCAAGCTATTGACTAGGTAGTTGTTTTTATATAAAAATAATGTATTTTAATATAAAAATGTATGTTCTGACCATACAGGTATGCAGACCCAGAAGGTTTGCCAAGTCCTTTTTTCTGACCGAGGCTGGGCAAAAAGGACTTGGGTACTTACTGAAAATTAAACAGCTCAATTCAAAATTTTGATCTTAAACCCCCAAGAGCAGCTACTGTCCATCACCAAAGGCATTTTGTTTTAACTATCCTTAATTTCATGAGTACGCTTTTGTGCATGCCCAGTCTTGCTACTAAGAGCAGTGTAAACCAATAGGTGCTCACGTTGTAGCTATGCGCAGCTTCAGAAACTGGGTTGCCCTCCAGCTGCTCTCCATGGCTGGTGCTCCATTCAGAGCCCATTCCCTGGACAACAAAACACTTTCTGCTGCTTTCTTTTAAAATATAAATTGAGAAAGAGTTATTAATTGATTTAATAGACTTACCCCCAGGAGCTGGGGTAATGCTGAAACTGCTGTCTGGCTCTGCAGATGGAGGTTCCAGCAGCCTAACTGCAAACCTACACAACCCAAACCCGGTGTTATTCAGTAACTCCATGTCACATCCCAGCAGGCAAAAGGCAACACCAATCCCACTCTTCTTTATGGATATGCAAGCTTCCCAAAAGAGCTTTTAAAGCTGGTAGTTCACTAACTTGGAAAAGGAATTATGCCCAAGAACAAGAGGAAGGTTTGATCCTGGCTGGCAGATGGAGGCTATGGAAAGTACAGACTCATATGTCCCCTTCTTGTTTTGTGTCACTGCAAACACTGTCCTGCACTCCCTGGCTTAGCTAGACATAGTTGTCTAATTCACTGCAAGAGCCATGAGTCTGAAAGTTTCATGTTGTAACCATCCTAATTAACATCTGTGTCTGAGTACCTTGGGCAGTCCTTTGCTAGTCCCCTATCTTTCTTCCTAGAGCCATAAAACTGAATCAATCTGACATATATGGGTCCAATATATCCCTATTCTCTCTTGATCTCACCTTCTTTGAAGTCTCTTTTAATACTCAAATATCTTTTTTAATACCTGCTTTATATATCACAATGCAATATATTTTTGGCTAATTGTACTAGAGTGATTTCTCTATGCAAAGGTTTCAAATAAAAAAAGACCTGGACAGAGAAGAGCTGTGAAACGCTACTGAAACTGTTTGGTCAGTGCAGGCTGATCCTGTGTCACCAAGTTCCCACATAAATGTAGTTATGTTATAAAGAGGAAGTTTCCAAGTCACAGAGAGCACCAAGGTCACCTACTAATACTGAAATTTTGCTTGAATAACTTTTTGGGCTCAAGGAATGTTTGTTTTAATTGTCTTTTTTTTTTCTTTCTTTCTTCCCCTGTTTCTCAATTTCTCCATTTATAAAAAGAAGGATAACTAAAATCTACCAAGCAAGTTAGCTGTAACAAAACGTGAATGTTTGTGAGCTCCTGGGCTAGAAGGTACAGGAGAAGTCAAGTGTTTGCAGCAGAGTATCTGCAGCAGTAAATGTGCAGTGAGTTCAGCTCTGCTGACAGCTGGAATAAGGGATGGGAGGGGACAGAGTCCTGAGATACTAGAAGAAAAAAAAGTCCTAGTCGAATCCCTGTAAGAAAAAGTAAGGTATAATTTTAAAAGATGAAACAGAAATAAACGTATGTAAAGCAGCCAGGAGAATAATAGATAAGTCTTGGCAGAGCATTAAATGAAAATTGTACGCAGTCTAGTGTTTAAAATGAAAGGATTTATCAAGACTTAACATTAGCACAGAGCAGCAGCAGGTAGAGTTTAAAAATAAAAAGTTCATGTGATGTGAAGAAATGCTGTGTTTGCAGGAAGCAGCTGATGATTGTCGAACCTGTTGACTCTTACTATAGGATACAAAAAAGTATCACATAACAAGAAAGAAAAAGGTAACTATTTCATCCTAGCTTTGAAAAACACAGGGTACCTTCAGACAATTTCTTCATAGGCAGAGGTGAGATATCAACCCTTTCTCTTGGGTTGCTTTCCTTTTTGGCATCTTGATTCCAATGAAAACTCCAGAGCACAAATTGCTCCTTGTTCCTTCTTTATAGAGACCTACACAGCTTTTTGGTATGCGAAATTTTACCCTGGCATGAGATAAACAAAAATATGCTATTCCAGCTCCATGTATATATCTCTTTCCATTTTCCCAGATGCTTTGGGTCCTCACCTTGCTCCCGTGTAGATCCTCTCTACCAAGTAACTTTGTTTTGCAAGAGGCTGTTCGACCCCTTCCAGAGTTGGTAGCTCCAGCTGAGTTTTCCTTTAGTTATTTTCTTGATCTATGAGGTGATATCACATCATTCCCTTTTGAATTAGAGCCACATAGTCCCCAAACAAAATAGCTGAAGCTTCTGTGAAGCTTCTGAAAATAATGTAGCTTTGGAGCAACGTGAGCTTGGGAGCAAAGGACACTCATACATAGATTGGGAAGGTTGTTTTATATCCACTATATTGAAAAGTACTGAAGCTGCTCTTGTTTATAATGCTTCTAGGAATAATAGACTAAGACGTTCCAATTCTCACTGACCCTTGGTGTCTATCAGCTCTGAGCATCTCAGCACTACTGAAAGTTTTAGCAGAACAGAGCACCCTGGTCTGGCCAAGGAGAGGATCTTGAAAAGCAATGTAGAGGCTTCCAGGGAGCTGTGATGAACGCGGCAAGGTGTCAAGTCAGTGGTCACAAACAGAAGCTACACGATGCTGTTTGCAGGAGAGTTTGTCACTAGTCCTAGGGGACTCAAATTGTGGACGAATGTACGGATAAACTATTTGTGGAATACAACATGTGTCCCTCAAGTACATAAAGTATCTCGTACTAAGGTAGACAGGAACTGTTTCTTTGCCAAGGAGATGAGAACGATTTAGCTCCTCGAGCTAATTTAGAAACCAAAAGTTAAAACCTCCCTTGGGAAGAGACTGTTTAGGAATAAAGGCATTGGCTAATTAGGCTTAATTGCATTGTCTTGGGACAAGTGATTTATTAGGCCAATCTAGACCCATGATGGGCCTGCAGGGGTGTGTTCTCAGATTCACCAACTGAATGGCAAATATCCAAGAGCATTTTTTAACTTTGAAGTGAGTCTCTGGGAGAAAAAAAGAGAGAGGTTAATGTGCATTCACATCATTTATTCCCATTCTCATTTCTTCAGCTCTGTACTTCCTTTTATGTGGCTCCCATGATTGTCTCCTTGTTCTCTGTCAGGCATTTTATCTATATCTTCCTTCAAATCCTCCCTTGTAATTAAGCTGTGTCTTCAAGCAGTCTTGCTTCTTTTTTATTATGCATAATCTTCTCATTCTTTCCTCTCTGAAGGTCTTTCCCTATGTTTTGTCATCTTTTGCCCTGGTCAGTTTTAAGGATGTTTGTGAGAGGAGCTGTATGCCTCCTTGTGAACTCATGGGACTATGTAACAGTAAATGTGCTGTACATCAAGTCTGCGTCGCCTATAGGATAGTTGGAGTGTGAAAACATTGCGCTGTTTTTATTCCCTGTGTGTATTCCCATGCTACTTAGACACTTACCCTTAGTTTTGAAAACTCAAACCTTGAAATAGAGCATGTGGAAAACCAGAGACAAGGTTCCTGTCAAATTTTTTAAATATGTACAGTAGTGTTTCTAAAACGCATGGTGCTGGACTGATTCCTCCTTTTTATACCTGTTATCAAGGCATCAGAATGCTGGGGTAAGTGGAGATAAACACGTAAACAAAAGCATTTCATTTCTATTACTCATATTTTCTCTAAAACAGTATTTATAGCGTAGGTGCATTTGGCTGCAGGTATCTGTGGATGTCTTGGGTGCAGATTTGAAGATTTTGTGTATATTTAAATCTTTGCCTGACAACATGCTCTTTCTTTTGTCCAAAACTCCGCCAGCAATATGAAGAAATATCATTTAAAACATGACACTTCTCACAGCATTTTTAAAAAATCATTTTTATTTTAAGGCTGAGTCTGGTCACATTCTCTCAATAGGTTTCTAGTGGTATTCATTCTTCAGCAATCACTCACTAGGCTAGAGAGTTTACACGTTAGGTCTGAGCAGATTTGAATTTCTCCTGCATCTCTCCTTCTGGACCATGCTGATGGGACATCCACCACTTAGGCTGTTCTGCCATGGCCCTTTCCCACTCCCAGCCTTGGAAATGAGAGGGAGGTGGCCACGTTCCTTATGGATGTCGTTTCCCATCTGCTGCCTCTAGCTTTTCTCATCAGATGGTGTAAGACACAACTGCTTCAATGCATGAAAGGAACCCAACAGGCTTAGCCTGATGGAAAGGTGAACGTAGCCTGGGGGCAGCTCTTGCATCTCCATTAACTGGCAAGGAAGGGATCCTGGGGCGCTCCTCTGAGTCTGTATGGTTGCTCTGATTTCCCCACCCCCCACTTCAAAGGATGTGTTTTGTTAGCTGCCTGCTCTTTGTGCCTCCGTTCTCCACTTTGAGACAGGTAGTTCTGAAAGCACTTTGCTGTGCCTAGATTTTTCCCCATAAGAGAAGGCTGTATGAACTTCCAGAGATGTAACGCTCGATCTGGCATCACACACCTTTAGCAAAATGGAAAGAAAACCTTCTTTGCCTGCCTTTGTAATTAGTCACAGACATTATCTCCCCTCTTATGCTTATCTCAGCCTGTATGTTTCTGTATCCGCCTCACAGAACCTTTCTCTCTTGGCCAGGAAAAAGTTTATTTTCAACAAAAATCATCAAGTAAATCTGCAGATTCCACTAAGAGCTCGCTTACCTCTGTGCAGAAATGTGCTGGAACTAATGCAATTTTGCATTTGGGATTTCCTCTAGATGTTGACTCACTTTTAGTATTTGATCATTTATCAGGTTTTCTATTTCGGATCCCTATTTTGGTACTTTCTACGAAGCTATTAAAGCTGTAGTCTACACATGTCCTTTAAAAATGAGATTTGCTCATTCTTTTGTATTAGTTCATTAGCCCACAGCAGGGAATTGTTTCTAATTTTTCCTTACCAAATGTGCTTCGAGATCATGGTATGCCTCAAAATTGTTCTAAGTTGAAAGTACCAGCAGTAGACATTATGTTTTTGCACCATTAATACAGTTACCTTTTTTTCCCCCCTCTTTATGTCCCCTGGAGTATATTCCTGTAATTGTCAGTTACTGGTTCAGATGGGGTCTCCTGCACTGCATGTCTCCAAGAGCTATTTGTGTCCCTCTCCTGGCTGAATACCTCTCTGGTGTTAGCCACAGCTCTGGGATCACACCTACAGCTCATTGTGATTCATATCACAGCCAGCACCTGACTCAAACCATAAGCATTTTTAAAGGTAATTGGAAAGTCATTGCCCAGGTTAAGGAAATAATTCAGCCTCTTTATTACTTGCAAACTTGTTTTTCTTTGTGCATACACTGGGGGGATTTGGTATGGGTTTTCTTTTTAGGCTGATTTACCTATTTTGTTTACACGTTTCCACTTATTCCTGGGGTTTCTGGTCCTCATACCCCCTCTTTTTCCTGGCTGAACTTTCATCTCTCTAGTGCTCACTCAGGAGAAGATGGTCTCACCAGGGCATACAACTTCATATTTTTCTTTTTTCCTTGGCTTCCTTAGTCAGCTCTATTTTATCTTCACCAATGCTGTGGGCAAGATAAATCTTTTCTTTTGCCCCCACCACAGCTCCTTTCTTGGTGAGTTCAGTAAGTCAAGTCCACAGCCTGCTGTCCTTTTCTTCTTGCTCATATCCACAAAACTTTAGAGACCTTCATGACATGTTTAATGACTGTTTCTTCTTGCCCACTTGCTTTAAGCCATCCTTCCTCTCACTTTCCATTTGAGAAATATTTATTTTCACAGCTGTTGTTTGCTGATTGTAAGTTCTTGCTATTACAGTCACTATTCATTGGCCATTGAAATTATAGGGCAGCTACAACAACAGTTTTAATGTGGGACACAGAAATCAGTGCCCACTTGTGTCTGAAGAGAAGTTTCCAATGAACTGCTGGGAAGGACACTGTTATCCCTCTCTTATCCTCTTCCTTCTAGTTTCTCCATCAGCGTGCCATCAAATCAGGGACCTAATCACACCAGTGCAACTGTTTTGGGAGACTCATAGGTTCTGTCTGTCATTGAACAAAAAAAATCTAATAATTTCCTAACCTAATCTAATAATTTCAGCATCCTTCTGTTTTCATTGCCAATTTTCTGACTTGACTTGACTTAGCAACCTGGTATAAGTCAGTGCAGAGAGATTTGATCAGTGTGTCCTGATGGTCAGTGCTGCAGGTACAGTTAGATTGTGACATAAGGTCATATAAGCATCCTTATCTGATGGCTTCTCACCTGATTCTGCAGGGAGAAGATCTTGGAGGCTCCTGAAACCAATGTTGGATCTTGTGTCAAACATTTGACCTTGTGTCAAACATGTTTTAGGGCCCAAAATCCTGGTAGTTTTTATACTACTGAAATTTAGGGCAACTACACCCTTGTAAAGAAAGGTCCTTAAGTCACATTTATCTTGCATTCTTTAGTGATGGATGAAATTTCAAATTTTTGAGGACAGACTCTTTAGAATAGCCCAGAAAGATGTCCGTTTTGGTTCTCCCTTAATGATTTCATGTCTGAACTTCAGCTCTATACACTCTGAGTTGTTTCATCTCTCTATGTTAGTAAATGTTTTGTAACACAACTACTTGATTCTGCGTCAACTAAGCTGACACTTTAAATTCAATTACTTCCAGCCACTGACATTAAAAAAAAAATAATTAAAAAGATCTTGTCTAATGTGGATTACTTCTTGTTTCAGGCAAAGAGCAGAGGTGATAACTCTTACATTTCAGCTAATAAGGATTCTAGTATGATAAAGGTCTTACATTAATATTGTGATAACTATATTCAAAAACAACAAAGACTTGAAGGAGCGCAACTTCCCTGATCTTAAAATTTTTATATTATAGTTTGGTCAGATACATGTATTATTTAGAAATTTATCTAGATACCACCTCCTCAAAGATTCATTCAAGGGACTGAGGAGAATGTGTAGTTCAGTAAATGAATCATAATAATCAAAACCATCCAAGTCTCCTTTAAGTCAGAATTCACATTTAAAAGTACTTCTGGGAGGGATTGTTACTTTTGTTTCTTGTTTAATTTAATCTATTTGAAACAGCCTAGAAAAAAATTACTGAATTCTCAAAGACTGTAATATGCTGGTTTTTATCACCATAATATAATTGGGAACTATTCAATACTTTATAAAAATTGCTGAGAACTTTATTAATATCTCTATGAGTAAATTGGCTCCCTGCTTGATTTTTAATTTCTGGTGTTAGGCAGAATATTTGATTTCCCCTTACTAAATGTGCTAAGATAGTGTTGGCTTTATTCCCCCTTTTCATATATCTGATATTTGGCTAGTGGAAGTGATATATGAGCACTTTGTGATAATAGTTGTTCGTAAGCTGATTTAACAGTTTTTAATTCTACTTCATTAGCCTTAGAGGGGTTGTTTTTTGTGAGATCTTTTCCTGGGATTTAATTTAGGCTCCAATTTTGTCTGCCTCTTGATCATACCTTTCTTTTGCCGGATCGTGGTGAACGAAATTACCATCCCTCATAGCAAGTGCCTTAGAGGTTTGGCGGAGAGCCCTGTGCGACTCCAAAGGGCCCTGATCGGATTCACAGGATTGCAGCCATTTCTCTTTTTCATGCCCTGATCATAGCAACTTGTTTCCTGCTACAAAAGTGAACTCAATCTCCTTTTTTGTTTTGACCTGGAGGGGTAATATGGAGGGACATGTTGAAATTGGTGTATTCCCACTTGTGTTGAGTCTAAAAGACTAACAAGGAAAAAATCAATTCAAGAAGAACATATATACCCTCTGTCTTCAAATACCTGCCAGCTGTAAATCACCTTGCACTTGATTGACCAAACACCTAGATTTTCACCCACGGGTCTCTATAAATGTGGCAACAGTTGTATTAAATACCACACCTCAGAGAACAGCGAAGCTTGGGGAGCTGAGAGCTGCCCAGCTACTTTTAAAAGAAAGAATGAATACTCAATTCTGTACTTTTCTTAATTTCATCCACTGCAGTTGCATAGTTAAGTAAGTGCCATTGTTTAGATTATGAAACTGTTTTTCAGGATTTTGGTCTTTGCTCTTAAAATTTTCTGCCAGGAAGAAAGTAAATTTAGCTATTTCTTAACCAAGGCAAGTCTCAAAACTGTCTTTCTTTAGATGGTACTGAAAATGCAAGCGACTTAACAGAAGTTAAATGTCATGTTATTCACCACTAATACAGTTATATTACTTTGGTCTTTTGACAAAGTAAAGCCTCATTGATATTAAATGTGAAAAGTTACTACTTTCACAGCAGCAACTCTTCATAAGGAGTTTTGATATTTTTTTTCCACCGAGTTCTAAGAAACTGGTCTATTAATAATGTATGACATTGCTCACAAGTCACATATGCTTAATAATTAGGAAACATTTGTAATGAGTTGAAAAGGGTAAGGGAAGCATCAGAGTATGCACAAGTCCAAGACTACAGAAGTTTGAGGCTAATAATTACCTGTGCTTCAAAAGCTTTTCAAATTCTAACAACAGATCCTACTTAAAATTAACAACGGGCATTGCACAGAAGAGAATAAAGAAATAAATCCAATCTTACCATTTGGGATGAAGGATATCTAAATAGATAGAAAGGAGGGGAAAAAAAAAAAAGAGGTTTTAAATATAGCTTCTGGCAATCTTCACAAAGTTTTCTGAAGGAGACAGTGAGAGTTAGGTTTCCAAGTATTGCTAGATTCTAACAGGGGTTAGCTGCTAACTCCCTTAATCCCCCATGCAAATCCTGGCCCATATATGAAGTAGACTCCATAACTGACAGCTTCACAGTATATGAAGAATTTCACCTACACAGGAAGGTTAAAATCTTTGAATTCTGCTTTTCGGTCATGAACCTGAGAGCCACTTTTTAATTATTCTTTCTTTTGATTAAACAGACTCCTCATCACCAAGTAGTATTTGAAATAGTTTTTGTTTCTTAAAGTAAGTGCCAATTAGGTGACATGGATCAAGAAAAATATTAAATTTTGAACTCAACAGCAACCTGACACTAGAAACAACATTTGAGCCTGAGAGGATAATTTGGTGAAAGGCAGAGAAGAGGAAAAAAACCAGTGCTATCAGCCATTACCTCCAAATCCCCTTTCCCTACCTGTGTTTCAAAAAATCCAGTATAAGATACTCCAAGGACATTTTTTTCTCCATTCTTACATGGTCCTCATTACGAAGTATGTGAAAACATTTTAACTCTCACTGGAGAGTTGGGGCGGTACTGAGCAACATTTCCAGAGATGAGGGCTTGTGGCATGGAAAGACGAAATTACTTCATCCAAGATGAGACAAGTCTGATAGCAAAGAAAATGGAAACTCCTTCTCAAACTCTAGTCAGTGAGTCAAAAATTTACCATGTAAAGCAGTGACCAGATTTTTCTGCTTTCTTTGGGGGGGTTTGTTGGGTTAATTCTTGCTATTTATTCTGAATCTTGGCATCCAAAGAAGCACAGCCATGCTTATGTGCTTGCAATGAAGTGAATGGATTTTAAATTAAATTAAAATATGCAGAAAATTGCAATTAGAAAACTACAATAAAATTATTGCAGAGTAGAATGCAAAGACTGTGCCCCAGCTGTTAAGCCTGCGGATCAGGTCTGTGCTTAGAGTTTGTGGGAGAGCTATTTGTAAATCTAGGTAAGAGTAAGGTGGCTTAGAGGGACTGACTGATCCAACTGTTTACATGAGATTGGCTTCTGGGATTCACTTTTGTCTGAATGCAGCAGCATTAGGAGATGCTTATGCTCAGGACCTGACTGCTACTTTTATCTATATTGTGCTACGTGTAACCCAGGACACCAGAGGAATGTACTTCAAGGTCTGGAACTAAACTTTCAGTGGGGCTGGAGATTCACTTATGGATATAAGGCTTGTTAAGGAATAACTTTGGTCTTTTGGAGCTGCCTTTACCATTATTTTTTTTAACCTGCCTTTTGAAACATGAAAGCTGGGCAGAGTTGGACTCTGGATGTGGCACCTGTGGTGTGGTTTGGTACCACTACACTCTCCTAGCCATCAGGATGATGGTCAAACATGGCCAAACCACTGTGACCAAGGTGAGATATAGTTTGTTCCTAGTTCAGGCTGGCTCCAGCCTCCAGGCTTTCTGTATTCTTTTGAGTCTAAATCCCAAGACCTAATGAGTTGTTTATTTAACACATTTCCTGCTAATGGAGTCATACTGGAGAAACAGTTTATCTCTCTTCTCTGAGACTCTGGTCAAACTACTGTTATAAGTGTTAAAGGTGTTGTGAGACACAAGCACAGGGAATGGATGTGCCATGGATGTGCTCCATTTCATTCCTTTCCCTGCTTGAGGTTGCCTTTGCAGACAGCACATGATATCTCCCCGAGTCCTGTGTAATAAACTTTGGGAGCAGGGAGATGTCTCATTAACTCCTCCAAGCCGAGTCTTACTAACAGCTAGAACAGTAGCATGAGAATGCAAACAAATCTTTGCTGACACCTGGAAGTTTTTGCAAAAATGAAGCGATGTGTGAATGAAGAGCTGAGCTACATCAGCTGCTTCACGGACAGAGCCTACCCCAAAACTGCCTGTTTATGATTTAGCTTACTTCACGGTTTCATAAACATAGCATGTTTTGCTGGTGTATGCTCCTAATATAGATATAATCAAAGTAATGGGTATGGAATTTCTGTATAGCATTGTGACCTGATAACAGAGGGAAGACAAACTGTTCCATGCCCACTGAAGTGAGCAGATGTAATGTAACGTATTACTAATTTCACACTGCATTCCTGTCGTAGCTTTTCAACATGCTTTCTCACGGATGTAAAATGATTTCTCACACCATATAATGACAGGATACTTCAGTGCATTGCCCCGGATAGTGTAAAGTTGGGCCACATTAATAGCATTTCTTTATTTTATGTAGTACTACTTAAGAGTTCCTCTTTTTTTCCCTTGCCGAGAAGGGAAATGAGACGCATGTTCCTTCAGGCTGTAAATTATAAATGAGTAGCATGATCATCTGTAACTTCGAAGCAAAGGTCAAAGGAATTTTTTTTGTATTTTTTCTGTGTTCTTTAACTGGATCTTCTTTGATGTTTACACTGCAAATACATCGTGATCATTATATCCTGCACTCTTGCATCATTAATACAACTACAAACGATACGGTTCAAGTTATGAACAACCAGCGCTTCAGTCTAATGCAGACAGATATGAAGGAGGAAAATGAGCTAAATAAAAATAATTATTGAAGGGATTGTTCCCTGGTGTAAATGCGCTTAAAGAGAGTATGAATAAATGGGAGGATGCTGCTCCTTTCTGGAGGCATTTTTCCAGCCCAGCAAATCTTTGTTCATTAATTTGTAGAATAAGAGAACACTTTGGGGTAAAAATAAGGAATTTGAAAGCCTTTCAACAATATTTCATTATATGCCTACTTGTTTTGTGAAACTGAGCTGGTAACAGTTTGCTTCAAATATTGTGTGTCACACTTAAAAACTGCTTTTACTTATAGACTGCAAAGCTGCAGAGCTCCCTGGGAAAGTCTCAGTGCTGTCAAGACATGAGGACATGGGTTGTATTTGAGGGGAAAAAATAGAATAATAGGTTATCTATTTTAAAATTTATTATAGAAATGAGTTTGTAATAACATGCACACTTTGTATAAAAAGCCATAGCTGATCAGGCAGTAAGTTACTCTCCTTTTTGGAGAGTAAATCCATTGTAATGGATTTAATGTTCCCTTTTGCTGCTGGATTCAGAGATGTCAGCTGTAGAGATGTTCCAGAAACACCTCTGCTGAGCAGCCCTAGGAGGCTATGGGTGCCATTTCTGGGGTAACCATTTCGATTAGTGTTGTGTTGAAACAAGACGAGTGCTCAGCTTGGGTACATTTACATGTAAAAGGCAGTCACCAATAAAATATTCTTCTCAAACATTGGCAACATTAGACCCTTTTGTCCCCAGACACACTGATTTTTCACACTTTCACAAACAAGGTTTTGTCTGCACTGGAGAGGATGTAACTCTGGAGTCCAGTTACTAACAAATTTAAGGTGTTTTTAAACACAAGCACATCATATAAGGCTTTTCAGAGCCTTCCACATTATACATTTTACTAAGGTTATGGTTTTGAATTCAAAATCAATTTGGGTCCTGTGCCTTTGTTTTTGAAGAAGGAGTAGTCAAAATGGAGACTGTGTTTCAAAATACTCATTTCACATGCAGAGTAACAACTCTTTAATAAGAAATTTTACTGCAGTATCTTAATGTGCAGTTTTATTGCCTATTATTTTTAGCGAGTGTTTATAAAGCCTTATGTTTGGGGTTTAACACCTTAGTTATTTCCCATCATAACAGGTTGAAATTTGGCATAGCAGTAGCAACCCTCATTTCAAAATTCTCACAGAAAATTGTAGATAGTAAATTGCTAATTTGTAAAGATTTTGTTAATTTCCACACTTTGAAGCCTGTCAACTTAAATGTCAAATAATATGACATCCATATGGACCACTAGATCAATGAGAGTGTAAGGGCCAGAGCTGCCTCAAAGTGCACATCCTGTAGTGACACCTCTGAAGTTCTAGAACAGCCAAAGTGGAGGGGGGAAAAAAAAAAGCAAATTGTCAAAGTTATGGTAGAAAAAGGCAAGATAGCTAAAACTGTCTTTAAAAAAATCCTTCATTCTGTCATTTTGGAAAAGTTCTGAAATTTCAGTTTCCAAGTTGCAGACGTGGCACTGCAAGCAGAGGTCTGGTTTTAAGCCAGCTTCAGAGTTAGCAAGTTGTGAGCATTCAAAATGCAACCAGAGTGCTTTTCACCAGGCTCTATCCAGGTAATACTTTGGTTGATGTTTATTTCGTATTTGACTTTAGGATGTGGTCCAAATAGAACATAGCTTTGTTTTCTTCTTGCTACAGAGTACTGATCCAAGCGTTATATTTCCCATGGATTTTTCTTTTTTTTTTTGTTTAAAACCTTTGGAATTCATGGAATGTGTGTGCCATTGACATATTAGTAGTATGTTGTAGTAACGTATAATATTCAAGGTTTATAGTAAGACGTTCTATATATATTATACAGTTCATATTAAATAGCTGGAATATCTCTTATGATTCAAAGCATCAGTAACTGAGTCACTTGGGCAGAAGATGCATTGTACTTTATTTGGGGTATATACATTTTGGCAATGCAATATCTCCTTTGAAATGGACGTACATTGCACTATTGATTTTCATGGGTCTTGGAATAATAAAAATATCATGCAGCAATAAAGAAAAAAAACATTCCTTTTTTGTATACACTGTGTTTAGATACAGCTCAGAACCTTTCAGAGAATTAAACATAAAACCTATGTTGTTATACAGAAATATGAAGTACCTTATTTTACACCATGGTGTAATGGTATTCATATAACAAGACTTTAACTCAAACGTGGTCTAAATTCTGCAGAGCTAAGTTCTTTTAAGCATACTGCAAAAAAGTGCTCCTGCTTTAGAGAGGAGCAATGGTTTCCCTTTTCCTTTTTTACTTCCAGGAAGTCAGGTCGACTGTGAGATTTACTTATAGATTTTTATTTTATTTTTTTTTACTGTAACAAATTTTAGTACTTGCCAGGCTTCACTCCTAACAACTTTGCTACCTGGCATAGAGAAAACTGAGCAAAGTATTGGAAGAAGTGGTGCCCAATATGTCCAATCCTGGAGACCACAGACACCTTTCTGACCTCAGGTGGTGACTTCCTGATATTGCAATAGCATTGATTCATGGGAAATTTTGAGTTGTGCTGACGTTGTCAGTCATGGATCTTGCCATGTACTGAATTAAGAAGTACAGAACCCACGGGAAGTGGGGAGAGACTCCTTGATATTGTGATGTTGACCACTGCAATGGAAAATTGGTTATAATAATATCCTTGAGGATATTTTTCAGCAAATATGAAAATGTTAATAAAGTGATATCCTAAAATAATCTCAGTTCATGGTAAGAAAAAATTACTGAGAATTCATGTTGTTCTTTCACAGTAAGGAAAAGGAAATGCTTGCACAATCCTTCTTTTGAGGCTATGTTCTCTCTGCTGTCCATCACCAACTCCTTTGCTTGGTGATACCAAGTCAGATTTTATAACACCTTTTAGCTTTCAATATTCATTAAACTAAGTTGGGGGTGGAGGGGTTGAATTTAGTGTCTTGGAACAAAACAGTGGAAATATTTCTGTTATATTTTTCTTTTTGTGAAATTAATTCAGACAAAATGGATATTGTTAGAAATCAATAGTTAACTGAAAGATGTGGCACATTTTATGATTAGTAGTTAAAGAGAAATTCACAAATAGTAATATTAAGTTTTTAGTGCTAGCTATTTATATAATTTATTACATTTTTATGTCATTGTTAGAAATATACTGTATTATTAGAAATATATATACTCCTTAATCTTACCTATATATTTCTTAGCTCTCAAATCTAAGTTAAAATATGTTATACCAAGATTGCTATTAATTTATTTTCTTTACAAAATCTTAGGCTAATCGGCTGGTGGGGTCATGACTTCAAAACACGGTTCCTTATGGAAAACAGTATGTACTTTTACACTTCCAATTTTACCTTATTGATATATTTATGTAAATCAACTTCACTTTCATAGTGGTTTGAGTAGAAAAGATAGAACTTTGCATTTCCTCTCTTATGTTGAAGGTATTAAGCTAAACGCATCTCAAATATGTAATGCAATGGAGTTAACAAAATAAATGTGGGAATAAATTTGGTCTCTGGGCATATGGGTCTGACTGTCTGCTTCTACATGTTTTGCTGA
Organism: Aegotheles bennettii; assembly: GCA_013398125.1. Taxonomy (NCBI): domain Eukaryota; kingdom Metazoa; phylum Chordata; class Aves; order Caprimulgiformes; family Aegothelidae; genus Aegotheles; species Aegotheles bennettii. Next base: position 958,223 of record VZRW01011454.1, on the reverse strand, counting down.
AATGCCTTCAAAATGCAGATGCAGAATATGGATGAAAGCTTCAAAGTATCTCAGTAAATTAAACACACGAGTCTCTGAGGAGCGAGGATCTGCTATCATTCACTTGGGTAATATCCTTAGGATTAATTTTACTGGAATTAGTGAGAAATTATATAAATAAAGGTAAGGCAACCTGACATAAGTAGTGAAATACCACCAATGTTTCAGCCTTTCCAAATCCCCTGCACTTGCAAAAGATGGGTTATAAGACACCCAAACCTGCTCTGAAATTGCTAAATATTTATTGACCCGATATGAAAGGAGAATTCCTTTCCAAATCTGACAGCTAAACTGTTCAACTCCATTTTAAAGTATGGCAGAGAGAATATCCAGAGGGATCAGGAGGAAAAGGAGCTTTTTGGTTTGATTGGTTGTTTTGTTTTTAATATATTTTTAATTTTCTGTGGCAGCGCTTTATTGATGTGACTTTGGCTGGAGAACACTTCTCTAATAGCCTCAGTCTGCTCTTTGTTTTCTGACCAAATGTAAGAGAGTGGCACTATGGAAAGCCAGCAGGAGACGCAAATTGCCTTGAAATACTGTTAGAAGAAGAAAAATATTGCTTATTCATTTCCATAGGCAGTTTGTAGGGGAGAAGTAGGGCAATGATCATTATAAAATTAGCCATTCGGCAGTGCATGAAGAGCATTTCCTCCACAGCATCCTCTTGCTCTGGTGCTGGAGCATGAAATATAAATGGTGACACAGAACTTAGAGCATGGCTTTATAGATTTATTAAATAGATTTTGTGAAATTTCACAGCCTAAAGTCTATGCAACTTCTTTACATGGCCTGAAGCTACACTTTGCTGCATGTGCGGTCTCCCACGTGTCTCGTCAGTTTAATAAAGTTAAGGAACATGATTCCCTGATCATGGCAGCACTGCAGCTCTGCAGGAACGTGCCTCTGCTGACTTGGAATTTCTCTGGTTTGTGCCAGTGTTAAGAGATTCAAGTGTAAAGGTGGTTTTAACACACACCATTTAAACAAATTAATTGCAGTTCTCTAGTTCCCACGAAGCCGCTAATGAAGTCTTCTGCTGGATAAAATCGGGCTTCTCTCAAAGTTAAAAGTATTAACTGTGAATAGATTACCATTTCTTTTTAATGACTGATTCCTACAGGCCACATTAGGGAAATATTTTATTGCGTGAGGATGGGCTTCAAGATAAGGTCCAATTCATTAAAAGGAAGAAATCAAAAACACTAATATAAGTTATTAATTTTCCAGAATTACAACTAAGTGAAGGAATTAATGGATTTCGGTTATCAAATCCTCCAATTTTACTGGTCTGTGCTCTGCAAGCTAGTTTAGAGGTAAGTAATTGCTTTACTTTGAGCCAGAATTTAAGAGTGCAAAATTACTAAATGAATGTTATGCGTATTATTGCTGTCTTCCTTAAAAAAATTTGCAGAATAGTTAAAAAGGGAAGGAGGGGAGGAAGTGAAAAACAGGCAAAATAACCCCACAATCCTGAGAGACAAAAATATACTCATCCCTTCACTGTTCTCATGAATTTTGCTGTTGGACCCAGTATATTTGTGAGGTTTGCATCTCTGAACTTGACAGCTAGCACTGTGTTTGTCCTGGCTTCTAGGAGATCCATACAAATGGCAGCTTTTCCCACAGAGGCACCCAGGGCTTGCCTCAGTGCAACTCATGCAAAGGATGCTGTTGGAGATCTTCCTAGGAAGGAATCCTGTAACTCTAAAAAGGTGCATCTAGCACTGCTTCTACATTTATTTCCTGGACAAAACAGACTTAGCTCCTTTATGAAAGAAAATGTATGTGGCCACTTGTGTCCTGGAATCTAAATTGAACCAGTGGTTCAAGGGACCTTTTGTCTGCTGAAGTCCCTTTGATTACAAACAGAAAAGACAGATGCTGTATATGAATGCTTTGGAAAAGGGGAATTCATTAACTTGGTATAGCTCCAGAATGGGTTTTGTTTCATTTCTTTGTTTGTTTTTTGGTGGCCAAAGGAGCAGAGCCCCATCTCTGCCCCATCTCTATACAAATCACTGAGATTACAGCTGTGGAAAGGGCAGTCCTGCCATCCAGAGCTAATCCCTTCCTGGCTAGAAAGGGGTGATCCACATGCTGAAAGCTCTCTGGTCCACCTTGGGGAGCACTGTTAGCCCTCTCTGAAGGCATGCAGCTGTCCACAAAATACCCTGTATCGTGCTGCATTTCATATCGAGATGTAGCAATGTTTCTTTTCTGGAGGTTCACCCCTGAAATACAGGACTCCAGGTCTTTGTGGCTGAAAAGGATGGTTTTACAGAGATTCCCCTACTATATGCTACTATATTAAAATTGTTCCTAAGCTGCTTGTCAAGCTAGACTTAGTTAGTAAGGTTTTCCCATCAGCATAAATGGGAGAATTTGATTTCTGCTAGCATTCCATTAATGCTATTGTAACAGCAAAGCTGGTGCTGGAACAAAGAGCAATGTCCATACGCTGTATGTCCCTCTTTATTTACTGAAAAAACAACAGTATCTCAAGCAAACAAAGTCAGAAAATTGCCATTTGTGCTCTTTCCAGCTTATATGCAATGCTGAAGGACTGCAAAGGGCACAGCAATGCTTCTTGTTCTGCCTGACAATTTGTTTAGTGAGTCCTTAAACATCCAATATATTTTTTTTAAACTTCATGTGACCTTCGAGATAAGCTGAAAGCTATTCTGCTATGACCCAGATTGTCAGTGCTCCAGTTTGTGTGGGTTGATGTCGTTTAGCCCACTGCAGGGAGCCTCGAACAATGAGGGCTGAGCAGTTTCCATCGCCTCCCCTTTCTGTGCCTGCATTACCTTTTGGCACAGCCAGGATTTCCCAGTGCTAATTGCTCTAATACAGTGGGAAACAAAATAGTTTTCATGTCTGGCAAGAGATGGCTAGTGAAATTGCATGCCACCTTCACTGGGACACATTAAGCAGAAGGCAGTGTTTCCAATGGAAACAATGAAAACTGCAAGTGTTAATGCATGTTATTCCTCAATAATGCTTAAAGTGACTGTTATGGCAGTAGCTGCTCCCTTTTATGAAAAAAAGGGGAGCGCTCGACAGCCACATTTAAAAGATCTTTTTCAAAAATTTCTCCCAGGAGGCCAAGTATTCCTTGCACAAAGCTTGAGCAAACAGATTTTTGCATGCAGCCTAAGGAGATCCATCCCTCATACTGCTGCAAAGCCCAGAGGGACAGAAGCAGGTGTCCATTTTACCTCCAGTAATGTGCTGAGCAGTCATGTGTATGCTCTGCTTGACTGCATGGGTAGGGAAGCACCTCTAGATTTTTTGTGGGCCTGTACAAGTACTGACTGCTGGTGGCTCTGGGCCCTGTCACATTCATTTCCATGACTGCACTGTCTCCGTGCAAAGTCTGTCTTGCAGCAGCCATATTTTGTTTCATAGTAAAGGGGCTTTTGGTTTCATGCAGCATCTAGTGGTTGTGACAGCATCATGGAGTAATACTTGGGAGATTCTACAAAAGAGTGATTTCCAGATGCTGCTGGAAACCAGACCTTGTATTTTGACTAGGATTTCTCAGTTACCCCTTTGTACACTCTTTCAGGTTTTGATATAAGTAATCTTGAAAATTTTACTCCTTTAGATGAGCAGTGATTGCTTGTGAGTGAAGATCATGGATTTCCATGCAGGACCTCTGCCTTGCCTCTGATTTTGCAGCTGCAGTCAGTGGAGGCATAATTGTCCATGAGCAGTGATACTGCATTTGTGTGCCAGGATCTGGTTTGAAGGGACTATCGGGTACTTGCATGTCTGTATCTGGTCATCTTCTCCTGAAGTTACTTTCATGGGAAAAAGAAAAGAGGTTGTTTGAGAAAGGCAGGGGTGAATTGTTTCTGGGGTCACGTTTTCTATTGTTCCCTGGGACACAGCTTTTCCAGAGCACAAGCAGAAGCTGTTTCACATTCTCCTGTGTCCAAACACTTCTGCTGTATTGTTTGTTCTTGTCCATGTGGCAAAGTATCCCTGCCATTTTTAAGTAATCATTTTTGTATGTCTCATAATATTTTGAGGTTTTGCAGCTCACCAGTCCTTGTAGCTGTGAAAGAGCATAGAGCTCTTAAGCCAGAACCAAGCAAATATTTTTCTTCTTGTAGACTAGCAAGGACAGAGCCTGCAACCCTACTTGTACTTAGAACATTAAAGTCAAAACGTTAGTACAAATTTTATGTTTTCAAAGACCAGAATTTGTAGACCAGTTGTGAGGTTTCAGTCTTGACCCTTTCGGTTTTTTACTTGAGGTACATACCAGGAAACTCATATGTGATTTTTGAGATTCATGCAGCCCTGTTGCATGAATAGAGAATTTATGGGTACTCTTCAGGTATGCAAATGAGAGCTCTCTTAGCCCTGTTTTTGTGTGCAAAGTCATTTATGCAGATATAGATGTGTGTAAAATTTTAACAGTAGAGAGAAATGTCTTTCATTATCTAAAGTAATAAAGTTGTCTTGTGTTTTCAAAAGCCAAATCCCACCGTGTTTTTGTATAATGTCTGATATTACCACTTGATTCCAGTGATAATGTATAGAGAAATCTGTTCCCCTTTGCTTCCTTTTTATTTTCTATAGGGGCGCATTATCATTCTAATGACTTAAAATCGTTACAGGTTTTTGGTCAAACTACAATGAAAGCATTGAGAAGAAAATCTATTCTACTCACTGGCTACTTGGAATACCTGATAAAATATTACTACAGTGAGGATAAAACGAATCCAGAGAAGCCCTTTGTAAAAATAATCACACCATCTCAGATTGAGGAAAGAGGATGCCAACTCACGCTGTCTTTTTCCCTTCCAATCAAATCTGTGTTTAAAGAGCTGGAGAAGAGAGGAGTAGCTGTGAGTAAATCAAACTTCATCTTCTTTTCCACTATTTTGTGAACCTACACAATAACAAAGTAATAATTATGTTTTTGTTCAAATATAGTGTCTCATATAAGGCCAAAAAAAGACTGGGAATCATGAAAAATGCTTATGTAACATTTTCAGTCTAAGTAGAGGTATTTTAGAAATTGTTAGTCTGTATGTTGTCTTTTCTCTATTGATTTACTTCCAATAGTTCTATGAGTAGCACCCAGTAGTCACTACTAAGATTAGAGCTGCTTTACGGGTGCATTGTGGTGGGAGATATTATGGATTTGAAGTTGGTGGTTTGAACAGGAGAGACAGGAAAAATAAAGAAGAAAATAAACAAAAAAAAATTACTGGAAAACCACAGGTATGAGTATGTCAGAGCTGCCCATTACTATTTACTGCCTGCACAGGCATCTCCTGTTCAGTGTGCTTGTCCAGGGTCCCTGCAGCGGGGCCAGGCATGAGGCCAGAGACCACCAAGAGGAGGTCCATGATGAGTCAGTAGCACTCAGGCAGTGCTCACCATCCTCAAGGCCCTGACTCGCACATCTACAGCCTGACAGTGACAAGGAGCTCTGAAGCTCTACCACTCCCTCCCCTCATCTGCAAATGGCCAAATCCTTGCTCTTTGCAAGGCATTGAAGTGGAAAAAATAAAAAGCTGTCATTCCCTTAGAGATGCATTTTAGCACTCTGGAAAAGTCACGGTTACTGGTGAGCACTGCTCAAGAAGAATAGAAGCCAAATCTAAGGCTATACATTTGGTGATGTAGGAGTGCTGGCAGGTGAGGCTGGTAGCATAATGTGATATAAATGATATATGAGTTTTATTTCTGATGGTGACTTCTGTCCCCAGAGGACAACTCTTCTGGGCTAAATACACTCCTGGTTTAGTGCTGCCAGGGAATTCCAGGAACTGCTGCTTTTAAGAGGGCACAGGGCCTTACTCTGTTGGCTTGTCTTAGTGATGCAGTAATATACTTCAAACATGAGAGATTATTCTATTCAACAAAATGTTCAAGTTCACAGAGGGGAGGGTGAAAAGTACTGCAAATCCTGTGACATTACTTGTACCTGTAGTAGAAGACACCATCATACTGGCATGTTTCTGTTTTGTGGTGGCTTTTTTGTTACGTGTTGTGCCTCTTCAACTATGGGTTGCTCTAGATGCTAAGGTAAATTATGGGGATACATAGATGGTTTTGGAGACCCTTAATGGCACTGCTAGAGTCTTGTGCATCCTGAGCCTTGCACCCTGTTTTAGGCAACACACTTCTTGCTATGTTCTTGAGAATAATGCTCCTCACAGTAGTTTCTTGAGGGTCCCAAAGTTTTTGCATGTGTCTCCTTGTCGGTCCTGTCGTTCTTCCTTGAAGACAAGGATGACATTTAAAAATATATTCTGACAGATAAATATGAAGTGACCTGAATTTCCTAAGCATTCCCTTTCTGTTTTGCAGTGTGACATGCGAGAACCAAATGCTCTTCGCATTAGCCCAGTTCCTCTCTACAATTCTTTCCGTGATGTGCACAGATTTATTGAAATCCTGGGATCTGCAATTACATCTTCAAAACAAACAGCAAACAATACTGCGCTATTTGGTTCTTATTGATGGCTCAGCTGTATCTTTTAATCTATTTCTGACTAAGATGCATTTATCCCACTGAGCGATTCATTGCTTCGAGTAGACTGAGCTATATCCCATGCAATTTGCAAAAAAATGACTGTGCTTGAATAGTTATTTACAACAGACATAGTTTTACTAAAGCTCATATTTCCACTCTGCTTTGACTTTGACTTCATGAATTAGTATGCTTTGTGTATTTTAATGGGGCTTTTCTTAAATATTTTATGTAGTTTTATTGCATTAACTTTGAGAAGCATGGAAATGTTGCTATCAACTAGAAGAGGAATGGAAAAAAAAATCCTTTCCTTATTATAAAAATGATGCATAATAAAAAGTGGAAAATAGACAAATCACCAACAATTAAAAGATAGTCTAATTTACATTTTTAATTTATCAATTCTATTTAAAGTACATGGTATACTTGAAAAGTAGAAGTTGAACAATTAGTTGTTTAAATACTGTTAACTGCTTCATACTGGATTTTTCAAAGAGCCCAGTATTTTGAAATTCTAGTTTAATTAATGATTTAATTGAAGAATGAATTACATTGCATATACCTTCTTTAGTGTGATACAATTGGCTAAAACAAAACTTTATCTTTCTAGGTAGTCATGTTGAAGATGGTGTGCTTGAGAAAGCTGAGAACAAATTGCAGTTCATGTAAGCTGGTGTGAAAGGCTGTGTGAGCACTTACTGCAGTTTTAACAAGGCTTGTTTCGGATTTGGCACACTGAACTCTGAACTGCTTAAGCAGTAGCAAAATATCTCATTGTTAACTTTCAACATGGCCCAAATTTTTATGGAGATTTACACCAAACAGCTAAAATCTATGAAGAAAAAAATGCTTACTTTTAACCAACACTTTATCTGGAGCTGTTTTAAGGCATAAATAACATCTTGACATAAATGGCATCTAAGCTCCTAAGTCTGTAGCTATTCAGCCCAAACCATTTTTCAAGAATCAACTAAAACTTTCTCTCCAATGATACTCACAATGTGTCTGATTTTTGGTATGAAACACTTAGAAAATTACTTCTGGTAGTAGTTTTTTATTCTATTTCAAGGGTGAGAAAGGATTTGGGGGAAGAAGTGGGACTACTCCAATCCATTTTGGCTCAAGGGCATTTTTACTGGTTGAAATTTTCACACTTTTTGAGTATCTCCTGCCACACAGGGAAACCCAAAGGCATTTGCAGTTTCTGCCTGTGCTCTAAAATAAAATAATAATAAAAAAAGGGTAGTTTTAAAATCCTTGCTGCAGTAATACCTGTTTCATTGGTTGTAATCTGTAGGGCAAAGACGAATAAAGAGCAAACAAAGCATTTGTTGGTATTTTTAGCATCTATGAATAGTAAAAATAGGTTCTTAAACTAGAATATTGTTATAAAGAATAGCACAGGAGTCTTAATCAGTTGGAACGCTCTGGCTCACTCAAGGCTTTTTGATTACATTGACGTCATCACCCTTTAATTTAGTGGAGACTGTGTCATTGTATTGCAGACCAGGTATCTGTATTTCAGTGGCTGCAGTTTTATTTTTATACTTGCATCTGCAGCAGAGCTACTTTCATCTATCAAGTGACACAATCTTAGAAAAGGACCATTTTCCATAAAGTGACTGTTGATGAAAAAAGCACTGAATATAAAACTGCGATGGTTCAAGGTGTTGAAAAAGATTTTACTTCACTGCCAGGACCTTGGATGCACTTGTGCTGCTGTATAGCTCTGGCTAGCAGTCACTTATGTCTTCCCTGAAAAGTCAGGCAAGCTTCGTATAAATCCAGATATGACACTAGGTCATACTATAAAATAATATATTTTAATATCATCTGGACCTTGGTAAACCCAGGAGGAGTAGGAACCTCAAAATCTCTTTCTACAAAGCACATAGAGTTCAGGTTTAGAGTAGCTGTCTTGGAAGCTACAGGGAGATAAATGGTGAATTTAGAGGTCACAGTTTGGAATCTGCATTAAATTCACAAACTGTGAAAACAATTCCTTTTGTTGGGGAAAGTGAACCAAGTAGGGTAAGTAGAGTACTTGATATATACAACTCAGGGTTCAAAAGATAACAGATTATTGATAAATGTTTAATAGTATTTTGTAACACTTCAGGCTACGGGTACAAATATTGACTTTATAAATAAGCATTTGTGTTCCATTTGATGGATTTGATTACATTCATTGTGTCAAACCTCACTTATTTTAACTGTTCTGAATTATTCTTTCGCTTTTACCTAGAAGCTGTGAAGATAAACATGAAAGCTCTTTGCTTTTATAGTCTCATATATAAATTCAGAAAATTATTTCCAAAAGGCGAGAGAATGCTATACTGCATTTTACTGGAACAAAATTGTAGCATAAACACCAGTTTGACATGGTTTTTCCTTATTTGTAGTAAAAGTTTTGCAAAATGAATAATACTGAAAGTTGACATTAGGTGTCAGTATTTTACATATTATTTAGTGAGAGAATATCAAGTGAAAGAGCTTCTGTGCAAAAAAAGAATAATATTGCAGTCTGTTTTTTCAAATGCTCTATGTTGTCACAGTTAGGGTAATATCAGGAATAATTATGTGTGAAATAACTAATTGTATATACCCCGAATGAAAATAAACAGTTACATCTCTGTTACATCTCTGATTTAAAATTCAGTATTAAGTACTACTGCTTTCTGATTGTGATAAAGTTTAGCTCTTGGATTGTCTGAAGAAATTACATTTTTCAAATTAAACTGCAAGACACGAGTGTCTGTAGATGACAGAAAACTGATACCCAGGTAGAGTGATAAAATGCCTGGAAAATGAAGGAAGATAAACGTGAATATGTAGACCCCTGATTGTATGTGATCTTTCTCAGCACATCACAATTTAATATTGTACAGCTCTTTTAAACTCACTGCAATGTTGAAAAAACAAGGGGAAAAATACTACAGGATCCATCTTTGTGTTTTTTACTCTGTTTTGCCATGGAAAGATTTAAAGAGAAGGCAAAGTCTTCTTCCACAAGCAGAAAAAGATGGTTTTTGTTCTCCAAAGGAACAGAAGACTATGAGTGAAAATAAAAGATATGGCATATAGTTATTTTTCTCATCTGAGCTTGTTGCACAATTGAGAATGGGAAGGATATGACCCAATCAAAGAGCTTAAGATGGAAAATGTTGGGAGCCCTTGGTCTGACTACTGCAGAATCCATCTTGCATTCATCTTACCAGCAGTCTTATACATGGGTAGATTAAACAAGAAAGATGAAAGAGGAAAGAAAGGACGGAAGGTAATACAATAATTGACTTTTTAAACTGTTACATTATATTATGGTCATGTTCTCAAATACAGCTGGATACAGGTGGGGATTCCCAGTGAAATTCTAGCCCCAGGGGTAGGGATGGGCCTTGGTTATGTTCAGAAAAGGGAAAGTAAGCATCTAGGGCTAAATCAGCAGAGGGGCCTTCCAGGATGTGTGAACTTCACAGCAGTGGCAGCAATGTAATGAAGACATGGCCAAGGTAGGTGTGTTATTTCATATACTCACTCTTAAAACCCACTCGTTCCAGATGCAATTATCATGTCATGATCTAACAGAGACCCTTAAAAATCTCAGTATGTTCCCATCTGAACCTCTGGGCACCCAAACTGATGAAAATATATTTGTGAAAAGCTAGGCACTCTCTACGACCAGCTGAGAGGCACTTTTGTACTGTAAGCTTAAACTTTTGTCAATATTTGTGAAATTTTTTAGAAAGCTTATTCAGAAATGAATAAGTGATAGATCAGTAATTCATACTTTTTATATTCAGAGTTCTTGTTACCTAAACTTATTCTTCTAAGCATCATTTTATGTTTCTAGTTAAATATAAGTGAGAATTGATTGGCTTATTTCTCAATGGAATTCTATCTTTATTTCATTGTAATTGCTTCATATTTGAATAATGACAGATGAACTACTTCATTCAGTTGTAGTTTCAAGGCTTTGAAGTCACAATAGAAGCAAAGGATTTAAATCCTGAAGCCATTATTATAGCAGAGAAGACATCAGGGAAAAGGAAAACTTACGGTCGTGTAATTTTCTAGACAGAAAATACTTCTGAGGTTGCATTTTTTTTTATTTTTTCTTTTGTTTTTATGGACATTTTAATGTTAAAAGGATTCACTAAAATTCAAAAAAATTAAATAGCTGCAACTTCTAGCAAAACAAATGGCTTCTATCTACCCTGGAAGGAGACATTGGAAATGCTGAATGAGAGTCCATGCTGCAAGTAAACTTCTGTAGTTATTTTGCTTTGGAGTTAGCTACAAACCATTTAAAATTCCAAGCAGCTGCAATAGAGTATTTCACCAATAAAGAGTTTATTAGAACTTTATTCTCTCTGACATTTACATCTAGTCCTGAGTACATGTTAATACTCCAAGGTATGAATTTCAAAGTTCCCTTTATCTTTGTGTACAGATTTAAGCAATTAATCAAATGATAAAAAACAGCTTTAAAAATAAGAAATTAATTATGAATTTAAAGTATATGTTCAAAAATTTGCTGCATTATAATTTGTGGGTGACAGGACCTCTTATCAACTGAACTAAGTGCAGAAATTTGGTGTTTTTTTCAAACTCGCAGTTCATTGAAAGATTTTGAAGATCATCAAATTGTTAAAATGTGACCAAGCTGTGTATCCAGGATAGTTCTTTCTCCTAGGAGGCTACATCAAAGTGGGAGAGACATTGAAAAGTCATCAGTTAATACGTTCAAAATGACTCCCGAGAGGGGCAAGCTTTATACAGGCTTCTGAAATAAGCACAGGGGCAAGCAGCACTGAAACCTCTTCCTTTGAAATAAAAGCAAATAGCAGTCTTAGCATCACTGTGCCAGGTAAAAATATGATGATATATACGAAAACTTTTACAATTCTTTCTTCATAACAAAGCATGCTCTGAATGAAAGAATCCGAGCACTAGAGACACTGCTGCAGCTTGAAAAGGGAATGATTCCTTCTGGGATGTCACCTGCTCGGTGGAGTATACATTGTGTAGGTACCCAGATAGATTGCAGCATAGCTCATGCTCTCACCTATTGCAACAGAGAGCAAGTTCCCTGCTACTGGAGAGACTGTCTTTAGTGGGATAGGTGTTGGCATATGTTTGTGGTAACAGCACAAATCAAGCCTCATGGGTCTCACTTGCAACTCTGCTGCTTTGTAAGTGTTCCTTGGTTTACCAGGCACCAGGCTCTGTCTCTCTGGGAGAGAGCATGGTGTGAGGTGGCTGTTGCAAGGCTGCCTGCAGGATGTCTGCAAAGCTCCTACTGATACTTGAGCACAAGATATTAAGGACAGGGAGCTATTAAAATGTCATTAATGGATCTCAACAGAAACAGACCTTTAATACCTTTTCTATTTTAGAAGTGAGGTACGTCTGACATATCTAATGTCTCTTTTTAATCAGTTTTTTATTTGAATTTCCACCTGGGAGGTGAAAGGAAATGTTCAGAAATAGTCATCCTTTAGATGGGACATAGGAGCAGTTTTAAAGTCTTAGCTGAAACTTTCTGCAAAGTGCTGAGATGCTCTTGTGTGCAACACCAAAATTAAACCAGTGTGGTGAAGAGGCAACATATTCTGTCAATTTTTACCTTCTTAGAACAACACCTTGCAACTGGGTAACCTGTGAGCATGTGGATGTTTCTTTTTAAGGATGCTCCTAGATTTTCCTGTACTGTTGCTTCCTACGGAGAAAAATAGATGAAGGTCTCCTTAGAGAAATTGTCTGTGAGTGGAAGTCCAGATTCACTGCCTCTGAGTTCTCTTAATTGCCTCTAAGAGTTATTTTTCCTGATTCCACAGCTGAGTTTCTGTATCACTGAGTCTGCAAAAATGATTTTGATCTGATAGCTATAAAATGTAGAATCTATGAGTGAGGAGTAAATATAATGGTTAATAACATACATTTCTTTACAATAGATTATCTTAAAAGTTGTTCAGCACATCAACTTGAAAAAGGTTTCACCTACTAGAATGGTTTTTAGATGGTTTTTAGGTTGATTGTGCTTCCTGCTTTCCTAGTCCATATCCTGTTTAATATACACTTGTGCAAAAAATCCCTCTTTATAGCATATACATTTCATCTGTTGTTGAAAAACTTGGGTTGGGTAAGGTAAACTTCTGGACTAAAGCAGGAGTGACAAGTACATTGAATTTTGGAAAGAAGTTACTCTCAACTTCTCAAATTTAACTAATAAATCAGACTACCACTCTGTATCAGATATGGGTGAAGGATACAGTTATGGCTCAATTTTTGGAAGATCTTAAATTCTGTGGAAGTTTGGACATGGCATATGACTGCTTCGTTTTCATTAGCATTCTTATTTTATTCAAAGTTTCTTGCTTCAACTTGATATTAAAACTGAAGTGATAAAATACCAGAAAAAGTATGAATTACTAAAATTACGTGCTAGAGTCTTTTATCCTGACATTTTTCTGAATGAATATTGAAATGCTTAGCAAAAAAAGATCTTGAAGTTCCTCTATCAGTAATCAGACACAAACTTCACTTGAAAAAAATTCTTTTTATATTTTGTTATGAAAAGCATGCTCTTGTTTTAATGAACATCATTACAATTAAATGCCTTGAAAGACTATTTTCAATTCAAAGGCTCTTAAAAAGTATATGAGAGAAAAAACAAACCAATAAATCTATGCTGGAAAAATATTTGACAGAAAAACATACCAAATGAATGTATATGATATATCTGTATGTGTGCATATGTGTGCTTTTCTTTAGAGAATCAAAAGGCTTGTTTCTGTCTTCTGTGTTTTTTCACATTTATAGAAAGTGTAAGGGGTAGTTTAATTTGATGGAATCAAACATTCAGTGAAAACAAAGGCGTTAGCTCTGAAATAAGACACCAGATTTGCAGGGCTATAGATCCTTTGAACTTGGATGACATTGTCTCTGAGGACAAAATGTTTGATGAGTTTTAGACTTTAAAGCCTTTAGTAGGAAAAATTAGTCCAGAATCTGTTCCTGTAAGATGGGAAAAAAATAATTCACTCTTCAAAAGATCAGGAAAAGAATGATGTAATTTTCTATTTCCCTTAAGTACCTTTCCATCAGATGCTTATATTGGAAGAGGCTCAGAAGCCATGAATTTAGGGGCTTATGCTCCTAATGATCTGGGTATTTATGTCCTCTCTGACAGAATACTCAGGAGAAAAAAAAAGGCACCCTTAGAATATAAGGATAAAGGTATCTATGAGTAAGATGGTCTTAAAAAAATATCACTGTCTAATTTTAATCTATTAATTTAATATAATGAACATAATGATTTGTGTAAAATTACATTACCCCTGTCACATGCCAAATCTGTTAGGAACAGCTGCTTTGCATTCAATATATCATAATGACATATACTGCAGAGTTATAATGTTTAAATTTTTTTTTCATTAAGGTCCTATTTTAGATTTGCAAACTTGTGCATGAGGGGAGAAGGGCTGGTGTCTCCATTGCACTGTTGCTGTTAAAGGTTATAAAAAAGAACTCTTGGCTCTATGAAGAAATGACTAATGAGTGCAAGTTGGTTTTGCAAACCCTGTTCCAAGGGAAGAGTTAAACCAGGATTAAAAAGCCTCTTGGAGAATACTTTTCCCAACAGGCCTAATGTTCAACACATTTCTGCTCAGAAGATCTAAAAGTGTCATGATAACTGAAGCTTGAAATAAAAGGTGAACTGAGGTGCAAACAGCCAACATAACTGATACTCAACCTGGTGGCTATTAGTTGCACTGGTGGTGCATTTCTGTTTTTCTTTTTTTTTTTTCCCTCTCCCAAATCTGGACACCCCCATTCACCAAAACCCAGTAAGATTTCCTGACATCTCCCAGATCATGTGGGAATGTGCAACAGCAATTGCCTGTCAGAAGGAGGGAGCTGAGGAAAAGGGCAATGGAATAGAGCCATGTACAAAAACTAGAAGTATCCTTTATTACATGGACTAATAAAATTCTAGAAAGCAACTGGAATTGACATACTGAAGTGTTTAATTCAATTAACTGCTTCAAGTCCTTGATAAACTGATTCCTTTTTTTTTGTTTCCCAGTGTATTTCAGGCTGCATAGTCTCTGCTGAAAGCGTCTGGACACGAGAGAGGACAGTCATCTGCCTGCAGAGGAGTTTTGCTTCCTGCATCTGACTTTCTCTGGTTTTCATTCACTTCTTTCTTCTGGCACAACTGCCTGGGCAGTTCTGAGTCACTCTGCGATGACAGCATGGGAGGGAGCAGTGCAAGAGCAGAGCCTACTGCGCACATAAGGAAGAGACAAGCAACGACTTCAGCTATTTTTATTTCCACTAGATTTGATGGAGCCACATTATTTTTGTGAATGTCTTGTGTTGCCGCACGCTTATGTTTCTCTTCTTCTGAAAGTGAAATTGGATACTGTAGAAGTGAGCCTCTTCTTCCTCAAAGGCTGAAGAAAATAACAAGAATACCCCAGAACATCCCAGCTTTCTTTTGCATTCATCCTCAGAGTGCAATTTTGCAGGGCTTGTTACTTTCCCCACTGTTATTCACCACGTAGCTGAAGATTTTTTAATAGAGGTAGAAACAACACTGGCTGCAGGATCAGTTTTATACCAAGGACAGCCACTTCATACTTCCTTTATTGTGAAAACATTGACAGTTTTTTAAACATCTCCAGTCAACAACCTTTTGGTGTGGAGAGCTTGGGTCACACCTGAAGCCAGTGGTGATCACCAGGGAGAAGAGAAGGGCTTTGAAGAGGATTTTTCTAGCACCACTTTGTAACTCTGACTTGCTCACGGGTGCAGATACTCTCACCCAAAGTGCATGACTCATTTGTCTTTTTAAGGTCCGTTATTGTGTGATGTAAAACCACCTTTTTGGCAGTTAGGTATGGTAGCACTTTTAGAACTCGGAGGCCTAACGCTCCAGAAGATGCATTTACACTGCATTTAAAGCTTGCGTGTAACTAAATCCTGTCAAAGAAAGTCTTTACATAATGCATCAACATATGCTGGAGGTTTGTCTCTTTTTTGGTATAGCATAGTTATACAATGGGTTAGAGTGTCTTTTCTAAGCTATTAAAAATAGCTCTGGCATGGCTGGCCTTTAAAATAACACCTGGGAAGGAGAGAGAAAAGGACCGGCTTGGATTTATGTAGAACTTTCTTACCTAGTTTTTGTTAACTTCGGTGTCCTAACTTTTTTTAAACAGTGAAAAAATGCATTAGGTAGGTTTGAAAAATAATGAGCTTAAAAATAAAAAGATGTTATTTTCCTAGCTATGAATATTTCTAAATCCAAACCTCATTATAAGGCAAAATGGGCTTTATTAGGAAGTAAATGTTCAGAGAATTCCATCCTAAAATTCTCTGCTGCTTTGTAAAGTAAATCTGTTATCAAAACTTTAGCAGCTCAGCTATTAGATGTGTCGATGCAAGATAATTTGTCTCCTAAAATTTGAATGTTGTGGGTTTTAGACCTCAAGTCACAGCACATATGTTCCTTCCCTATAGCCAGCATTAAACTGCTGGATGATCTCTGAGGATCTATTTTCTACCACCTGTGACAAATTTTAAAAAATATCTTTTACTCTTTTAAAACTCCTGTAAGTAGAATGGATTGTTTAGGGGAAAAATCAGCTCAGAGTAAAAGGTTTTGGAAGATGAATAAACCAGAATGTTTTTAATGCATGTTATGGCTGAGAGGGTTGTGTGAATTTAACCATCGTCATATATTTACACTGACATTTACATATAAGCTCCTACATAATCAGCATTGATTGCCCAAGCAGGTGATATTGGGAACTGCTGTTAACTTGGACTGCAAACTATTGGAAGTTTACATGGCTACGTATGTGGCCTTCTCGATACACAGGAATCTGCTCCTAGAAATGTTTTTACTGCATTTAAACATTCAAAGCCCTTAGAGCAAAAAAATAATAATGGCTACTGAATGGACATCAGCTTTCTGAGCAGACAATAGCTGTGAGCAAGAATAAGAATTAATGTCTGTATAGACATAATTATTTGTTCTCCTTTTTAATTTAAATATTTTTAAACCTACTACAAATATGAAAAATACAATTTTTCTGGTGAATAATGTGGGGAATAATACATTATTTCTTCATTATCACACAGTCTACTAATTTCCTGAGGTTTTTTTTTCCAGTGAATTGCAAACTTTGTCCAGTTTCACTGATAAAAAATTATTTTCTTCTGGAACCAACCATTGAATTGTTCTTTCAGGCTTGTGTCTGCATGCTGTCCAGGTTTGTATTGTCTATTATGGCTTGAGTTGCCCACTGAATTCGATTTGCCACTGGGTGCCTGCTATACAAGTCAGACTATGGGCTGCCTGTCAATCATCTCAACAGAGAATAAAGGCTGAACTAGGCAAAAAGAAAAAAAGGTCAAGTTTTCTTTCCCCCTCAGGAGAATGTTGGTCCAGAACAAGTCTTGAGGTCACTGTTCAAGCACCTGATGAAACGTGTGATACTTCTTGAATTTATTAGATCTGTATTAGTAACAGGTGCTGGGCATTCAACATCCTCAGTCAACAGTGCTTTTTAAAACAGTTGTTTTAGCCTTAATGCTCAGTTATGAGATGTGGGAAACTGGAAGTTCACCAGCTTGATGACATGTCTCATAAGCAGTGATGCCATGAATCACTGAAATAGGAACAGAAATCTGAACATCAGAAATGATGCTCCATCTTTAAGTCGCACAGCAACCACGCAAAGCCCAAGCTATTGAGCACCAATCTGCTCCAGGTGATGTCTGTGCAGTTTCTGCTTCCTGATTAGTTTTTTACTTAGATTAAATGAGCTCTTAGATTTTGCTAAACTGTTTTTTTTTAGTTTTTTGCACATCTAAAGTATTTTCAGCCTTCCAGAGATCACACAGGAAGCTTGTGCTGCATAAGTTGAAGCCGTATGCAAAGCTGCCATCATTCTATAGAATTTTGTGACTGCTGACATACTGTCAAATGGATGCGAGGGAAATCAGACCGAGTATGCAACTTGACTTGAAATGTTAGGTGTACAGTGAAAGACATTTTCATGAAAAATGTCACGTCCTCTGTAATCTAGGTTTTGGACAAGCTAACAGGCAAGTTTTGTTGCAGTATTTTACAGGTCTGTGTTATAGTTTGAAAGGGGCAGGCAAAATCTTATTGGCTTTTGCTGCCCAGACCCAGTGAACAAGGGGTGGAGTTTAGNGAGGATTTGGACTTTTTCTTCATCCCATTGGCTTTGCAGTAAAAGACCTTTCATCAGCCTGTAACGCCGGTCATCTGAGCTCGGGTTGTATATTTTGTATATTTTGTATATATTTCCTTTTCCCCACCGGTTAACTCTTTTCCCCCTGTGCCATTAAACTTGTTAAAGTTTTGAATTTCCAACCGGAGCCTGTTCTTTCTTACTCCCCTTCTAATTTTCGGGGGGAGTGATAGAAACAAATTCTGTCTGGTTTGTGGCTTGCCCTGGCCGTTTGCTAAACCAGCACAGTCTGTTGATGGTTTCTTCAAATGCATGATGTAGTTCTGATGCCACGAATCTTTTCTAATTGTAAAAATGTTTTTGATGGTTTTATTTGAGGAAGGTCTTACATGGCTACAATACATTTTTCAATTAGTGGTTCTCTAACACTTATTCCATATGCCAAAGTTAGTGGAAACATGGGGGGGGGTTGGACTAGATAATATTTCAAGGTCCCTTCCAACCCCTAGGATTCTGTGATTCTAGGATTCTGTAAACATATACTATTTTTAAAAGAGCTAGCAATTAATTAGTGCTGCTGCAGGTTCTTCGAACACTTGCAGTTGTTAGTATACAGAAAAGCATGGTATTGCTTTCTCACCACCTGGGAAAGACATCTCATACTCAACAGCCACTTTTTTGTTCCAAAAAGTCCATCTTTTAAAAAAATCCCTAAAATGGAGTGCCTACAAAGAAACAATATTTTATTTCAGAACAGTGAGGAGTGGCTGTCATGCTGCTCAACTCCCTCTTCTATCTGTATGTGTATGTTACCTCTTGTCATGCATCATCAGTGTTTGGGAGCAAGGACGGTCCTGGTTCTGGCTTTGTACGGCCTTTAGCATAATTGGATCTTTGGCCATGAAATGGAGGTTGTAGAAGTTATTACAAAATCAATAATAATAATGTAAGGGTCACTCTGTAGCCTAATAGTGCTGGCATTCCTTCAGCAGTGCTCTGTTCCCCCTTTTTCTTTCTGCTATTCTTGACTCCCTGAAGGCCTTGCTTCCCATGTGCTTCAGTAAGTTCATGATATATGAAAGCTACAGGAGTCCTCTACAGCAACTGTCTTGCATCTTTCTTTACTGCAACAGGCAATGATCTGCCTGCAAATCAGTCTTTTCTTTGCAGCTTTGTAAAATTTGTCATGATTCCTTTCCAGGTCTTCCTAATCTCTAGTCCAGCCTCAGCACCAGCCACTGTTTCCTAACTGTCTCTGTCTTTTCTTCACGGGATGTTCAGTAGGTTCCAGGGCACCCAAGGAGTTGCTTGCTGGACATCTGTACAGGTGGAGTACATCTTCTTGAGGAGCTGCAATGGCAACTGCTGTCAATGGGGTTCGTTTTGCTGCACTCTTGGTGGGACAAATCATTGATTTCCTCAGGTTGTATGGCAGCTCTTTGGTTTGCATCAACAGAGGGCTCTGCAGCCTGATGAGCACCATGGTGGTCCTTACACCTTACAGGTGGCCCTGCAAGGGAACCCCACTGCACCAGGGACATGAACCCTTGTTTGGTGAGTCGAGCTAGAAATACCAGAAAGATACTATCATTTCTTGCTGAAAAAAAAGGCCACGGGGGAAGACGCTGGTGCAAGGAATGGGCTTTCCTGGAGCCCTGGAGATACAGAGCTGTGTCTAAGTCTGTGGGTTCTTTGGGTTCCCTCCAGCTGAGAGGGACAGTTATGGTGCGAGATGCTGCAGGAGGCAAAGCAGGGCAGCAGCTGTGTGTGCCTGTGCTTCTCCAAGGGCTGCTTCACGGAGAAGTGTTCAAACAGAAAATCAAAGAAACAGAAGTTTGTATCTGGGTGGCCTTCACCAGGCTATAGCCCAAGTCTTTGGGGTTTTTTTTTGGTAGCAAACTCTCTGATTGGCTGGAATTTGTTATTTTCTAAGTCTAAAGTAACAGTATGGTAAGTGTCACGTTTACTAAAGCTACATTTTGAAATAGCAAAGCAGATTTGTTGCAAGCTATTTATTTCAGTACTCAAAGGGTTTCATTGAAGGTAAGAAAAGGGAAGTGGTCTTGAGGCTTAGAATTGTAATTCCTTTCAGCATTTCCCTTTAAACCTCATGTTTACCTTCTGCAGAAACTAACCCTCCTTGTTTGTTGCAATTCTAACAGCGAAGCTGCTTTCATGCTTTAAAATTTGGCTGTTTATCCAATCCGGAAGAATTTTGCCCCAAACCTGAGTGTAAGTCACTGGTGACATGGTTAGCTTCTGCTGCTGCAGGAAGTGGTTTTATTTTACTTTTTTTTCCTGCTTTCTTTCTATCTTTATGAGCTGTGGCAGATTAACCCAAATGCTGCCTGTAGACATGTGACCTAGATGTTTTCCGTTTTTTGAAATAGTTAAAACTGTTGCTGGTTGATGGCAGTTTGAAATGAGACGGCGACATCTGAAGCTATAGGTAAGGAGCCATAAATTCATCTTAATGCAGTTTAGGAAAGATTTTTTAAAAATAATAACTATGTATTTCCTATGCGTTCAACGCGCATTGTGGTAGTTACACAATTATTTTATTTCTGTTGGCATTTGTGAATTTGAAAGCCACGAGCAACAACTTAGGGGGTACAGTCGTGAAATGATTTAAAGGCAAAATTAGTGTTTGAAATCTAGCAAATCCATTTGCATTCTATGCAAGAGACGAGTGTATCTGACCCTCTCTAGTATCCCAAACTGCTAATCGCTTCTCATATCCCTGCCGGTATTAACTAGTTGTCCCCAAAAGGTAGAAAAGGCTGGTGGGGCTGGCTGGGAAATGAGATTTGACAAGGTTTCCCAGCATTTGCCTTTGCTGGGTGCAATTTAGCACTTTCTGGTTAACTGGCTTCCCTGCTGGTGACCACGAGGGAGGTGATGAGTAGCAGTGGATACTGTAAGAGATAGTGAGTGGCAAGGGGAGGTATCTAGTTGATATTTGGCATCATTAGAGACTGCAGAGATCAATAGAGGGATCTCTTGCCCTGCTTGATATCCAAACGTTTGGTACCCCCCTGTTATTCACGAGCGGTGCTGATAGGAATAGGACATGGAGAGGCACAAGGGATGTTGTACAAAAGCTATCCTTGGGCACTTGTGGCTGTTCCTCATGGAGCTGTTCCATGGAGATGTCATGGCATAGTGCTTCCTGCATGAGGCTATTTAGATCCAGACTAATTCTGCCTCTGCTTCAGAGCTGGCCAGAAGAAGGTGGTGTGTCCTGAGTTCCCATCTCACTTGAAGTTTTCAGTCAGAAAAGATGGCTTTGAAATGCTGCCAGCGGGCCAGCACTGCTTTCTGGCCTTCAGAGCCTTACAAGGAAATAGTGATTTACAAAAAAGGTTCAAATAACACAATATAATGCTTTGATTATGGGCCACATAAAGCAGAGCCAGAATTAGCAAGATTTGTTCTACGGTGAACATTTGCTTTCCTGGTAACGTGTAGTTTGCTGCAAACTTTGTGACATGTACTCGTGCCTGTAACTGATACCCTTATCGTAAGAAGCAACTTGTTTTTTCTTGTGGAAATATGGGTCAGAGTTGAAAGATATCACACGTGGCTTGAAGCTCATTTTGAAATTGTGCATACTAATTGGAGACAGATTTTGGCATAGTATTGCAAGATTACATTTCAAATTTTCTGTCCTTTTTGGAGAAAAAAAGCTGTCCCGCCTGCATACACAAATCAGCACAGACAGGGAAATTGTATAAAAAGAACATGTTCTCTTCCTGGGCTGTGTTTGTACTGGTTTTTATGTTACTGCTGCAATGTCTTAGAGTCATTTGAAATGCATTTTCCACAGAGCTGTGAGATTTAGTAAAGTAGTTTGAATTTTCAGAGTTATTTTTCTTTATTTTCTCCCTTCTCTGCAACTTACCTCTCTGTGTCCAAAGGAAATTCATTTAAAAACAGCATCTCTTGTTCACTTCACCTCTCAATCCAATTACATCTGTAACATACATTTGTTCATTTTCCTTTCCAAACAGAGTGAACAGCTGAAGCACCCTGTGTATTTCAAAGCTCCTGCTGTACACTATTATTGAATTACGAAAAAACTTTTAACTTTTTTGGCAGCATTTGTTATAGAAACTTGATTTTGCTTTGATACAAGAGGTACCCTAGCTTGGAAGAAATATTCCATCTTTTTCTGATCAAGCGTGGGTGTGTGACCCCTTGGCAGCCCTGCTCACTGGGGCTGGGATTCCAGGGCAGCAAAGGAGAAGTCTTTATCAGACCACTCTCAGGCGTGTTCCTCCCCAGGTGGAGCGAGGCAGGCACCAGCAACTAAAGAGGTGACAGAAGCACATTTTGATTCTTCTCCTGATGTTTGGGGGGCACACCACCACAACCTCCAGCATGGTGCTAGCTTAACTGTACATAGCTCAGGTGTGGATTTCTCAATCTATTTCTGATCCCAGAAACTACTACTACTTTGCAGTGACAAGATTAAGGCCAGGCTCTAAAATGCCCACGATGAGTTTGGAACGCCCATTGTGGTTGCTATTGCCTTAGTGATGATGGCTTTTGCTGTGCTGCTCAGACTTCAGCTTGGTTGGGAGTGGAACATCTCCCTTATGAGGAAAGGCTGAGGGAGCTGGGTCTCTTTAGCTTGGAGAAGAGGAGACTGAGGGGTGACCTCATCCATGGTTACAAATATGTAAAGGGTGAGGGTCAAGACGATGGAGCCAAGCTTTTGTCAGTAATGACCAATGATAGGACAAGGGGCAATGGTTGCAAACTGGAGCACAGGAGGTTCCATGTGAATATCAGGAAGAACTTCTTTCCTGTGAGAGTGCCAGAGCACTGGACCAGGCTGCCCAGAGAGGTTGTGGAGTCTCCTTCACTGGAGACATTCAAACCCCGCCTGGATGCGTTCCTGTGTGATGGACTCTAGGTGACCCTGCTCTGGCAGGGGGGTTGGACTGGATGATCTTTCGAGGTCTCTTCCAACCCCTAGGATTCTGGGATTCTGTGATTCTCTGCTAGGGAGTCTCACAGACTTATAACAGTGGAAACTGCTGTCGTCTCATGGCCTGTTTCTACTGAATCACATGGGTCTCAGCAGGTTATAGGCAGTGCCTTCTGAATTTTTTGAGGCTCATAATGTGCTAGTCTGATACTTGCCTATGCCGTTGACTCCTATTTTTTTTAGATCCCTCTGTGCTGTGTCAGCTCGATCGGTGTGAGTTGCTAACCATTTAATGAGTTGTTAAAGCCTGCATGCTGCTAGAACTCTCTCTTCCTGTTGGAGAAGTCTGTTAGTGCTTAGGTGTGTTCTTAATTAGAAACCTGCAACATGGCTCTTGTACAGGATGTACCTTAACCCTGTGTATGTAGGTGTTGTTTGGGCTGATCTCCTTTAAAGTCAAGTCAAAGCACCACTTGAGCTCTAGCTAAAGTCTCTTTTCTGCTAACCAAGACTTCCTCATAGATGCATCAAACCTGTTTCTCAGTGCTACAAAGGCAGGAGCTGGCACTGGTGGATACCATCTATATGGAGATGCTTTGATTGTTTTCCTGGTTTCATTTGTTGATAGCATTAGTCCTGAAGAAAAGAGATGGGGTAAAATATTTGACCAGCTTTTGACCGTGTATCTTCCATGTTAATTCAGGTGCCATTCAGAGCACAACTGCAGATTTCTTCACCTGGTGACACAACCTGCATAAAACTGTCCATTTTTTCATCCTGTGGTGGCTTCTGGCAGCTTCTGTGGCACCATCTGACAGATGGTGACCATCAAACTAATTGCTGTAATGTCTTCTCGAAGTAGGCTGAAACCCTGGTGCCTTCAGCCTGCTCAAAACAGCACAATTCCCTGTTGGCTGTGTGTTTGGGAATCTGTGGGCTAGGTCTGGGTCAGGAAGCATTGATGTTACCTGCTTCTGAAAACTTCTCATAAGGTTGATTGAGAACGCTTCAACCGGCGGTATCAATGAATCTTAATTTCACTGACAACTCTCTTACTGACATCTGAAGGACGGAGGTGGTTGTTCTTTTGCTGTGCTGGATGTTAAGTTTGTGCCTTCACATAATGGTAAATATCAGAAGGGACCTCTGGAGATCATCTAGTCCAAACCTCCCCTTGCTAAAGCAGGATCACCTAGAGCAGGTCACACAGGAGCGCATCCAGGCAGGTTTTGAATGTCTTCAGAGAAGGAGACTCCACAACCTCTCTGGACAGCCTGGCCCAGTGCTCTGTCACCCTTAAAGTAAAAAACTTTTTTCTCATGAAAAACCTTCACGTACTCAACATGCCTCTGTCAGTCTCCCCTGCTTTGACAAATACTATAAAAAGGTTGTTTTGGAGACTCACTACAAAACAAACCCTGCTAGCTCCTCCTTTTCACAGGGACTTCCTCAATGCAGGTCTATTTTTGAGGGTGAGGCCTCTTATCGCAGTGTCTGAGGACTCCCATCATCCTTAGTACAACTTAAAGCACCTTGGGATGCAAACTTCCAGGCTGACTGAAATAGGAACAAAGGAAATGCTGTTGGATTTTGCTTTTTTAAGTTTATCTGAATAGGAGAAGCAGGCATTAATTTTCTGGGCATGGATATTTAGATGCAGTGAACTGACCATGGGGCAAATGTAGCTCATGCCAGACATCAGATTGTGGATGCAGCCAGGTCATCTGCAGCAGATTTTCAGTGCATTACTTGGCTCATGCTGAAGTCACCTGGAGGTGTTGAGGTCTGGCATGAGTAAAAGTGAGTCCTCTTGGCCCGAAACTTAGAACTCAAAATTCATGCATGCTTGAAAAATTAGTCCCTTTCCTCTTAATTTCTCTGTAATTCCATTCACTGTACTTAGCATGAGAGAGAACTGATTTGGGAATTAAGTAGGAAAGGTATCGGAAGGTTAATTAACAGATATTGGCATTCTCCAAATTAGCTTTTAAACTTCTGGACGTATGAGCAAGTTACATAGTAAAATACTCAGACAGTGCACAGATACCTGCTGAAGCATTTCTTCAATAAATTAACTAAATACATTTTATATTGTTATGGTTAGTGGTTTAAGGTTGTTTAAGACAATATAATGCTTCCTGCCATTTGAGATAGACAGGTATTAAATCACTTTCTTGTAGTTCAGCGGGGTATTGTGGGTTTGTACTGTGGTTTTTCATAAATGTTTGGTCCAAATCCTGTTCCTGATACACTAAACAGGCACAGTCCTTGAGCAAATGAACTTAAAATGACTTCTGATTCCTTCTCCAAGACATCCATCAGTTTCCAGCACAACTGCAATGTGATAAGTGGGGAGGGAGAGTCAAGGAGGAAGAAAAAACAGAAGTGAACGTGTCTGAGAGCTGAAATGCTTTAAGTACGTGCTTGCCCTTTGTTTCTTACTTCTTTTCCTGCCACACCCTGAGCTAAGCCAGCACTGTATTTGGTGCTGAATCAGATACCGAAGCGCCTCTCTGAACCAGAAACTGAAGCTCCTCCTAGGCAAGGCATGGAGCTCAGCACCTGTACTTGTTTATCTGCTGCTCAGGATGTTACTAAACTCTTTTCCTTTGTGGGCGAGGAGGGAAATGACACAGATACTTTGTGAAGACAACAGAAGTTCTGGAGTTCTCTCTCCAAGAGAGTCACCTCCATGGCTGGTGGGTTTGTCACCAACCTGCTGGGTGTCAAGGTGCTCTCAGCATTTCTGGTGTCTCTGCTGCAGCTGTGGCTCAGGAGCCACCTGCTGCTGGGCTGGCCAGGTGTCTTCTTGGGGCAGTGGAGCTGGAGGAACTGAGCTGTCCACGGTCGGGGAATGGACCCAGTGCTGGCGTTGGTTATGTGATCCCCCCACTGGTTGGGGAATTCCTTCCCCACATGGTGATGCTGGCCAGAGAAAAACTCCCACACACATTGCCTGAAAGCCTGATGATAACATCACGGACATCCATAGCAAACACCAACAGAAACCTCCTTGAATGCATTTCTGGCAAACAGCTTTGCTACAAATGAATCAACGTTTTCCACTGGGAAGGTGTTTCATCAGACTTTCCAACTGGCCAATCTGCTCTGACACGTGCTGCCTTTTGTGCTTTGAGCTGAGTAGTGCTGAGGCTTCATCTACAAAGATTAATGTTTCTAATACCAGTAGTACATTGCATGCTTGGTTACTTTCTTAGCAGAAAAGGCAAAGTATAATAACCAGTAGTAATGAGTAATCAACCTCTTGTTATGATTTTTGGACTGGGAGGTGGCATTAATCCATCCACGCTTCTTGGAGTAGCAAAGGAAGCAGAAACAGGCCAAGCAAAGCATGTCAGTTCCTCTTTGTTCATTAATCCTAGGCCCCAGCAAAGGCAAGGAGTGTCCCCAGTCCTAACAGGGGCTTAGAGAAACTTGTTTCTTCATCCTATTCTTGAATTTCCTTTGGACAGTCTGGCACTGGCTCTGGATTGAGTGGTATGCATTCATGCATACCTGAGACATTCAGAATTGCTACACAGAGATTTTAATTGGAAAACTTAATTTCTAGTTTCAGTTTTCATCTAAAGTTTGGGTATTTTTACATAATCTTTCCTAGAGTGTGAGTAAGTGAAGAGAGGGAATCTATTAAGACATGGAACAAAAATAGTATAAAATAAACAAGTGAAAAAAGTTAAATGCAGAGATTTCTTGCCAGACTTGTGTCATGCACCAAGATACAGATGTTTAGGGAATGATGTTAATGCACTGTAAGGACATTTTAGCTCGGGTACATAGGACTGCAAAAGCTCACTTGAGCTGAGTACAGTGATTTCAGCCAGCAGGGATCTGAGGAGTCCATCAGCTCTGCGTGTTACCACGCTACTTAAACCCACAGCTGACAGCAGATGTAATGCTTGTTAAGTATTTTTGCTCTTAACAATGTTGGGGGCAGATAAGTGGCTGCCACTCTTGTTACTATGACTGTTGGTGTTTGCACAGGGATTGGGCACCCTCAAGCTCCTGCTGTTGTTGCTGCTGACTCTGACTGCTCCTACCCAGTGCAGCACGGCTGTGGTGGGACTGGAGCTGCAGGTGGGCTCTGGTCCCCTGGTTGCAGAAAGCACATGTACAATGTTTCTGAGCCATCTTGAACCACCTTAGGGAAGCAAAGTTTTCATTGGTGCCTCACAAAACAATGTGCATTCGGAATAAAAATGTTAGATATAATTAACAGAGCCTATGCTCAAACTTCTTGCATAATCAAAGAAATTTTGACACCACAATACCCTTGGTATTTCCCCTTTGCTGAAAGCAGAAACCTTTTAGCTACACAATCTGATATCAGATATTATCACATAAAACTTTGCCTTTGTCTTCTCCCCACTGTGCTCTGTGGTGCTGAGGAGCAGCGTGGTGGGACAGGCACTCCTGCCTCCTTCTGCTCCGCTCCGGGCCATGGCAGAGGTGGCTCTGAAGAAAGCAAACTGGAGGCCCCACAAAATGCAGAAGAGAGGCTTGCTTGATGCAAGCCACAAAGAATTTCCCCTTCTAGTTCCTGCTGTAGCTTAAAAGTTTTCTCCTAAAGTTGTAGGTGCCGGCTCTGCTGAGTTTCACAGCAGCAAGAGCTGCACCGGGAGCTCTGCAAAGGAAAGTGGAGATGGAGTGTGGGAACAGATTAAAAATGTCTGGAGCTTTTTTTTTTCCCCCCTCAGATGGGAAGTGGGAGCAGTGAGAAGAAGTAAGGGAGCAGCTGCAGGATCACAGCACAAAAACTGCTGCAGATATGTATGGAGGAAGATTGAGAAGAGGGTAGGAGGGACTGTTTCATGTGCACAGCACGGGGAATCGAACATTATCCCGAGGAGTGGGAGGGAGGGGGTCTTGCTGCACAAATAAGGGACAAGCCTCTCATTGTAGAGGCAGGTAGTGTCAGAAAGACACAATTTTATGATAAGTGTCCTTTATTTTTTAATTTATTTTTAAATTCTGAGAAGCTTTAAAGACTTCCCTGTTCAATTATCTCAGTATCTCAGTTTGACAGACATGTCTTCTGTAGGATGATGGGTGTATGGAACTGCAAAATGAATTAAGACATGGCAAATGTTCATTTCAACTACTAAGTTGGGGGACTTTAAGATATTCTGAGAGGTTAAAACAACTGCCACTGCTTCACCAAAGCCTTAACAGAGCTCAAGAAGGTTTTTTTGTCTAGTGAAGGGGAGGCTGCTGCTGTAGGAACTGAGCACCAGGAGGTAAACTGAGACGTGACTTACAACTGTTCGGTGGTATATAACTGATTTTGGGGTAGAATGACATAAAAATGTGTATAGTCTCACTCAGTAATGAACATGAGGCACTTCCTCCACTGGGGATCAACCAGTGGACCATGTGCATGTACATGAATGTGGTGCAGGTCACAAATGTGGTGTAACGTCCTGTCCAAGATGGCCTTGTGATAGCTTGTTTGTATAGCCACTGTCAAACTGAAACTGAGATTTCTGTTGGTAATGCTGTGAAATTCAGAATTTATAGGAAGTTTGTTTCTTTGGCTATTTGCAGCAAGATTTCAGGCGTTTAAAAAATATTTTTCTAATACCTCAGTTTTTCTTGCGGTGCTAACTCTTCCACTTCTCCAGAGAGTTTGGGCTGTTCCAAAATTACCATCGCCACATGTCTAGTTCAGGTAAGCATGGAAAGTTTGGATGAATATCTGAATCTCTGTGAGGACAAGTTCTGCAAAATTGAGCTGGAAGTATTTCAAGCAGTCTTACTTTGAAATTTCTGTCACTTCTGCTTCTGTTTGTATCTGTAAATACTGCAAGTATAACCTTTCCCATAGTATCTCATCACTTCAGATCTGGCAACATTAAGAGTAACAACACTTTTCTGAACATTTAGGCTATAGGAACAGATTTTCTTCAAGCACCGGAGAAAATTTGTGATTCTTATGTGATCTTCCTAGAGAAAACATTGGATTCTTTTTATTCAGAATTAGACAGATTTGAACTAAAAGTTCTTGTGCAACAAGCATCATATGCAAGTGTGAAATGAGTTTAGAGGTGATCGGTCTCACCTGTGGTGGTTGGAAAGACATGAATCTAATCTGTACTTATCTGCAGTACATAAATATGTAGCAGAAAGGAAGGAGGTGGAAAGAAATTATCTTTTGCTCACCTGATAGGTGAGGGTAGGTCAGGGGTAACCAAGTAGTACTCCTCTGGGCACCTCTAGCACTTCGCAAGTCTTATTTGGTGTTAAATAAATTAAATTGTTATGAAATTTTATGATGCTGGGAACTACTTGCTGTCATTGGTCTAACAACTAAATCATATTCGTTCTGGTACTCAGCATTGTAGGATGCGTTAGAAGTGATGCACATCGGACGATATTCATAGTTTAGCTTTTTAATACTGTGTTTATATGTACAATATTCATCGTTTGAAGGATTGTAGTCTAGCTTGCACAGCATGGCAATGGAGGCAGGTGTCACGGATCAGATGCACTCCAGAAAGAAATGAAACTTGCTGCCAGCAGGAAGACCTAGAAGTAGCAATTTTTCCCAGGCATGTTCTTTTACATATTCAACTGAATTTCTACTATGGACGACTGTTCCCAGAACATATGCAGGCCAAACTGCACACAAAGGATACTTTTAGCTTCAAGTTCTACTTGAGACTATGATATTAAATTGACATAGGAGTGGTGAAAATAGGCTCCATTATGCTGTCCCATATGATATATATTGGGACGTATGAACTTTTGGAACAACTGTTAACTTTCCCGAGACCTTCACTTGTAATAGAACTGAAAAATTAAGTGACACAAGAAGAGACATGATAATATGCAGTCACTTGCTAATTTGAAGAAGCTCTTGTACTCTACTGTATGTGGTTTTGTTTTTTCCAATAGTAACCTAGTGATATTTCCTAGCAAGGTTTTATTTGTGCAGGGAAGTCCTGTAGATAGCAGGTCACAGAGAATTGCAGGATTAGAGCTGGATCTGTAGTCATGAAATGCGGATACAAAGAGTTTGTCACTGTATTTGCACAGCTCTGGAATAGTAACTGTCTCCCATTCTCTTTCCAATTTTTTCTGGTCATTTCTATCCAGATAGGAAAGCATTTCCAGAGATAGTACATCTCTCTCCTATAGGGCACAAGTAGCTTTTCCAGATCCCTCTTTTTCTTTGTCATCTGAACCTGCTATTTTTTCAAGGTTTACGTATAGCAGGGAACAGACCCTGGGGCTTTCATCTCTCATCTTCTACAAAATTTCAGAATCACTCAAAGGAGGACCTTAAAGCTTCAATGATAGCCATTGCACAGCTAATCAAATTTTCTGCCTTCATGTGTCTCTTCACCCAATTCTTGAGACAAATCAAGCAACAGTTTGCAAAGTTTCATAATATTCCCACAGAAACTGTATATTTGGTTGAGATATTTTGCTGCCATCTGCTAGAAAGTGGGGCTTGATATCAACCTTCTATTATTTTATTTTATCCTTTTAATTTTTTTATCATGTAAAGTGCTATTGCTAGTTGAAAAAAATGGAAAAAAAAGCCCATACAATCAATCTTCATAACAGTAAGTTACTCATATTTATAGCACTGCGGTCAATGGGCAGGAAATCACTGAAGCATCGAACTGTAACCGTCGGGGAGGTATTGTGTGGTGTAGAATCCACACCCCCGTGAGTCTGTGAGGCACTGTACGTGGAGAATCACATATTCCCAATACATGTGGTGACTATTGGGAATGAGAAATGAAGTATTGCATTATAACTCTTTAATTCTTAGGAACTCAGTCATCAAAACTGACTTAGAGTATGTTCTTAGACCCAAAATTAAACAACGTAGTTACTGCTGTACAATGATGCAAATCTGTGTGTCCTATCCTCTTGTAACCTGTTATAAAGTGTATTTCCATACCTGGATCTGTAATGCAACCAATGATTTGGCTTTCTTCCTTGGGAGTGCTTAAAGTTTTGTATTCTTGCAACTCCATTAACTTCACTGGGTTCACTGTGAAACTGAGATCAGGACCAGGCCTTTAAGACCTGTCAGGAACCACATGTCTTCTATTGAACAAACTAAGAAGAATTGATGTTAAATGGTAACAACAGTTGTTCCTACTGGATATAAAGCTGTGATATTTCAATCATGGTAACTACATAGTTATGAACCAAGAGTTATTGTAAAATATAATGCTGTCTTGATAAAAGAGAATAAACTTAAAAAGGTTGAAGTGGTCACCACATCAAGGGTCAGGCTGAAATCTCAAGACAAGATTCTGTAGCCTAAGAGCTGTTTAACAATGATGCTTGAAAATGCTTTACTTATTGTATGACACTACTGCCTAGGAACTCTGCTATGATTTGGGCCAAGATGTGTCAAGAAATTCACATCCTGCATAGAGACCTCAGAGTGGATACACTACCTCAGAGTGTAAATAAAATGATAAATAATGTGCTGAGCAGCATATTCCACATGTGGTAACACAGAAATGCTGGGCAGTGAGATATGGCTACAAACAGAACAGAAAAGGCAGTTTACTCTTCTCTTTGACCACAGGAGAGGCTTGGGTAGATGTACATGTAAATTAGAATTGCCTGAAGAAGTCTGTGGGTCATTTCTGCCTTTATTTGCAGAAAGTCCTCAAATACTGGACTAGAAAGAAGTGACAACAAAGCCAGTCTTTAAGACACATGAGGTAAGATGACTTCCATGGTCCTTGCTCAGTGTGTTCTGAGACACCACTGAAAGTGATGTAGCTGCAACAGATAAAAAATTAAAAGGGGGTGTGTAATTAATGCTGATGAGCATGGCTTTTGTAGGACTTAGGTTATATCAACTAACTCACTGATGTTTGCTGATGAGATTGCATTTATGGCTGAAAAGGGAAACCGTGCTGTTGAGTTTAGGACATTTAACATTTCACAGCAGACTGAACTTGGCACGAAATTCCATTTTATTGTCTATGTGGTAGGAAAGGATAAAACTGGAGTAAAGACCCAGGCGATGGTGATGTAGTGTCATTTCTGATCTCCTACTCTGACTAGAGATGTGACTGAGGGTTGAAATTAATGTTACTTCCCAAGTACAAATTATTCCAGGCTGGATGACATCTTTCTACAAAGGAAAAGGCATAGGAATGTTACATCTGCTTTGTATTTTCACCACAATGGATTTTCCTGGTTTTGTAACACTCAGATAAACTGGCTTCAGGACTCTTCTGGGCACCAGCCCAGGACACTGTATTCCTCAGCAGCCTTTGCTGTTTGTGTCCAGGCCCTGGGTGCAGATGTGGGACGTGTTGGTTGTGAGAGCAGCCTCATGGGGATGGCTGAAAAAAATAATAGACAGAGTACAATGCAGATAAGAATAATGGAGAAAAGCTGTGTGGCAATTTATGTGTTACACCTCTGTTTACCTGTAGTTTTTTCATCTGTACTCTTTTATTTCCATCCGTTGTGTGTTTAAGCCCTTACTGCCCCTGAGCTGTACTTCAGCAGAGATAACAAACCGCGTAGCAAAGGCTAAGAGCAAAACCCAACAGCAGAAATATTTAGGTAGGTGTGTTGATTTTAAACACTTCACAGGCACAGCACAATATAATTTCTCCTTTACGAGAATGCTCTGACTCACCACGTGTGTGGCATGAGCTTGTTTTTTCATTTGTTAACTCCTACTTCCTCTTCCATTTTTGTGTTTTTTCAGACTCACGGGTCCAATGTAACCGTGAACCTAGGGCTGATTTTTATTCTTTTGTAATATTGTTGCATTAGGTTTCAGTGGATGCTTTTCCTCTACAGCATGCTCTTCAGGAGAAGAATGGAATTAGTGAATGTAACAAGGTGCATGCTAGTTTTGCAGTGTTTTCACGTTATTATGTTGAGCATTTTCACGTGCATTATGCTTCTGACTTGATAGTGGTAGATATGTCTTAAGGAGTGAAGTTGGAAATTACAAGCTTATTTTGATAAATACTGAAAATTATATACAATGTTTTTGTTTCCAGAATCTGAAAAAACAAATGCAATAAATTATATTAATCGTGGACAGATTTTTTTCCTTTCTTGGATAAAATGACTTGCTACAATTACTATTTGGTACAAGTTGCTAATGAATTAACATTTGCATTCTGTCTATCACTCTGCGTAGCTGTAGTAGGCATAGACATAGCTCAAGCCAAAATTTAGAAATCCTGCTATCCTCTTGTTTATTGAAGAACAAATGCTTTACTTCACTTTGTTGAAAACTTATATACTAACTTTATCAATACTACACCCAAACCTAATGAAATAAAGTTCTTGGGTAATACCAGTCAGTCCACTCATCATATGAACAATTTCTGGACAAAGCAACATGCCAAAATGGATTAAAAACCTGATAAATGGAATATGAAACTCCTTTTAGTTCCATGGGCTAACAATAATTAAGCTACCAAAGACGTGAATAGCAGTGAGATGGACAATTTGCTTTCTTAATTTTTGCAAAAAGCTGAAAAGAATATTTTTCATTTTTTAAATGGAAATTATAAATAGCAAAAGGAAGGATTTTTTTGTTTTGTTTTTAAGTGGAAAGCTAGCACTCTTACTTTGTTTCTTTTATCATCTCCTTTACTTTTTCGAAGAAAAAGGGCAGAGAAATATTTTTTCCCATCGAAGGAAAATTAGAACTAATTGAAATCTTTTCACTGTTACCAAACATCAAGATTTTGTGAAAACACAATTTTCAAAAGAAATGTTATGAAAAATGTTCTTGAAAATAGTTTTGCCAAGATCTGGCACTTTGTGAGGAAGCTCAAGAACTGATCTCTGCAATTTGCTGTGTTGCTTTCTTAACCTGGTCCTGATTCTCAGAAATGGGATGGTGTTGCTGTGTGTCTGGATTTGCATTCTCAACAACCTTTCAATTTCTCACCTCTCTAATACTCATTATTTCCACACCACATGTTTGAAAGTTGACTGTACATTTAGAAATCAGCTTTCTAGGATCTTAACCATTGATCTTCCAGATATGTCAAATGACTCTTGACTGTGTAGCAGCCATCTCACACCTGGAGTTGGTGTCTGAGCTCTGGCTTCAGTTCAACCACATTCACTAGGAGGATGCTGGGCTACTTGCTGGAGGTTGGTCTCCTCTCTGAGTGTCCCAAACACATGGACCAGTTTGTGGGAAAAGTGACTGCAAGTGTTGACTCACTGAGATTGCAACTTTCATTTAAAACATGGATGGCTGCTTCCTTCATTC
Source organism: Aegotheles bennettii (assembly GCA_013398125.1). Taxonomy (NCBI): domain Eukaryota; kingdom Metazoa; phylum Chordata; class Aves; order Caprimulgiformes; family Aegothelidae; genus Aegotheles; species Aegotheles bennettii. The sequence continues at coordinate 924,267 of VZRW01011454.1, read as the reverse complement.
ACGCCTTTCAAATTCCTGAGGGTATCTCCAGAAGCAGCTGTCTGTATAGGGCTGAATTGGTTTTGCTCTCCCTCCTTCTCTTAGGTGAATGCCTACCCTTTTGCTCCAGGAAGCCTCTAAACAACAGAGAGGGGAGGAGGGGAAAGTCTGTCTTGGTTTAATGCCTTTATCCTGCAAATCAACCATAGGAGGTTTCAAAACTAAAATTTATATCCAGATGTTAACTGTTTGCCAAAAGACAAAATAGATAATTATATGATGAACCTGGAGTGCTTCACAAGCAGTTGCACAGGGCTTGGCAGCTCTTCCTTCCAAACTAAGTGAAACCAATTCCCCTGCAAAACTGGCCCAAACTTGGCCCTGGTGCTGCTAATAACAGTTTGGAAGCACCAAATCATAAAAACATCACATAGGATCCTTTTTCTGTTTCTTTTGTTAATATTTTCTCTGTTTCTTGACTGTCTTCCCCTTTGTTATTCTTTAAAAGTTTAAAAAAATAAGGAACAAAAAGAGGGCAGAGTGTAAGTACTACCAAATCCTTATTGCAATCACGAATACAACTTTGTGGAGCTCATATTCAGGGTGCCATCTACTGGCATGCAGGGCTGGTAACGCTGTTGGGAATCCATGGAGTTCAGGCAGCAAAGGATTTCTACCTGGAAATCCCAAGGAAACAACTTTTGTAACTTATACCTTTCCTTCATATTCTGCAAGCTCTCCTTCATACTCTGCAGGACCTCATCATGCTCTACACTAAGACAAATAAAATCTGATGGAGGAAATGTTACAGTTTGGGATTTTTCTTTCTTGTATGGTGGTTCCTGTAATTTTATTGCCTCCAAAAGTCTCATTGTGATGTGTGTGAATTAGTTCCAATTTTGGGGAAAATTAATTAAGATTCAGCAAGATTAGAATAAAAATTTTCAGAAGATTTGCCCTTTACTGACTGTGCTCCTACCTGGGGGCATGACTTTGTCATATTATTAAACTTTTTTATAGCACATTGTACTGGCAACACCAGGCAGAGACTACCTAATTAAAACTCATAATGCTCCCAAGAAGAGATATGTCAGAGTTTTGTAGGTGGGAGATTTCAGAAGAAAATCTGAGAGATGTGCTCCAGCCAAACATTGGATCGGTGACAGAGCTAGTGTTGCTCTCGTCTCTCGAGTCTGATCAGTTCTCCAGCCCGGAGCCTACTGAAAATCTGTTGAGAAGAATTTTGGTTTGACACCAACATGAAATACAAAGTGGTTTGACTCTCCAAGTTTAGAAGAAGGAAAAATCATTCCCTTCTTAGTGCTGTTGTGGACCTTAACGCCAAAATGGCAAAGGGTCCCTGCAACATGGGTTTGAGTGGTGACTGCTCTGAAGGGTGGTGAGAAGTGTCTCAGAGAGGAAGAACACACAGTGCTGTCTCCTAAGGGTCCATGTTAAACGTTTTCCCCAGTGTCATACACCAGCTCAGCAGCAGAAATAGACATGCGTACTCTTGACTCCTGAGTAGCATGAAACAATTTTAGTCAAATTATTCTCCTCTCCTTCTGTGGTTCCACTTCTGTAGGGATCCTTGAGTAACAAGTTCAATGCAGGAAACAGCCAACAAGCACAAGCTTTACTATTGCTTTTCCTATCGTGGCAAGTCACGTTGAGTGAGTAATAGCTAATATTGAAGCACTTTCCTCTTCTCATTTCTCTCTTCAAGAATTCCTTGTTTCCTCACTTTTCCATCTCTGGTGTTTCACATCTTTGAGTTTAAATCCTCCTGAACATATTCAAAAGCCATCTGGACGTGGCCTTGAGCAACCAGCTCTCTGTGGTCATGCTTGAGCAGGGGGGTTAGACCAAATGACCTCCAGAGGTCTCTTCCAACCTCAACCATTCTGTGACTGTGTGACCTCTCATTATTGTCCTCTACATCTAATGCAGTTTGCTGTGAGGAATTGATTTACTGGAGCCAGGAGAGGGTAAAGCTATGAGAACTGTGTCCTTGCAACACACAACTGTGGTCCTGCCCAGAGACATGCAGTAGTGCTCCTCATCTCTCCCTCCCACCTTCACACCAGTACTGTATCTTCCTCTGCTCTGATGCCTTCACAGAAATAAACTTCCTTGAAATCAGGGAATTTCATCTTTTAGAGTCTTCAGAGGTTGGGGAGATGTTCCTAGAAAAAGCTGTGCTTTTCAAACCCATTTGGAAAATGCTGATTTTCAACAGTTCATATTATAACTGCACTTAAATGGATTTCCATTTCCCTGGTTCCATGGTAGGGAAACCAGCAATTCCAGCTTATATAGTATCTCTTCCTTACACATTTTCTATATGGCTACTTAGCAATATAAATAGCAAGTTTTCTTGTGACTCTTACCATATTACTTCACCCACAATTTGTATATAGTAGTGCCGGGGTGAACTAGGGGGAGAAAAATAGAGCAAGTATTGCACTCTGTTCTGGTATTTTGTACATCTCTGTCCTGATGTTTTGTGAAGGAAATATGAAGCAACTCTTACGATGGAAAATGTTTCAGGAATTTGAATAGCTGTAACAGTTTGTTGACTTCCATTCTTGCCGAGGCAGGAGGTTGAACAGCAGTGCTGGTAGAGCAGGTGACCGTTCTGTGCAAGTTCCTCCTGGTCCCTCCAAGTGCTCGAGAGCTGATGTGCTCAGCCATTTCCTCATTTCAAAATTCAAAAAACCAAAGAGGAACAAAATTCCCATCCATGCTATTGGTAGAATTGTAAAAATTAAGGGAAATTTTATTAGATTTGGATTTGAATCTAGGACACTAACAGGGTTGCACTGTGGTCCTGTAAAGGCTTGTCACATGCATGTATTGGACTGTGGAGGTAAGATATGTTAATTGGCTTCACAACATGTCATTTCCCTTTGCAAGATTTAAAACCTGTAGTGTGAGCAGGGCCAAAGATAAAGTGTGATGGCTGCCAGCTGGACGTGACAGAGGCTTGCAGGGAGATTACACCATAGAGGAGAATGGCTTTAGAGATAAAGATAATCTTTTACATAAACTCTTCCAAGGCAGTTTGGATGGGTGAGTGATAAGGACAATAATCAATCTACAGGCTGACACTGCTGATAGTTATCCTGGTGTTCAAAGATGATCAAGATCTTGCCAGCAAGATAACTCAGCTTCTTCTGACTATGGTGACATATAACTGGTATTGATACACTTTTATATGAAGGGTTCCTAGATTAATGCTCTTATTTTATGTTCTTCAGGTCAACCCAGTAACCATGGAAAGGTCTACAACTTCTGATATGGCCTCCGAAAAGCCTAATCCTTCCCACCACAGTACAGGGGCTGTTCAAATGAGGATCAAAAATGCCAACAGTCACCATGATAGACTGAGCCAAAGCAAATCTATGATTCTGTCCGAGAACGTGAAAGTCACCGAGCCTGTAAGTAAAATACTCCTAATATTTTCTGAGTCTTCCATTTCTTTTAAAACCTATGGAAATCTTAAGTATGGTTATGATACTAGTTTCATGATCATCCCTTGCAAGGAGGGATTTAATGGCACTAACACAATTTTATGAGCACGGTTAAGCATTGGAATAACAATTTTCCTTCAATGAAAGATGGAATTTGGCTTTGGTGGCCCTAATCATCGCATCTACTCAGCATTTCATATCTCAAGTGTTACAGTACTTAAGTACAGCTGCTGTAGAGAATAGTGCTTACAGTATCAGATCTACATCACGATTTCTCAAAAGGCAGACTTTAAAAGCAGACAAAAGAAAAGAAATGGAAATTGCAACTCTGAAAATAAAGGACAACTTTGTCTGTAAGAAAAACAAGTCTTGCTGTAAGAATGGATGAATTGTAAAAAACCAGACACTGAAGTTATCTTGTTATTTTAATAGCTGAAAGAATTGAAAGAGTTGAGTCATTTTTTATCTATTACCTTTTTTTTTGAAATTAAATAGTTAGTGATGAACTCTATTGCCAGTTGTGTCCCTGCCCCTGTACTCCTTCTGAGCTACTAAACAAACTGATTGGTATGAGTCTCCCCTGGTTAATTTTCCTCCATAATGGTGGCAACTTGCAGCTGAGGCCATATGATGTTACAAAATTATTTATGCAATGTTAGCCACTTTTTGGACTCCAGATCCATTTTGTTCTCAGAGAATGCAAATGAGGGGGAAAACTCTGTTAGGTGGGGACAGAGTCCCAGGTCTCAGTCACTTCTCACAACCATGCCAGCCATTAATTTTTTGTTTTGTTGATGTAATGGATTCCTATGAAATATTCAGCTTTCTAACAAAGTTACTAAAAGGAGGAAGCCCACAATAACAGCTGTATTTTCTTCCCTTTTAATGCAAAGTTCAATCTCAAAATTCAGGCTTATTTAGAAATACATTATTTTAATCATTAATTTCTCTGATATAGCTTAACTCACTTCACCTTCTATTTCTGGAGAGAAAAATCTGTTTAGAACTTAGCAGCTGATAAGACACTCATTTACCTTCCATTTAAATGATATTGTTTACCTCAGATGCACCGTACATTTTTCTTCCTTTTTATCTGACGTGCAACATTCCTCCATTACAAACCTGATACATGCTTATAGTAATTTACTGGGAATGCTATCATGTATTATCAGGAAGAACTGTACCTTTGAAAAAGTTTAAAAGTTAAGTATATTTAATGATGCCTAACATATTTTATTGGCTGTGTTTAACAAAAGGCACTAGGCTGCAGTTGTTTTTGACAAGCATGAAAACATCACAGCATGAGACTGCAAAAGGAATTATGTAGAGAAATTACAAGTGATCCATCTCTCAATGAATTATCCACCTCAATAGCCTGCAGAACTCAGCTACCAATTAACACCTACTTTATTACATGTTGGGATGTACTTAATAACTTTCATGTGTTTATGCACTATTACCTTGACTGATGCCTCTTGTACAATTAGGCATAATTGGCATATCAATATGCAAAAGTTAAAAGGATTAACCCTCTTAAAACTAATGAGCATTTCTGTATCCAGCTGCTAAATGAGACAAAATTAGCATTTTTCACTTTTGGGCAGGATTTTATCATGCAGTTTCTCATTGTTGATATTACCTTGTTACATAACTTTAGTTTTGGGGATAGTATGCTGGACCGTTACAGAGCAAGGGCTCTAAAAAGTTAAATTAGGCATAAATATTCACTGCTGCATTCCGCTAACCATAGCAGGTACAATATATGTTCATTGGCTGAGAGCTGAAAAGTTGCTTTGTGTTACATTGGTTTAGTAGCTAATTATATAAAAGCGGAATTTTACTGAGTATATGTCATTTCACCAAGCAAACTTGGCTCCGACATAATAGATTGAAAGCTTGCCATGCTACTAATTTCCTTTCTATTTCAATTCTTTTCATCTCTTTTTGCCATGCAGAATTTTCTGACTAGATATTGACAGACTGAAAGTGTTTTGGCGTATTTACTTAAATAAGCCTCTTAAAGTTGTTTGCTAACACCCAAACTAAAAGCAGAATTCCTGAGGATCCAAACGCCTTCAAATACGTGCTTTGACACAGTGAGATTTAAGTTGAAAGAGCAGTGAAATATCAATTGCACGTATCAACCACATACTGACATAGCTGAATGCATGTCTGTGACTTGTGAAGGGTTTGGGGGAAAGTGATGTCCAGGTGTCTTGGAAAAGCAGATTTCAGCTGATACACACACAAACACACACATATAAGTATACATATATTTATATATATACATTTAGTAATCTTGTTTTGAAAATCATGGCTCTTTCCCATCACTTAAATACGCAGTCTTCACTTTTGTGTTTAAGGGCACACAGATCCCTCCTATAAGATACGCATTGCCAGCATGGCAAGCAAAGTGAATTATTTTGAACTAGAAGATAAAAAGGATTTATCTTGATCTTTCTATTTGGAATTTTTCTGTTTTCAACAGTCTGCCTCTGTTTAGATGATGGCTATAATCTGTAAGGTATCCACTGATTATGCTTATGTTCTGTTTGAATTGAACATTGACTGAGCATTTTTGTCCTATCATCAGAGAGATTTTTCTTCTGAAAAACTAGAAATAGCTGAATAAAGGACTCCATATTACTTTTTGCCACTCATATTTGACATGTGCACTATGCCCTATGTTGTATTAATAAATGGGTCAAATCCGCATTACCCAACTTATGCAAAACCTACTGACTTTGGTGGATTAAGACAATCATCATTTGGCACATTCTGAACAATCAATATATATATATATATATTTCTAAAACATTTGGTAAAAATCCCAATGCACTCCGGACAATAAAAGTGCAAAAACCAGTCACAAAAGTAGAAAGATCACTGGTGATTTATAGAGAAGAAAATACATAATTTTCTCTAAGGGATTTGTTGTATTCACAGCATTTAGTGTGATGCTTGTAAGCACACCTGGGGCTATACTTTTGAAGGTGGACAGATTATTTTCTATAGTGTGACAAAGAAGGATACACATCATACATCAGCAGGGCCATATGCACTTGTGCATTTTATAGTAGTAAAGATGCAAATGTGGAATATATAAGGTAACTGATGCAGAAGCTAAATGTAGATTCTTGGGGTTTTTCATTATTTATTTACAATGGAAATGCTTGAGCTTTGTGCAAAGGTTGAAATTGATATTAATGTAGAGTTTAAAGAGCACAAATCACGAGGCTGGACACAGACTGTGGAAAGCAAGGGCTCTTTCTGTGCTTAATGTGAGTGTCTGAACTAGCAATGTAAATGAATATTTGCTATTTTCATCTGTTAAACCCCAGGGAAGTGCATTTTGCTTCATTCAGAACAACTTCAAACAATGAAATGTCTTTTTTTATTGGTGTCTATATTAAGAATTAGAACCAATTTAGACATTCCAAAATGTTAATGTATTAGAGCTTTTCCTGATTAGATTAAACAAACTGGTAGGTTTATTTATCTCTCTAATACATTATCAGGGAAACGGGAAGCAATCCTCTTTTGTTTCTTACTCCTGTGATTATAGAACACTTGCCAAAGTTATGGCTAGCCAAAAAGACAGAAATAAATTTGCTAAAAATATAAGCCTTCTGTTTAGCAGAGTTTTTGAGCCATATTTTGAAATTGCAGGGCTTGTGCATGTTTACTTCAAATGAAGCTTACAGTCAAGTTTGAGGCTTTGTTTGTATAGATTGTCCTGAAGTAGATCCTGATATTTAATTAAAATGACACTAAATCACATTGAATTGATAAGACTTGGCATCTCAAACAAAGGTAATTGCCCGTATTGGTTTTGTACAAAAATAGAGCGGCTTGGAAAATGTGCAGCCAACACAGACTGTCAACTCCATTTATAGATCAATATGTGAAAACCATTGATCAGGCAGGCATGTGTAACAGTAACACTTTGCATTTATTTGTTGTTTTTATACCATGTTAAGGTTTACAGGATTATCGGCTTCCAAAATATTTTGACTTCCTCATAAATATGTTATCTGTTTAATGTTAATTACAAGACAGACTCCAGCCCTCCTTTAGAGTATTTTCAGTTTCATTGCTGTGGGTAGTTTTAGCTGAAAATGGATTATTTCAATCTCTGAGAGATCATCAGAGTTTCTTTTATAGCATACTTTATTTAGGGAAAGTTTCTGAGGATTCCTTTTTATTTTTTCTTTATTCTCAATTTACTTTTTTTCCTGGAGGAAAAAACCAAATTTTGACAAACTATTTCTAAAAGCAGAAAACCTTCTCCTGTCATATCTGTGCACATTTAAGGTGGAAGGGGAAAAATATTCTCTTTATTATGCTCTATTAGTGACTGCCCTGAATTTATTCTCTGCAAATTTTATTGTCGTACACTAATCTGTTATAGAGGCGTCTACTTTTATCACTGTAAGGACTTAGCTGTGTTCCCTTCAAGGTGCTACACAAATCATATAATAGCACTGGGACAGATGTAGAAAAATATATGGGCTTGACCACACGACAAGTGGTGTGGTAATTGTTACTAATTGCAAGCTTACACCTTGCTCGCCCCAAATATTTCAGGGTAGTTATGAAAGTGTCCACAGTGAACACAGTCCAGTTTCACTTCTTGAACATGAATATTGTCCAAGAAATATATATCTGTTGAGTAATATTAGTTGTTCTCCTATCTAGTGCAAGAAAATGAGAAATGAGATGTGTCATGTGTCCTCCTAATGGATTCAAACTGCTTTTGTGCTTTCAAAACCTAGGTCTCTGGTGTGTGTGGTGCTGGCAAACTGACTCGTTCAGCTCTCGACTCCAGTTTTCTATCCATTTCATACAAGTGTTCCTTGCTCCCACCTGAGGAGCTGCTCCGGCTCCAGGGTAGAGGCCCTCAGCCTGTACTGGGCACCGCTCTGGGATGCGCCCCTTCATGCTCATGTATGTCCCACATGCCATAAACTCTTGTGACATAGAGACTGAAATTACAGTATTAATGCATTAGGATATTTTAGGGTTCAATTTACCTTCAATAAGCAGTTTTTCTCAATGGAGCAATGCAAGTTTCTTCCCAACCCTTTTCCAGGATCAGCATTTAGCGTGTAGGCATCTTTATCAGGCTCAGGATGAGCCTTTTGTTTTTCTGAATAATTTTCTCCTTTTTTCCCCATATATATGCCCTGTGAGAAGGCATTGTTTATTGCATATTTGTATTATAGCACCTCAACTGAAATAATCTTGGCTATAAAGGAATAAGTTAATTTTATTGTCAAACTCCCCATTTATTTCTCCTCCAAACGTTTCCACTGTACCGTTTCAGCTGCGTAGCTTGATAGGCAGCATCATAATGAGATCATAGAGAAAAGAAATAACCAGCACCTATTTCTTCTTAAAAGCAAGGCTAAATTCATTTCAGCTCTATTAAGGGACTGGTGAATGTAACTGGTTTGGCTTCCTTGTTAAACCAAACTGAAGTTCAGACGAGATATTATATGAGTCGGAATTGCTGATTTGACTTTTACTCAGTGTGACAGAAGGGTAGAAAAAAGGTTCAAAAACCCCCAGGTTTTTTTTTATTTTTTTTTTGCAATCTTACATTATCTCATGCTGTGAAAATCTTTACTCTATTTACCAAGCACAAATTAGTCTTGCCAAAGGTTCTGAAAGTTTGCTACTTCAGCTTAGATCCTAAAACTTCAAAGAGAGATGCAACTCTACAAATTAGTGTATGTGCTCTGCCATGGCTATTTTAACTTGAACTTAACTAAATTCGTTTATAATTTAGTACTGATTGAACACTGCCATAAACGTACATGGGATACATTTTTTAAAGTTAGTCCTCTGATTACTAATTTGAATAAAAAACTCTAACCTTGTTAGCATCTGGACTTATTTCCATAATAACAACCCCTTCAGAACCTACAAAGTAATGAATAATTGACAACAAATGAAATGTTTTGATAGTTGTCGGCACAAAGCATGTTTAATGTTTTGTGTTGCTTCCTAGCTAATTATGTAGATGACACATTTGTCAGACCTTGACTGCCATTAGAAACGTGTTTCCAGAGGGGAGAAAAACAGGCTATTCATAGAGTAATTAACTAGAATGCTCAATGACCTGTGAGAGATTCAAATGGCTGCCAGTTCAGACATTGTTTTGTTACAGAAGCAGAGGGGTAATTAAAATTCCAAATTACAGTGCTATGATGAAGCATTTGTTTGTTGACAGTATACTCTTACTCTAGTTTGTTAATTCTTTTTTAAATTGCTTCTAATCCATTTTATAGCTTTAGGAGTTCCGTCTTTGAATTTACTGACAACTAATACTATGGTAAATTGTTCTTCGGCGGAGTACCGCGGGCTTGGCAGTTTCATGGGAGCACAAGGTGGGTGGGATAGAATCGCTGTTCTCTCCCTAAACTGACACACCATGTGCTGTCATCGAGACGTGGCTAACGTGGCACATCTTGTGGAATGATATGTTCATAATTCCGCGTTAGGGAAGATGTCTAGTTAGGGGAGGAAATGGTTCAGCTAAAGTAATAATAATCAGACAAATTGAGGAAGGTGTCCTCAAAGGTTAGAAGAAAAGCCTTGATGTGGTTAGGGTGAGGGTGACCGTGGGTTAGGTAAGCACTTTGGGAAGCTGAGGTCTGCTCAATAACAGAGAATTGGAAGACAATCCTCCGTGTGAAGAAATCATGCACAAAATATGAAGAATGGGGTAATTTCATAAGACTCAACTGTATCTGTGCCAACACCCTTTGCAGACAGTAATGGACACGACAGACTAAGACTTCTTTTCCCATATAAATGGGGACTCTTTGCAAGTCCAAAGAGCTAAAGTTCTCTAAACAATGAATTAAACGCAAGCCCGGGTGAAATATTTATTTACTTTGCCAAAAGTGAGAATATGGCTTTGTTAAAGAGATCTGACAGAAGTAACATGGTGCTTGATTCAGGGGAGCTGACAGCGGCATGGAGTGAGCGCTGATTATCCTGAAGACACTGTCAGCTAGGATTGATTTCCACTTTCTCCGTTTATGTAACGGTTCCTGTAATACAGCTGACCCCAAATCACGTTACCTTGTCATTTCTCTGCATGGATCAAGAAGAGATGAGCTGAAAATAGCTAGGCACTGACCTTGAACTTGCCAGAAAAGTGAGAAGTGACAGTGGGGGATTTTCAGCGCCGCACAAAGGCGCGGGTGGCTGCTCTGCGGTTGGAGCAGCACAAGAGGGCAGAGCAGCACTAGAGATTACAGGTGCAGCAGCTGATGCTACAGAGGACAAGCCTATGCCAAATGGCTTGGCTTTTATTTTTTTTTCTTTCCTTTTTTTTATTTTTTTCCCTTTAAAAACTGGGGAGATGTTAGCTAGGATAGCTGCTGACTCCAAACTGTTGATGTTCCCATCATCCATTGCTTGAAAATACAGTTATTTGAAGTGATGCTTAATATTGAAAGACCTTCCTAAGTGAACACATTGCTAGGAAGTTTTGCATCCTCTCTGTGAATACCTCACCTTGTTTTCCTAGCATCTAGTGAAAGAATGAACCATTTGTACTATCATTAATAGAATTGTCTACAACGTGGGAGATGTTTCACAAGATCAGTGCATTCCTCAAAGCCTGCAAATCCCTTTGAGTTGCACAGAAAGCATGATGTAAATATTTAAAAAATATTTTTAAGCTGATAGGACAAACTAAAAAAGGGTAAAAGAACTAAAGAGCTGGGTTTTTTTTCTCTTCAGTATGTCATTCTCTCTGTTGAAATGTGTATCTTGAGGGGAAAAAATAAAACTTGGTTGTGAAAATGTTATTTAATTTGCCATCTGAAAATCATGCTCCACTTCTTTTGTTTCATCTTTTCCTTTCATCTGTGCTTGCCTCTTAAGAGTTCTTTTTGTCTCTCATGCTGGCAGTAGCTGTGGAGAGATGAGATGCCAATGCCAGGTCTTCTCAGTGATCAGCTGCTTTGGGGTGTCACCACAGGTGGGAGAGCTTGGGGCAGGACCATCCTCACCCTGATAGATGTCTGCCCAGAGTTCCCACCTTCATTTAGCAACATGAACCTGCTGGAAAGATGATGGTGGGCAGCCAGCCCAGCCCTTGCTCTTCTGCCTACCCAGTTGGTAGTTCCCTTACAACATCATCCTTTCCCTCAAGGGAATATCAGGTGCTGTGGTGCAGGGTGGTTTGAGCAGTCTTCCTTTCAATCTAATGATGTTTACTGTTCACTTGCCCTGTTAGATATCTTTGAAAAAGGTAAATTTTATTGCATTTTTTTTTCCACCAATGAATCCCTTTTTTTTTTTTCTTCAAGACACTTGGGGAAGTAAACCATGGTTTTTCAAACTGATAGAAAAGCAGATAAAGAAACACTCAGAAAATATCTTACAGGGTAAGGTTAGTAGTTCTTCAGAAAACACAGGGAACTTACAGTAATATAATTTTTTGGGCACATTACATAGGATGTGATATCTCCCCTAGGAGCAGGACACAGGTGCTGACTGAGGTTTTTGTTTCTCAGTGGTAACTGGTGACCAGGGCTGTGTAACTCTGTGTTTACAAGGAAATAGGAAAAAAAGACACCCTCTCCCTTCATTCTTTCTATCAAAAATGTGCAAAATTTATGAATTTGTTGTAAATTAGGTGAACTCTAAGAACTGCAAATATTTCTTTCCTTTGCCTTAGCTTGCTCAAAGCCAAAGGACAATCATGAGGTTGGATCAAGTTCTTGTAGCTCAAAACTTGGTTGTCCCAAAACTCTGCAAAATGAAGCCTTTGAGCTGTCCTGGTAAGGAAACTGAGCTGACTAAGAAAACCTAGACATGAGGTTTTAACTAAACAGGGCCCCCTGAATAGTATGGTTTTCTGTAATTTAATTTCTAATTCTAATTGAAATGATCCCAGTTCTTTTGTGTCATCTTTATTGTTTCATAGTCTATTCCACACATCCTTGTGTTTTTTGCTAGTAGGAAAACCTGATTTCCTGCATCTGTTCTGAATGTGATTCCCAGGCTTCTAATTTTTTTGCTATTTTATCCTGTAAACAGTGGCACTCATATATACAGACACGTTAATAACCCTGAAGTTACTACCCTGATGCTAAATGTCCCGATACACCATAAAGCTATACCTCTTTGCTTCAGGAGTGAGATAGCAACATGCCAGGATGTCAGAGGGATAATATTTTATATACATAATATTTCACTTGACTTCCCTGATAGCCTTCTGTTCTATTTATTTATTGCAACCAAGTGAAGAAGGGGCTGGACTGGAATTTGCCATGTTCCTCTTGGTGCCAGCTTAGACATTGGGCTTGCCAAGAGATTTGGAGTCCTTTCTTCTGTTTCTCTACCTGCAAAAGAGGACAGAGGATGATGCGTATCTCCTTTGCACACACTACAGTCCTCTTCAGAGCCGGATTGACTGTGATGTTTCAATCATGCTCATTACATAGATAATTCTATTCTCATCACATTAACTCTATTAATTGAAATAGAATTATTCGTCAATTATGCTAGTGTAACTGAGAGGGGAACTTGGCCCCAGGTCCTGTACATTTTCCTTATCTATATTCTCTGTGTTTAACTCTCTCACTATTTTTCATCAAAAAAAGTCTTGTTTTGGCTTCGTCATTAATCAGTTCTGTTCCCTTGATTCTATGCCCAGGTGCTTTTTAGCAGCATTAGGTTTCTCTGAGGGCTTTCATGTTTTACAGTGTATATTTCAAAAAGTATGCTTAAAAGTGTTGTTTAGGAGAGTCTCTTTGGCAACACGTGTCAGCACACACCATGACAAGGAACATAAGCTGCGGAATTATGTTCCTCTTCACCCTATCTTTACTAAGTACTGCATTACTGCTAAATTGTGGCATCTAACAAGCTTCCATTCCAAATACCATAAGATTTGAAATATGTGGGTACTGAAACTGAGATGATATCAAACTTCCCATAGCCAGGCTTGGGACCTGACCTGCATAGTTTCCCACAGGGGAAAAGTAAGCTCCATTTCTTTAAATTTCCAATGAGAAGGGACATGTGTCTCCTTGCATTGAGCTACTTTATATCACGTCATGTGACACAAAGTGACCCAATGCAACATGACAGGAGAGGTAAAGAACCAGGGGTTTTTTGTCTGTTTTATCACTGCAGTGAAATAATTACACTACTGATGCAACGAAATGGGGATCAAACTATTTTCTGCATGCCCTAAATACATGGTGCTACTGCGCAAGGTAGGGACGCGCTTACTAAATGTTATTTAATGCACTGAGAAGAAGTTTCAAAACAGACAGTGTAGTGTCCTTGTTAGGCAATGTGCCTATTCTTAGACCAATAGTTGACAGCAGCATTCTCCTGCCCTAAATCAGATCAAATTCCTTTTGAAGTCATCTTTTTTTCTTTTTTCTGCAGGATCTGATCCGGTCCTGTTAACACGGTAGTAATTTATTTTTTGTTTGATTTCTTGTTTGGTGAGGCTCATAGCCCTAAAGGAAATAGGTCTGGATCATCTGAGATTTTGTGTTTATGGGTGTGCATGCATAGACACATAGCCATGGTCTTCAAAGGGTCCAAGACACCCTACACCTTGAGAAGAAGAAGGAGCTTCATTTTTTAGTATACAGCCTGTGGAAAAAACCCAAACCAAAACACATTTTTTTTCTTTGTATTTTACAGATTAATACTACTAATTTATGTTTGTTACTTTAGGACAGTACTGAATATGGCTAAACTTTAGAAACAGCTATGCCTTTCTTTTTGTGATTATTGTCTATCTGAGCTGCCACATATTCTGGTAATTATGATAAAAATTGTGCTTAAGAGTACAGCCAAAACCCAAATAAAGCAAAAAATGTGCTATCCTTTCCAGTCTCTGAATCTTCCCCCAGTTTTGGAAACAAATTTGATATATTGTGAAATACTCTATCCCATTCTCCCTTACTTCCCTCGACCCCCCAGAGCCCTGCAAGAAAGATTGTTTTCCGGGATATTTCATCCATGGCCAGAACTGGAAGTACTGCAGCTGTGATGAGTGAATCTGTTCTCATGACATCTCTGGCCCCAAGGCAGGTAGAAAACCCAGATGAACATCCAAACTTTTGTGTGTTTATTTGGACCAAACCTGGATTACGGACCAACTGAGCATCACATCAGCAGTTCTGCCATCCTTAAGAGATCGTTCTTCTTGATTGTGGTCCTGAAGTCAGAATCTTACTTTATAACCTCATTACACCAAAAAAAAACAATGTTTAAAATTTAAAGTGCCAGGTGCTAACTCTTTTCAGGAGTTGGCTACTTCAACTTTGAGCTTTCCATTTTTTATCAGCAAATGATAAACTGAAAATTCAGTGTTCCCAGTTTAGATCTTTCTCAAAATTAAAGTGTAAATCTAAAGTGGCCACCTGTAAGCACTAAAACCTGAAGACATTTGGACACAAGTTAAACAAATTGTTTAACAAACTGCCAATTGGTTGCATCAGCTTTTAAGAACAACTTTGCAGAGGAGAACCAAAGTTTACATTTTAACATTTTCAGGCTTGGTTTTCTCTTTTTTTGTAGGGTTATTTTTTATTATTTTTTTTTTAATCAAGAAATTGAAGACCTGGGAAAAGAAATAACATGACTGTAGATAAACTGCTGCAGAAAAATAAGGGTGATACCACCATGAATATCTCAAAAGGGTGGGAAAGCCTGGGGCAATGGGCTGGTGATTGTGAAAAGCATGGAGCAATTAGGGAGCCAAGTGATTGAAAAGGCTGGGAGAAATGGGGTGGGACAGGTGAATTTGCTGCAGGTGTGTGGACCAGTATATCCTGACTGAAGGAAGGGTCACACTCCTGGTCTGCAGAACTTGTGCTTTGCTGGTAGCCTTAGAGACAGCTCTTCATCTGTTCTGTGGTTTAGCTGAAAGCTACGAAATTCACATCCAGGTAAGGTGTGGACTTTTATGATTTTTTTGTGGTTTGTAGAAAATCTTTCATTGCACTGAATTTGCCTGACACTC
Organism: Aegotheles bennettii; assembly: GCA_013398125.1. Classification (NCBI taxonomy): domain Eukaryota; kingdom Metazoa; phylum Chordata; class Aves; order Caprimulgiformes; family Aegothelidae; genus Aegotheles; species Aegotheles bennettii. The sequence goes on along the minus strand of VZRW01011454.1, from coordinate 908,799 downwards.
CTAATCCTCGAGTCCTGAGGGTCATGGTTTTTACAATGATCTAAAGAAGAGAGACTTCCTGGTATACTCTGAGCACACTATGTGCCCATGCACCACCAGTTCCCTAAAAACTGCCATCCAAGAATGTCTTTTAGTTTTAATATTTTTTCCTTCATGTAAATTCTTTCATGGTTTTATGACAGATGAACCTGATTACATGAAAGTTTACCTTTAAAATACTTCCCATTTATCATACAGTTTCCTTACCTAGAAAATCCCAATGCAGCCACTGCTAATGTTTGATAAGATTTGTACGTGGTAGATTCTAAATTACATTAATGCATAAAGCCAGTGATGCCAGGCTCCCTATTGTTACAGTTATTAAAGCTGTAACTGAAATGATATCTTTCATATTGATCTTCAGCTAGCAGCTCTTATCCAGAAGCTTTGTTTCACATTAAAGACGCTAATGATTGTCTCCACAAAATGAGTAGCTTAATAGTTAGAAAAAGTTAAATGGAAAAAAGGAAAAAAACTTTGATAGCCACCTTTGATAGCTCTTCATTCCAACATCTCTCATAGCCACAAAGTGCAAGCCAAGCATTAATAGACCTTTTAATAAAATGACTTAAAAGAAATCAATGGGATTTCTCACAAAGCCTAATTTCCAGCAAGATATATTATTTAAATGTTTGTATTCCTTCTGAACAGCTCATGTCCTCCCACAGCTGCCAAAGTTTTTCCTGGATTTTCTTGGGGTGTCTTCCTTCATTTTTTTATTTTCAGGGGTCTAGTTTTGATTTATCACCTTACTAAATTTTTATTTAAATGGAGATGATGTAAGTCCTGTACTCTCCCAAGGCTGCCAAAATTTCCTGTAAACACAGAAACAACAGCAAAGTGTCTATTTGGGGGTCAGTCTAGTTATTAACTAAGAGTGTTTTTAAGCAGTCACAAGTCCTCTGGTTCCTTCATGGACTACACAAAATCTCTCTTTCCTTACCTTCAGGGGAAAATGGTATATCCTATCAGCACAGCTCTCCAGCTGCAATTGTGATAAATGTATCTGCAAGACCTGAGGGTTTGACTAAGGCTGGAATTTGTGGGTGAAGAGAATATTATTGTACTTGCTTTTTTATTTTTTTTTTCTTGGGACTTTTGGATAGGTTTTCTGTTAGTTTTTAGTTTGTTTTGGCTTAGGGTGAGGAGCAGCTGCTGGATTTCTTTTTGTATTTAACTAGATTTATTTTTTTTCCTCCCCACTTTTGGCTGTGGCAGACAGAATGCAACATAGGTGTTTTCCATGGTTTCATATAGTGTGAGCAGAGAAGTGCACGTGAAAATTCTATGATCTCTGAGCTCATTCATTGTATTTGACATCTGTATCTATTTAAAGACTGATATCAGATGGAAGGACACTTTTTTTGATGACCAGCAGCAAACCTACAAATTGTTCTATACAAATTCTTTGGGAAAACCAGGTCATATTTATTATTTTACATAAACTGAGGTATAGCATGCTGGTAACGTAGAATGCAAGGTATCAAATTAATTTGTGCAACTATAAACTTTAATTTAACAGAGATGACACACTATGTGTTCTATGGGGGATGGCTTTTCCTTGATAAGTTTTAGTCAGTCCTAAGTAATTATTAAGTCAAATATTTCATACATTAAATGCTCATATAAGAAATCATGAGGGTGAAAAGAGAGAGGGAAGGGAAAGGAAAGGGAATCATGCTGAAGAAAAAAATTAAAAATAAGCCATGAAACAATCACAGAAAACAGTGGACAATGCAGAAGTCTGTGGCTACAAAATGTTTCCCTCATCTCTCAATATCATGTGAATATTCAACCCTTATTTCTGCTGGGTTTTTCCCAGGCTCCAGTGGAAGAGCCTGGATTAAGCTAATGCAGGGACATGTTTTGGCCGCTTATTATTTATTACAATTTTAGTTCCAGGTTTCAAAAACAATTAGGGAAACTGCTTAATAGGAAAATGACTCTAATTACTTGTTAATTGAGGTTATCTGCTTCACATTATTCAAAATGTAAATTGTGTTGACACTTGTACCCAGATATGATTACTTAATAAACAGACTGAAGATGCATCATGAATGCATGCACCCCTTTTTAAAAAGAAGCATTTTCTTTTTCAACTCTGGTTTGCTCATCTGAAAAAATGTTTAAATATATACATATATATGATTTGCATGATGCTCAGTTATAATGTGTTAATTCAAAACCACAAACTATATGCTTCAAATAGTGGAAAGATGAAGTACTGAAATTTAAATATAAAGTTTAAAGGCTTATTAAGGTTATATGTATAGCTTATAGTATAGTCAGGTAAGGTTCACATGCAATAAAAAACAGGGTAACAGAAAATATGGTGTTACCTCTTAAATAGTTCAGCTGATAAATCAGGCATCTGGATCCTAATAAAACACCAATGTTAATATTTGCCATTTTCATATTTACTCATGTTTGATTTTGGGGATCTACAAAAAGAGGAGGAGTGCCATTTTCTGAAAAATGAGCTCATTTGGGGCTGAGAGGGACAGGGTTCTGAACAAGATTATATTTTCTAGAACAAGGTAATCCTATAGTGTGAGAGTAAAATCAAAGTATCCCATTTTCCTTATGCAATAGGGTTCTCTGGGAACTCTGCTTTTTTACAGAAATACTCAATCTCTGTTTTTTATGTCTTCAGCCATGATTTAGATTTTATAGCAACTGAACGACTAATGACCTATAAGGCCATTATTCCATATGTTGGAAATCTGTGTATTTGCCAGCCATGTCAGTGTGGGCAGGATCAACAATTTTTAAAGTATTGTTTTTGGGGGTTTTTATTTTTATTTTTATTTTTTTTTCAAATGTAGGTTGCAAAAATCATAATTTCTTTAGGTAAACAAAAATATTTATTACAAAAAAAATAAAAAAAAAAAGAAAGGTAACATTTTTGCTCTAAAGACATAACTAACAAACCTGTTGAGAAGAGACTTCGTGTGTTTCACCTTGACATTTCCCTGCTTGAAATGAGAGAGACCTTGGTTCAGGCAGAGAAGATGTGATTTTAGCTGTGGTCTCCATTTCTGTGTCATAGGCTTGGGACTATCAATTGCTGAGGTGGTGTTGGAGATGTGAACTTCCACTAACCACAGTGGTCAGTCAAGGGAAAGGGGAAATCAGGAGAATGGTGGGGAGTGGAAAAAGGTTAATGCTTTGGGTACAAGGGGCTGTTTGTGCACTTCACAGCATTATTTATTCCTTAACATGCAAGCATAACTCCTCCACTTTGAATTTTTTTTACTTATATTTTCCTTAGCTAAATATCTTTTTAAGGCATTTTCTACACAAATACTGTTACTCTCTTCTACTTCGTATTTTGCCAAGAAATGAGGGAAAGTTGAAAAGCCCACAAGGATGGAAGTTTTAGAGCTGTGTTTGTGCCCATTAATTTTCTCTTCTATGATATTTTCCCATTTTCACTCTGTTTGACATTGAGCCTGAGCTTTGTTCCTGACTTGTAGCCTATGGCAGTGGAACAGGGAGATGAGACATCACGGAGATGTAGAGCACACATAAAAAGAGAAGATGTGTAAAAACTGAAATGACATGGCAGCTGAAGCAGCTTGTTGCTCAGCTTGGTTGCATGTTTGAGTGGAGAAAGCGAGGTAAATTGTGATATGTAAGAGAATAACACTCGACAGGGTGTATGGTTGTAAGGTATGTGGATGCTCAATCATGTGGTGAGGCAGAAGGCTAAAGGACAAGCGCCTTCAGTATCCACACAGTCTGTAGATATCCGTATGACCTACAAAACAGAGGGTGTTAGGGCCAGAAAAATATCACTTACAAAGCATATGCAAGCAATTTTAAGAAAAGTCCATCTATACCATTTGACTACCTCTTAATCTTTCAGCAATTATTAGAAGAATAAAATTTAGGGAAATAAGTTGCTATCACACACTTCTGTGTGCATTTGGACCATAAATAGACGAATTCTCACAGTAGTATATGCATAAACAACCTTTCCCACTTCCCACTGGTTATGCTTAAACACCTACTAGAGTTACATGTGCCTTTATGCGAATTTTTCTGAACGTTTACAGCAACCACTACGTCTGTGCCTGAAAGGATTTGTGTAATAGATCTAATGATCTTGAAATTTGGAGTAGGATTTTTTTAGGTCAGTCTCCATTTACAGCAGTTTGGATATTTGAGCTGAGAGGAGAATGGGCCTTTGAATACTGACACTAGAACATTTTAAGGTATTTATTCAGAGCACTGTTTAAATGTTGATACTTCTAGAACTACATAGAAAATAGTTTGTAAATTAGCTTCTGTGGCAACGTGTAATAAATTACTGAAGAAATTATAATTTAGGGGTGTTTATCTTCTGTAATGTTCCACTTTAACACACACATGTTTAAACCTGCAAGAATATATAAGCAGATAAGTTAAAAATCAGCATGACACAGTATGCCAGCTTGCCTCTGCCTTTCTGATTGTATGTGCACCTGTATAAATGAGAAAAAAAATATCCTTTTATTTTTTGATTTGTCAACTTTCCTTACAGTGAAAAAGATGATTGTATAAAATGTAGTGCACTGCAAAATCACCTTCATTATTTTAGCACATAGAATAAAACTACCTGGATTCCACAATTTCTTTCTTTTAAACACTGTGCTGTGCATTCACCATTTTATAAATCTATAGTCACTGAATCTAGGTGGTGTCAAACAGATATACTTGCTAATTGACTGGTTTTTGTGCTGGTACACATTATAGAGAGACAAGCCCTTTACACTATGAAAAGCAGCCAAATGCTAAACAGTGTCTAAAATCTTCCCTGCAATAAACTTCCTCTCCAACACCCCCCCAGATATTGTATTGCTGAAGGGAATCTTGCAAGCACTGCAATGCTGGACCAAACCAGTGCTTTAACTCTGTCCCGGAGTTTTCCAAGTTGTTTAGGTTCTGAACTCTGTGCACAGGAATAATTTCAAGTATCTTGTTTTATCTCTAATTTTAAGAGCTTAATGCTGTGCTGTTACAGGCAGACAGGTGATGCAGCTGTTAATAATGATGCAGGAAAGACAGGAAAAGTCAAAAATATTTGGGGGTGTTTGTGTGTCATTTTTCTTCTAAAATCAGGTGTAATTTACTTACAATAAAATGGTGATGAACTTTCTACACTATTAATGGTTGAATGGGATCTACTATATTAGGAAAATCGGCAAAATTTAGCAAAATTTTAGGAAACTTGTATGTCACGCTACAGCTTTAAAGAGTTTTCGGAAATGGTCCTTGCCAATATTGGATTGACATGGAAATTACAAAAGGTTCAAAAAGGGGCAATTGTTGTGCCAATGCTCAAAAAGGGATAATGTCATGACTTGGAAAAAATTATAGGCAGATTAACCTAACAGAGTATTGGATTAATGGAAAAAATTTTGCAAGGTTTAATTTTTATAAAAAGTTATGAATATCATTGATGTCAATTATTGTAAAGGAATAAAAAATTTAAGAATCCCTGACAAAACAGCATTATTTTTTGGTACAGGTCTTGTTGAAAAAGGCAGCCATGTTTGTGAAATATACTGAAAGTTTGTAAGCCACTGGATTTAATAGCACGTAACATTCTGATTAAATATTAGCTATGTGCTGTATCAGTGAAGCACACGTTAAATGGATTAAGAACTGATTAATTTACACGTTTCGGGAAGTAGACCCTGGGGAATCGTCATCAACTGGGTGAATGTTTAGAGTTGTCCTCCAGGGACTAGTGCTAAGCTTGACACTAATCACTCTTTTTATCCATGATATGGAAGTAAATAGAACAGTTCTAATAACATTTTAAAATAAAGCAAAGATTGATGGACTGGCAAATAGGTCTGGGTAAAGGCACTTGTGGAGTGTGATCTGGATTGCTTAATGGCTGAAAGTGCATTTTAATTTCTCCAAATATATGTAATATATGGGAAACACAGGCTATTCACTGAACTAGGAGCAGTATTCTCAGATTTTACTGCAAAACACGGCTCCTACGAGTGTTCTGATGTCAAAAAGTTTGAGTTGCCCCTTGTGTGTGGTAGTGAAGAAGAGAGACAGCAAACATTCATGTGGAAACTAGATTAGTGATATTAAAATAATGAAGATTATGCAAACAAGAGGCCAAAAAATAGTATTGAAGGTTAGGAAAATTGTCTTGCTGATGAAGGACCTACAGACCTCAACATGTTTAAATTATCCAAAAGAAATTGTAAGGAAATTGATTTCATACTTACCTACATTAAGGGACAACATTGGGCATCAAACGGTTCTTTAATGTAGCAGAAAAAGGCAATACAAGATGAAACGTCTGGAAGTTGGAATCCCCCCAAAATAAAATGAGATTTACAGCACATTTTGCAAAAACTAGTGTGGAAGTATCAAGAGAATTGGTAAATTCATCATTTTTTCATGCCTTCAAATAAGAAACGGATCCCTTCCAGAGAGATACCAAACAGAAATTTCCCAGGCTAAAGCCAGTGTAGTTTGGATAAAATATTTATATAAACACTTCTGTAAACGGTGCCATCTTGATTACACATGAGCGTCAAGGGGTGGAGAAGAAAAGAGATCCCAGTGTCAGGTGCTATTTGAAAGCCTTCATTGGACTGGGGATGAAAGAGGAAGAAACCCTGCACATAAGTGATAAATCAAAGCCTTTTTCCTTCCATTATGTCATGTGTGGTTGTGACTTTGCTGACAGTGAGGTACATGTGTATGTACAACATGGTATATATGCACAGAAATATATACTCGAAGCTCTGTTTTCGTGGACCAGCAAAGCTTCTAATCACATTTGGCTCATTTGTTCACTTGAGGTGCATTTTTTTCCTCCTTTTTAAATATTTAATTTTTTTTATATCTAATTTTGTAGTTTTTTTAAAAAATAGAGTAAGCACTGCCTTTATACAGTGCGCTCATTGCGGATGGCAGTGGATGATTCCTGTTTTGTTTTGTTGAGGGTTTTCTCTTCTATGTAAGATAGGTGACTTCTCTAGCAGAACAGAATAGGGAAAATTGAATCAGAGGCAATTTCCAGTCTGTCTAGACACTTCAGAAGTTTCAAACAGGAAAATTCCATTTCTTCTTTTCTTTTCTTTATCCTCTGTATTAGCGTTATATGGTTTGGTGTCAGTGTAATGCCACGAGAGTAAAGCCAGAAGATTCAGTGTGCTTGGGTCAGAAATATGCACTTCCCTTTCGTGCACGTTGTCTTCATCAAGTGGACCAATTTTTGGAGAGAGCACAAAAGGGAGTGTCGTATTATTTGATATGTTTGTCTATGAAGGGCAAATAATGAAATAATTCTTAAACAATATGGACAATAATATTTTGCAGTTGTAGCTCTTTTCCAAGACACAAATGGATGACACTTTTTTTTTCTTCTTAAACTGAGTGACAAAGAATCAAATCAAGAACCCTAAAGCCCAACAGAAATTTGAACTAATCTTGGTATTTAAAGAAACCAAACAAACCCTAACCTTATAGTGCTTTTACTGTGTCAGCAGATTTGGGTAAAAATGCTAGGATATTAATTTTGTGTGAGATGAAGGCAAATTGTAAGTGAAGAATCCCAGAGCTAGGTAACAGTATTAGCAATCACTGCTTTGCTGCAAGGTTTTGACCAAATACAAAACTGAGAAATCTCAAAGGACAAGTGAAGAAAAGTTAGCTTTTAAATATTTTCATTCTTTCCCTGGCTGAATATCATGATGTCAAATAGAATAGGAAGGAGTCGTCCTGCTAATTGACCTTTGCAAAATCACCCATTTGCTTAAAAAGCTACTTGAAGTAGATCTGTTGATTGATTACTTTATCTTGATTGCTCCGTTTCTTTCATGTTGGTGTTTATAATGGCACCTGGGAAAATATGTTTAAAAACTTTTCTTCATTATTTCTTCTGCTGCATGTGTGCTTTGGCCCTCTGAACAATTCTAAACAACACTGATTTTTTTATGAGATTGCAGCTCGTGATGATATGAGAGACTAATATGAGCCATCAAGGCTGGAAAAAAAACATTCACAAGCTAACTCAGGTTATTAGTGCAAAGGGAAGGGGGAGCAGGTGACAAGTTAGATGGCCATCTAGATATTATCAATCTGACAGGTATCCAAGTGGTTCTGTACTGCAGTCTCTAATTTTGGCGTTTGAATAGTTTTTAATAAGATTGAGCTATGGGGTTGTCAGCTGTGTCCTGTGTTAGAAGATATTCCTTCCAATCACATTAAATATGTACTTTGTTAAAATTCCTGTACTGACAAAACCAAAGGACTTTCCACTGTAAAAGCCAATGTTTTACTTCTGTGTTGCCTGGAATTAGCAACCTAAAAGTTAGAAAGGAGGTAGTCTTGGTGGTTTTTGCCTTTCAGGTTAAAGAAGCTGAACTAAGTTTGGAAGTCGGAGCAAAATAGTTTTTATTTAGATTCTTTGATTTCTATTTTTTTTTTGCTTGTGTTCCTTATAAGTGTAACTTCATTCTGGGGCCAGGATTTTTTCGGCACTGCTCCTGTGAAACTTGGACACAAGGATTTGACAATATGTCCAGACCAAAACAGATCAAGTAGTCACACATGACTGATTCGGCGGAGCATACTCAAAGGCAAGACGGATGTCTCTGCACAGCAAACAATTCTCTAGGGTAGGGGCAGTGTGCTCAAATCCAGGCACCCCAGAGACAATGTTAAGTTAGATGTAGCTTGAATGTGCCTTCGAGCAGAGGCTTCCACGGCTGACTAGATGAGAGCCCCAAACCAGGTTGCAGATTCAGCCATGCCACTGCTTTTATATCTCTTTTCAAGCCTGCTAGCAAGTGTCCGTGATTGCTAGAGCAGTATTGGGGTACACTCTGCAAGGGGAAAGGGGAGAAAAACACTTGTTAGAACAATTTTGTGAGTATGTTTCATGGGTATTTGCAATTTATTTTATTAATTTTCCAGGAGTGTTACAGTTTGTTTGCCAGAGCATTGGCAGAAAGGAGGAGTCCTGGAAGACTCCATTGGAAATATTATCTGCTACGGAGATCTTTGATTTTCCTCTCTCTCCTGTTTTTAAAAGTTTTGGTCATCTAGTCAAAGAGCAGAAACTATAGCATGTAACTTTTCTAATGACTCCCGTATGAAGGACAGCTAAATAACTATGAATGGTCTGTAAAAGCACTATGGGATTTATATGCACACATGAAGTTGTTCAAATAATTTCAATTAAAATGTTAATAAAATATATATTTTTTTGAACAGTTAAAAAATATTAATTTTAAAGTAGCTTATTTAAAGTAATGGAATTATTATTATGTGCTGATTTTCTGCTAATCAAACTGTATTTGGGAAGAAAATGATATTTAACTTTATCACTGCAGTTTTGTCCCAAAATATCTGCAACCAGGTTGGCTTTTGGACTAGAAAAAATATAGAGGCTTTTATTCTCTACTAATTTTTATAAAAAGAATCCCTTTTCTACCCAGTAGAGTGTTCTCAGTCATTATTTCAAAGGGTAATGGCACAAATTAAAATGGCTCATTGTTAAAATGACTTACTCACTACCTTTACTGGTGTCATTGTTTACCATAGAATATTTTCTGTGGTATGGTATATATGAAATGTGCATTGAGTGTAAACAATCTTAGACAGGTCTGGATTTGATTCACACTGCTTTCTTTACGATCTACCTTTGATTTTTATACACTATGGCCACTGTGTGATGCCCAAGGTAGTTTTAGGATAAGCTGGGTCTCCAAAGCAGGTTGGTCTGGGAAGTGGTGTGAGCCAGGCTGTGCTCTGGTCCATGTGGCCACAGCTATGCTGCTCTGATGCTTGAGCCAGTCATTTCAAGTCAGCCAGTTGTTTCAAGTTAGCCTGCCTATCCCTCCACTGCCATTGACAATGTAGAGCACACTCTTACAGAAGAATCTTTGCAAATTCCTTATATCATTCCATTTTGCATTTTTTCCCCCCAGTACATCCCCCCCTCCCCTTTCTACTTCTGGCACATATATGTCCACAGGTGTTATTAAGTGTAGGGTAGCATGTGGCATCCATGCTTCAGTGCTAGCGCAGAGGAAGGACTTCCTACAGGAAAAAAATGATCACTTTCAGTATTTTGCAGGCTGCCCATCTAAGCCCATCATTGCCTGGCATCTACACACTAAGGGCAAGGATCCAGCGAACTTGTGAGTGGGCACCATGCCATCTGAACAGATGGGCATGGAAGTAGGCAGCCAGTAGACCATGTATGTGCATCAACTGTGGGTGTTGAGGGCAAGATTCCCAGTGGAGAATGTCCAAACAGCTGTCTGGCCTGAGCCAACAAGCCTACGACCAAGCAAAAGTGCCATCCTTAAATCCTGCTGAGTTGGATTAACCTTCAAAAATAAAAATTGCTTCTGCAGTAGCATAAGGTGAGTTTTTGGCTTGTTTAAATCTGAGAGGAAAAAATGAGGTAGGCAGGATAAAGAGATGCACTAACATAGGGCTCACTAGAGAAGATCGAGCATTTCTCTAGGAATATTAATAACATTTTATACTAGGGTATTTATATAGTATATAGTAACTGATGACTTGCAGGAGTGTGACACCAATGCTAATTGTGCTCCTTCTGTAAAGACAGTCCTTTCAGGAGAGACCGAGCTTTTGAGTGCATTTTAATTGTAGCGTATGTGCTGGATGTGATTTTGTATAGGCAATCCTTTTGGATTTTATTATGCTTTTACTTACTAAGTTTTAATGATTTTTTTTTTGATTTTTTTTTTTTGCTTGCCCCTTACCCTGAGAGTACTGTTCTTGGGTGCAATTTTAGGTCAGATCTTCTGACACAATTTGCTCTCATAGCTGAGTTCTCACAGTTATTGTCTTTATCTTTTCATGTCCCCTTTGGATCTTAGAAAAAGAATCTCTCATTATTCTCTGTTTGCATTAACTTTGATTTTTACCTTTTATAGACATAACATCAAAGAACAGATTTTTGCAGATGTAGATGTCAAAGACCATTGAAATACTGACGTCTATTGCATTTTTGTTCCTGCTGGTTTTACTCCATATCTCCTCTATCATTTGTGCACTACTCATCTGTAATTTTATTAAAGCATCTGCAGTAGTTCAGATTAATATATTCTAATATTATGGTGAAACAAAAGTTACAACTGCATTATGAATGGAAAAAATATGAATAGGCAACTTATTAATATATTTCATATGTTTTTATGTATGGCTAGATGAATATCATCACGGTGTGCACATTGCTGTGTTGTGTTATGGGCTGTAATAGAAAAGGCTGGGACAAATGTATAAAAACCCCACACTTTAAATGTTCTTTTATTGAATTAATGAGTATTTAATACAATTAAAGCATATTGAAGGTTTGAGACCAGGTTCTAGTGGGGGAACCCTGAGGATTAAAGGCAAGGCAGCTGTTGGTGCCTTTGTGATAGTTTGATCCCCAGGTACGCAAATCTGAACGACCCGCAGTCAGATTGAGAGCAGCCTTAGGATTTCTCAAACTTATGTGGGTGGTAAGAACCTTTTGTGGCTGCCTCCTCTTCCAGATACGGTTTTGGCAGATCTCCTACTCCTGAAAAGGCTAAAAATGAAGCCAACTACATCAGCTGGGACTCCCTCAAAGCAAGGATCAATTGGACACATTTCAAAGTCCATTTGAGTAACTAGAGAGGAACAAAAGGGCTCCCACTCTAGGGAAAATCTGCTTTTGGGAAACAGCAAGCTATTAGGGGAGAAAAGTACCTTGTGCCTGATGTAGGCTTATCCTTGGAGCTAAAATATTAGCTCAAACTGGATACCTCAAATTTGGACGGCCCCTCCAACAATTTTGGGAAAGAAGGTGACATAGTTTCAGACAGACCATGCTTTGTAACCAAACCCATGGTTATTTATGCTCTGATCACAGAGAATCAGTTTATCTTGACTCTGGCTGAAATTTAAACTAGGATCTGAATAATTATTTTGCTCTGATTTCATGAATGAAGCAGCTGAATAAATGGAGATACTCCTGCAGTAAAAACACGGTGGTACTTGTCTATAGCTAGTTCTGAAGCCGGGGAGCGTGATTAAATTGCCTTGATATAAAATACCCACCTTCCCAGGCTCGAACACTAAGGAGGACCCTTGCATTGTGGGAAAGGTCTATAGGATTCTGATTTATGAGGGAGCAAGAGGTCAAGGGAAGTAAAACTATTATCATTATTTTCCCAGGCTCAGGAGATCTGAACTGAATATAACGGGCAGTGTGCTCAGAGGGAGATGTGCAGGGGGAGTGCAACACAACCATGCTTGCTGGTTTATTTTTCTTCCACCGACTTCAGTCTGCAGATTCTGCTGAGAGCATGTCATATGTAACAAACTCAAGCCTGTAAGGACTGTGAAGTGGTTTTCTTATTAAATGATGCATAGAGAGTTTATCTGGTCTGCAGCAAGCACACAAAAGCTCCATCCTTGTGTGTTCCTATTCCGGAGCAAAACATTTGGTCGCCTACGTAGGAACGAGTTTTTGGGGTCCTGCAGATGGGGAGGGAGGGTGAGGAGCAAATGAAGGCTGGTGAGGGCAGGACTGAAACTGCTCTTCATGCCTCTCTCTCCCTGCAAGCCTTAGATAAAAAGCAGAGAGTGCTAATGTCACATTATGCTGCCTTGTACTCTCCGGTACCTTGTTTTCTGGTGAAATCTATTTGGGACAAGCAAGGAGAAAAAAAACCCAAAACATGTGGCTCTAATGTAACCCTCTGGAGAATGGTGTTAGGAGGGCTTCAGAGCACCCCAGGAGCAGCAGTGGCTGTGGGCATGGAGCCTGCTGGGATACAGGGGCTTAATGGGGTCTTGGACTGAGCTATTGCAGATCCCTAATGCACTGAGAGCATCCACAGCAGAGGGGCAGGAGAAAGGGGGTTGCTCCTGCTGTTTCTTTACAGCCTCCATTTCTTGAGGATGGACAGAAAACTCTTATCTGCTGAGATGACAAAGAAGCATCTCTGAGTGGGGACTCCTGTGGGATTATCTCAATGCCTTTCCTAGCAGAAGAGAAACCATGTCACAGCAGAGCTGTTTCCAAATAATTTCTTCAGATAATGATGGACTTGCCATGCTGGGATCTTTAAAACAAAACAAATCACATCTAGCATGGCAGTGAGTGAAACGTTACAGGATTTTCCTTTCTTTTGCCATCACCTAGGCACTTTCAAGGGATGGGGCCATTAAGAAATGCTGCAATACATTTTTGTAAAGTTTCTTTATCTAAGCAATTAAGAGCTGTCACCGCAGCCTGGGAGTGACTGGGAATGAAATGACCACAGACATCACTCAATTGGGTATCACACCTCCTCCTCAGCTCAGGGAGTGGTTTTCACAAAAGTTTGTGACTAGTTTGTGCTTCTATTGCAAACTTTCAAGCTGCCACCAGTAAGTTTGAATTTTATAAAGAATGGAGTGTGCTGGCCCTGATCCAGAAGAACACTTATGCCCATTGGAGAGTGCTTTGCTGGATCAGGTCCAGAGTGGAGCAACATGCAGGAGCAAGCTCTCAACAACGGGGGTTTTCTCTTTTTATTTTGGGTGTTTATAAAGGAATCTCCACGTACATGATTGCAGTGTGGGTAGGATGAAACAAAATAATTAGAACCCTAAAAAGAAAGGTCAAAGCATGAAGACAGTGATATCTTTTGGTAGAAATTCAACAAAACCTTCATGAGAACCTTCTTGGTGGAGCAGTACTGTGACTGATGAAGAAAACAGCAGGCAGATATCTTCCCAGGGTTTCCCATCCAAAGCAGAGCTCCTCTATACCAGGTGCTGCATGTTTGATCAAACCATGGTTTTCCCAGGCTACTTGTAGGTGCCATTTGTGGGTAAGCAATTTGTGGTGAATAACTTATTTGATAATCCTGGAAATAACCTAGGAAAGTCATACAATTATCTTAATTATTTAGGGGTACGAGTGAATTCAGAATGGTGTTTCAGAAAATAATTCACTGTCTGTACTTTGCACCAGAGCAGTCTGTCTGGGCCTTCTGAGGAATGCTAATTGGTTTTGTTAGGTTTGGTTGAAATCAAAAAGTATTCTGCTTCTCATTTACTACATGAATTGGGTCAGAAATATGCTTGTAATGGGAAATAAAATCCAAATCAGTCCTCCAAGTCTCTCTTTAAATCACCACCATGTTATTTGAAGAGAGTAGCAATGAGTTGGTCGTGAACAATTCCCACAAAAAGAGGAAGAATTCAAAGAACAAGTGGGAACACAAAGAAATGAAATTAAACATCAGGTTATTGTATTTTACTTCATCAATGCTAAACCAGCAGTTGTCAGATGGTTGTCCCTTCATGCCAGGATACCAGGCATATGTAATGGAGGCTTTGCCTTTGTAGAAAGGATGATGATGGATTAGTGCTTAGATGCTGGAATAACTCCGGTAGGAGATGGATACCCTTTAGCTAAGGGAAGGGAGGGGTTGCTGAGGCTGAATTTAACAAAACCAGACTTGCCCACAGACTTGCAAGTGCTCGCAGAGTGGACTTTTAGTGCTGCAGGTGACATTGTTGCTGACTGAAGAATGTTCATCACATCAGAAAACTGCTGATAAGCTGCCTTTCCCAAAAAGGGATCTCGCGAACTTCTGTAAATCTGTCTTTCATCATACCCTGGGAGGTGACGTAGAGGACTTGTGACAGATATTATTTAGCTTTCCCTTCAGTTTATTAGAGTAATCAAATGGAGTTACAGAGAAAAAATATCTCAAAGCATGTCCTTGATAGCCTATCTATTAAAAACTGAATGAAAGAATGAAAATAATTGAGCCTGTGCTTCCCTTTGAATATTTTGGTACACCACTGAAAATTGTGGGTATATTGAAACATGAGTATGTTGACTGCCATCACCCAGGTTCTCCTGCTAGGAACGTTTTAACACTGAAATCGTTATATTGTAAAGGAAATTATATGACCTGTTTTCAAATACTGCTGAATGAGTTAATCTAAGATCAAATTTGCATGAGGCCTGTTGGAATTTTATAAATTTGGTCTTATTAAAGAATATATTGCCTCTGTTATCACTGATTATTTTCAAACTGTTTTGATTCATTTTTTTAAAAATTCCATTCCCAAACCAAAAGGTTGGTAGAAATAAGGAAGATCTTTGTTGAAATTTCAATTAATTCCATTTGTAAAACAAATATTTGGTTTTTTTCTTTTCTAAAAGAGCTTGATCTAGACTTAGGTATCTGTGGATTTTGGTTGTATTTATGTAACTTGATTCAGGCTTTGGAGCCTCAGAACTTCCTTGTGTGAGATTGTAGCCCAGCAATGAGCAAAGTAATGTTAATTTCTTTTATTTTTGCCCTATAATAGAAACACCTTTTTAGCAAAAGTATTACATTACATACTCAAGTAAGAGGTCTACTTTTCTCCTTGTGCACATGCAGTTTTCCTTAATCTTGGTTGTATGCAAAGCAGATGTAGGTTCTCAAAGTACATAATATCATCTACAACTAGAATTTAATCTGTATTTTTTTCTTCCTTTCATGTTTCCTGGAAACTTTGCCATTGTCTCTTTATTATAATACCACTAATAATGCGTTAGCACTACTAAAATTATACTTTTTTTGCCATCTCCTTTCTTCATTTGCTTGTGGATGGATTTAGTGCTTCTGAGATATTCTTTTTAGCATGAATCAAATGTGAGCATTTCATTTGCTAATGCTCTGATCGCTGAACCAAAGACCTGACCAAAAGCTCTGATTGGTGTTGTACACTTCACAAAGTTGCATATAGGGCCCCCAACAGACACGTATGATTCCTGGAGAGAGCAGCTGAATGCTAAAATAGATACTGTGGAGTAGTGGTGTGTCTTGTTATTTAATTTGGATGAGTGAAGAATATATTTTAGAAAGCATCGCTGAGCAATATGCTCTGTTGTATGTTAAGGAATAATTAGAATGAGAGATCTGACTGAGAGACTTTCTATGATCTAGACCTGAACAGTTTGGTTATACATCTTGAGCACTATAGAACCTTCAGAGCTGTTGAACAGTGAAGATAAATAAAAAGATAAATTGAATTAATTTATTTTGAATTTATATACATGCTCTGCCTGCATTAATATTAAGTTCCATCCAAAGTCTAAATAGAAAGATTGTAATCTTAGAACTTCTCTCAATAGCATCAGCAAATCATTCTTGTTTACCCTACATGCTAATAAAACAGGAACATGACACTCCTGAAAACAAGATTGCAAAATACAGAAAATGTGGTCTGACATTTTTTTTCTCCCCAAAGGAGGGACTGCCACTAACTAAAGTATTTCTTATGAAAGCTCGATTGCTTAAGATGCAGAATATTAAGAGAGAAAAACACTTTAGGACACAGCCATGTCACCAGCTGTTACTCACCCT
This sequence comes from Aegotheles bennettii, assembly GCA_013398125.1. NCBI lineage: Eukaryota > Metazoa > Chordata > Aves > Caprimulgiformes > Aegothelidae > Aegotheles > Aegotheles bennettii. The sequence goes on along the minus strand of VZRW01011454.1, from coordinate 892,372 downwards.
TAATGAAATTGTTAAGTGATATTCTTCATAAATAGGTCAGAGAAACTTTTGAATTGTGAAGAATGTTTTATCTCTTTCTTTGAAATGTTTGTATTAAATTTAGAACTGGTAATTCATTAAGCTCATTAGCTCTGACTAGGAGAGTAGGGCAATATCTAGGATATAGATTTCAAGGCTTAAAAATGTTAGTGCTTACAAATAAACATGAAAGCAATGTGTGGAGAAAAAATATGGGATCATAATATGTTTAACTGTTTGAGTGTGGCCCTCTGGATTAATTAAGAACATTTTCTATATTCAGACAGTTAAATATAAACAGAATACATTATGACTTCTGGTTAACTCTGCTCTAATAGGGAAAAAGAGAATGCATTATGATGAACACAGTGGAAACTAGTTGAGACTACATTTTGTGGTTTGCTTTTTGGTTTCAGAGGAGATAATCACTGAATTTTACAGGATACCAACTCCAAATTATATTATTGATTCACATTGAATTTAATTAGTAAATGTTTTTAATATCTCTATTCACACATATACTTTTGGGTGACTTGTTCTTTGTTACAGATTTGTAAGGAGGTAAAATGCTTTTGAGCTCTGCCAAAACCTGAGTTCATGATGTAGCTTTTTAGTCTTAGTAATTTCTTGTGTATTATAGCTTAATTGTTTTCCAGAGTTAAGTTGCAGATGGTTAACCTGACTTCCTCTTGGAAAAGAGGGAACTGGAGGAAATCAAGGGCTCAGTCCTTGGAAAAAAATGTAGAATCAGAGTCCAATATTGCTGTAGTCTTCTAGTTATGGGGAGTTTAGAAATAACCTCTAAAGCAGTTAAAATATACAGGATACAATATAAGTTTGTTCCCAATTATTTTCCATTTTTTTCATTGACTTGCTTTGTGGCCTTGAGGTTACAATTAGCATCTTTCCATTTCTGTAAAATGGGTTTAAGAGCATCTAACAAGTTATACAATATTTGAGATTCCTTGTGGAAAAGTTATAATTTACAATTATTATTATCAGTTGGTTAATTTTTAGGTAAATTCGCCAGTGTGGCATCACAAAAAACCATATTTATGGCAGAGACATTTAGAGTTTCGTAGCTGTTCTTTTCAAACCCACAAGACCCAGAGGAACACCAATTTTCAGGTTTCCAAAACTTCATCCAGAGTCCTGTGCATGCCCAGTATTCAAATTTTCGGGTTCATCTTTACCTGAATGTGTTTGAATCCTCTCTGAATGTAAATCCTTGAATTTTTTTTTGTTTGTTTGTTTTTAGATAAATCGTCATAGAAGAAATCACTCCCAACACAACTTAACGCTTGCGGATATTCTTAGTCCACAGGACCACACGGTAAGAAATTGCTCTATAGAACTGATAAATCACTCTTGCTACTTTAAATGTTTTCAGCGTCAGTGTTACACACACTTTACTAAAGAATAAATACATGAGGCTTTGGATGCCTCAAGATGTTAAAGGATCTGAGAGACTTTGATTAATCAATAAAAAAATAATTTTAGAAGGTACAAAGCAATTTATATAGCTTGACTGTGCTGTTAATTTGGTTGTACTAGGCTGATGTTTCATAACTCTTAATACTTGTTATAAAGGAAGAATGAGACCATGTCTTTTTCCTGTCTTTGTCCATACTAAGGTGTTTTTAATATTAATATAAATTTTTGCTTACAAAAGTGATCACAAAATGTAACAAAATCCTCCTTGACATTAAAAGAATCTAGGGGGAATGAGAAGCATAGAGGTTTTTCTATTAAAAGAAAATGAATATGCAAATACAGATTCACCAAATAAATGCTGGTACTTTTACCTACACAAACTTTTCAGGATTAGGTAGATTCAGAAGCTTTAGATTATTCTAATTAAGAAAATTATGGAATCTATATAATGATAATTACTTTTCCTTATAATTTCTAAACCTGTTAGCTCATGAGAAACTTTTTATTATTATTACTTAGAAACTCAAATATTTACACATACATACGTACTCTCATTTTTAATATTCTTCAAAAACACAAATTAAAACAACAAACCACAAAACCTGACACAATACTTCCATTTTCTTCTTTCCATGCTAATTCTTCAGGGCATTTTGGGTCATTTTCTCAACGTTTCATATGTTGAAAAGGTGCAGCAAGGGCAGGAGCTTAACAAGAAATGATGATATTTATTGAGACAGAAATATCAGAGTATATCATTAGGATATATTTGACATTGTTTTTAGTCTAATATCATCCATTTGTAGAAGTATTTTTGAGCGGTTTAATTTTGAGCTGTTTAATGTAAAACAAATGGTGGATTGGGGCTATGTAATTTAAATCAGGATATTTTATATGCCCAACATTTGTTAGTGGATTAGATATTTTAACTGAAGACAATTATAAGGAAAATATGACTGAGCAGTAACATTTTCTTCTGGAAGCACATCCAATTTTTAGCTTCCTAAAATGTGGGAATAGAAGTGATTCAGATCTTTTGCTGAAAATCATATTTACCTTTAGTTCTGGATTGGTTAAAGCAACAGTTTGAGAATAGTGGTTGGTAAACTTTGAAAGCATGAGATTTTGGGTCTGATTCAGAGAAGCAATCAACAGTTTGAATGGTTAGCCAATGCTCCTCCCAATTTCTGTTTCCAGATGGATAGAAATACTAAAAAGAATAACCTTTTGCATATGTTGTTTGGCATCTCTGGCCCTGGCCAAGCACCAGGAGTTTTATGCTACAAAAATAAAAGGTTAGAAGGGTTGGAAAAATATTGCAAGATGTAAAATAAGTTTGATATTTTTAAAAAATAAAAAAGAAGTAGGTGGAGATGGGGATTAAGTCTTGTTTTAACACTAATAATTCACCCATCCATTAGTAGATAAATAGTGACACGACTGCACGATAATCCCTACATACTTCCTCTCTGGGTTTTCTATGGCAATGATATGCATGACAGGAATTTGCATGAGATAAGTACAAATTATAGAAAATGCACATACTAATCCTCATGTACCCATTTGAGAATGTCACCTAAATCATAGTCTACGGAGCTGCAGATCTTTTCATAGGTGCTAACAGCAATGTACACAATATATATTTCATTATGTGCTGTATACCACCAACAGACAATCTAAGGAAACAGTTAAACATATTACATTTTTAATATAATGAAATTTTGTATAATCAAAGTAACAGATACATTTGATTTAAAAATCCTTATGTTGCATGTTAGATGTTTTATTGTTATTTATTCATTATACAGATTCAAAATTGTATTGAAATTGCTACAAAATTGCCTTATGACAAAATTTATTATAAAGATTAGGTGGAGTTTACAATATCCTGGTCAGGCACTGACTCAGTAGTGTTTGAAAGGGAAGGCAGACCCCCTCTGAATCACAGTTTTGCTTCTTTTTCCATTAGTGATGCAGTTGGGATATCCTTAGCTTATTAGATCTGCTGAGATGGCAGGTCAGTGGGTTTGGCTGAAGAACAGTCATCTTGTTTTGTTTGGTTTTTAATTTTTAAATATAAATTTGCATAGCCAAAAAAAAACCCCTATGCAAAATTGTATGTCACAGTTATACAGGGGATGCCTCAGCAAATCACAGAGAACCAAGCGTCTGCAAGGGCCTCTGGCTTGAGGAAAGTGTGTGCAGAGATGAGGAGGAGCACAAATTAAAAGGGAGTAAACAACAGACCAAGCCTAGGACTTGCTTCTAACATCCCAAAACTCAAGCACAACCTGTATGTTCTGCAACCAGTGTTGCACCCTCATGTTCACCAGCAGAGTTCTTAGCCTGTTCTGACACCAGAAAATCAACCAATAGAACATGATTGGGTTTTTTGAGGTTAATTCTCTGTACTAATTTACTTTAAATGTTGTTTGCAAATTTTCAAAAGAACTGTTTCAGAAAAAAATAGGTGACTAAACTGAGAATTAGTGATAAAATACCCACACATTGGGTCAAGTTAGGTGCAGGCTCTTATGCATGTGCTAAGTAGATTAATTCATCAGAATAAGTGATATGGTTATGACATGGTTTGATTTTTCTTTTTTTCTTGTAGGTAGTGGAGAAAGAAGGATATCTTCTGAAAGCTAAAATAGCAGATGGTGGCAAGAAATTAAGGTATTATATGTGAATGCTACAGAACTGATCAGTTGCAGAATTCAAAGTTGATGCATGTTTAAGTATGTATAGAGGCTGCTTATAGCCACACTGCCATTGTTTCAGTATTAAGCCTATGTATGATTTTGGTCCCAGAAACCAAGTGATAGCAGCTAACGGGCTCGTTGCATGCAAGGAGCAGTTGTCAGTGTTAGCCTCTATCTTATATGTACTATACACATAGTAAAGACAACCTTCAGGCACCAGGCAAACCAGAAATGTATTTTCCAATGTGAAAATTTTAGGTGCTGAGTGTGTGCTGGAGGGGTCAAGTATGGGATGTAGGAACCCTCCATGTGGTGATGCCACAGGGATGCCAAGGCAAGATTATCAAAAGTGGTCAGCACTTATTTAGCACTGTTTGTGTTGAAAGTAATATGAATATTAATGCTGCCTTTTATGGAAGGATTTGCTGTGGCTTGGTCTATTCAGGTGCCTGTAAGGAGTAGCAGTGATGTGACCAGAGCTATATGTTACCTGTGAGAATGAGAGAATAATGTGAAATATAACATTTCTGCCTGGAAAAAGAAACCAAGTAATGAGTTCTCATACCTATATAGTGCTAAACCATAAGGATCCTAGAAATGCTCATTGAAAAGGGAGTCTGGGGGTCGTGTAGTCCAACCTCTTACTTGAAGCAAGAACGTTTCCAACCCTGCTGCAGCTGGGTTACTGGTGTAACTGATATTTTGGGAAAAGACTTTGAAGTCAGTAATACTCTATTCTCCACTTTGGATGCTGGCAGAAGCTTATGCAGGGGCTGGGCATCACCTGTGAACAAGCCCAGGCGAGGAGAGAGTTTTACCTTCCCAGCACATTGGGTGTGCTGAGCACAAAGCATCTCCATGGCATGGGCACAGCAAGGGGGCAGCGCAGCTTGGCCGCTTGGATTTTTAAATAACCCTGAGCAGTCTGGTATTTTGAAATAGCCTAAGAGATTGTGAACACCACTGAAGCTATAACGTGCTGCCATCAGGTGTTCGTTTGACAGAATGCAAATGCATTATAGAGAGAAGGAGTGGGGATTCATCTGCTCTGCATACGCTTTGTCTCACTCCTTTCACTTACCTGAACTTGCTGCTCAGTGGCTGGGAGTGATTTCTTAAGTAATGTTGGTGCTGCACAGCAAAAATTAGAATATTGTGAACTAACTCTTCCAAAGAACTTGAAAACCTTAGGTTTCTGCATGGAATGTAGTGTACGCCCATCTGTACAGAGACTTATATACCATAAAGTATACTTTATTTTTTTATTGTTTTTTTCTTTAATCTGACTGATGACTTTATGGACAATCCCATAAAAAAGTCGACTAGTTTATATACTCTCTATCTTTAGGTCACAAAAGTAATGAAGTTTTGATTTTAAAATGTCACATTTTAAATAAACTGTAGAATAAAAGAACTTAAATTTAAATTTAAGGGGAAAAAAAATCTTCTTGTAGATAATACAATAAAACTGAGCTGCATTCTTATAGCTTCTATAATTCCTATCATCTTGTGCAAAATTACTAAATTTTCTTATTCCTGATGGAATTAAAACGCTCTCCCATTAAAACTCAGAATGAAACTTAGATAAAACATCTCACTTGACTGCAGCTGGGTTATACTTATAACTGACTTTTTATTTTATATTTATGACTATTTCTTTGTTAACTTCTTATTTAAAAACCATAAATAGAACTGCATTTTTTAATGAGGTGCAGGTTGAAATAAAATATTTGCAAATCTTAGCAAATCTTAGTTTGATTAGAAATTTGAACATTTTAATAGGATTGCACAGAAGTCTGGGACCTCAAAATGCAATTGTTCATTTATATTTCTCAGGTAGAAAAGCCTGCCCCACAAATAGCTGGAGCAAGCAGCACTCTGGTTGGTGGAAGTACCGTGGCACAGAAATGTCCCTTTTTATAGCTAATGTCAAGCACTGGGTGTAAGTTGGGTACAAAATCTAAGACGTGTTCCAAGGGTTTTAATCCTTTGATAATCTATATTTATACAGTGTACCCAACTCAAAGGAAAATCTGTTTAAACCAGCACATAGTATGCTTGGCAACTTACTCCCCTGTGCACTTTTGTGAGTAGGAAACAAAAAACCTGAAGTTCTGCTTACCAATAGACAACTTTTATTCACTAGCTTGATGGTGATTCTTAGCTACAACACTCATTTCCTAAGGATATTTTAAAAAATAATTAGCTGAAATTGAGCTGTTCTTAATGCCAATATGCACAATCCATAGCTATGACTGCAGCTTGCATTAGCTAAGGATACAGCTTTATAGTGGTAATAAATTCAGCTGAAAATTTCAAGGTGACTCACAAGCAGTGTCCTTTTGTTGGAAAATATTTGCCAGTGATGGTCAGGGTACTTCTCTAAAACTTTACTGTTTCTTTTTCTTTCTTCATCTCTCTATTATTTTTCCCCATTAACATGGCATAAAAAAATGCACTCCCATTCTCTTCAGACATACTAATCTCCTTCACAGAGAGTTTCTTTTGCTGTTGCCTCTTGTTGGCCATATTTTAGGGATGATGGTTAGATCACGCTGAGTGAAGCTCTGCCTGCACTGAAGCTCGTGCAAATTCCTCTGATAATGCCAGTGGCCTTAGGGGTTCACCTGTAATATTAGTTATGCTCCTTAAGCTGATGAGTGAAAAGTATTGAATAGGAAAGTCACTACTAGAAAAACTGCCTGTTACTATGCCTGATGTGCAGTTTGATGGGATATTGAGTGCAGCAGAGCTTTGAGATGGATCTGGAAGTCAGTGCCACAAACACAATCAACAGCCTCTAAAACTCACCAAGCCAGGTTTTGCTAGAATAAAAAATGAATGTTTGAGTTACTTAGGAATACATAAACGGAGAAAACTCAAGGGGACCAGGCAATGGAGATGAGAAGAGAAGAAAAAGGGTTTCTAACAGCTCCTCCTTGGGCCTTACGTGTCTTTACATACAGCTCCTTCCTTTTGAGCACACCGTAACACACAAGTGAAGCAGCCCTCTTTATCATACATATTTTCAAGTTAATTGAGTATTGTTTCCAGTTCTGGGCCCCACAGTTCAAGAAGGACATGGAACTGCTTGAGAGAGTCCAGCGCAGAGCCACTAAGATGATTAAGGGAGTGGAACATCTCCCTTATGAGGAAAGGCTGAGGGAGCTGGGTCTCTTTAGCTTGGAGAAAAGGAGACTGAGGGGTGACCTCATCCATGGTTACAAATATGTAAAGGGTGAGGGGCAGGATGATGGAACCAAGCTTTTTACAGTGACGACCAATGATAGGACAAGGGGCAATGGATGCAAACTGGAGCATAGGAGGTTCCATGTGAATATCAGGAAAAACTTTTTCACTGTGCGAGTGACGGAGCACTGGAACAGGCTGCCCAGAGAGGTTGTGGAGTCTCCTTGGCTGGAGACATTCAAAACCCGCCTGGATGCGTTCCTGTGTGATGGACTCTAGGTGACCCTGCTCTGGCAGGGGGGTTGGACTAGATGATCCTTCGAGGTCCCTTCCAACCCCTAGGATTCTGTGATTCTGTGATCTGCAGTCACATAAAGAAAATAGTGGGTTTATGAGTATTTTTGTAAATATCAGGGGTTATGACCCTCAAATAAGAAGCTTAAACTTGAGACTTCCGTCTAAAAAGTTTTCTATTGGACCAGATCTACTTGTTTATGATTATGTGGTAGTTTGAAACATCACATTATATGTAACATATATAATAGCATTCTCTTCTGAGTTGATAATTACATTCTTCTGCATCAGGAGACACTTTCACAAATCCACATGCATTTTGACTTACCCCTGACCCCAGCAGTTTGCCAGCTCTTTAGGGCTCTATGGTGAACTCCTGATGTTTAATGGTTACTTAAAACTCTCTCAGATATTGTTCTCATCTTCATTGCTCTCCTGTAAATTTTTAATTTAGGGAAAGGAGAAAATACTTGGGACCTTTCATAATAGACCATTTGCTGAGCTCTGTATAGTCAGATTGAAATTATGTTTTCTCTTCTCGGTTCTATTTTAAGTACTAGTTACCAGAAGGGCACCAGCTATTGGATTCCTCTTGGTATATGTGAACTTTAAGCATGTGTGAATAATCCCTCTGTTTTCCTGTGGTTAAGGCACCTTGGTGGAAAGGGAATGTATCTAGGCTCTAAAACATGAATGAGGAGAAATAAGGTCATCAAGATTGATTGGGCCACGTCAGGTATAATTAGAATGGTATAAGTCCACCAAGACTGGTAGAAGTGCATTGCTGATAATGACTTTAGATTGTTTTTGTTTCTGAAATGAAATAATTAAAAACCAAGTCACAAATGGAACATCTTTTATATCCTGCTTGCATGCCTTCCTAATTTTTCCTTTTTAAAATTTTATTTTTAAGGAAGAACTGGTCCACGTCCTGGATTGTTCTCACTGCTCGCAAAATCGAATTCTACAAAGAATCCAAGCAGCCGGCGCTGGCCAACCTGGTAGGCAGTCAACCACCCAATATCTTTGGCTTCCTTGCAACTGTTATTTCAGTATAGAAAGTTCAGTATTTACATAAGACAAATTCAGACCGAGCTGACAACCTTCAAAGGTTTGGGAGCAGCTGAAGGAAAATGCCTTGATAAACTTTTAATCAGATGTAGTGTATGAGAAGAAATAGGACTTAGCATGTCCTTTATTAAGAGTTGCATTTTGAGAATAATTGCAAAGTGAGACAAATGGTGAGTGACTATCCAGTAATGTGAAGGTAACACTTTAAATTAAGGTGTCATTTATAAATGCTTTATTCTTATTTATGAAAATGATCACTAAATGCAGCTACTTCCTCAAATAATGTATTATAAAGTATGTTATAAAATGCATTAGTAATAAATGCTTAACAGATGATGCGATGAGAATCTGTTGCAGAGGATATTGTGAGATGTAAATTGTATTAAACCATGTACGTGCATCTTTAATACATGAATTTAAGTTGTTATCTACCATCCTATAAAGTGGCTTATACATTAATAAATAATCATAAATTATTTATAAATGGAACCTTAATATCGGGTGTTACCAAAGCAGAAAACATTATAAGTTAGCAAAGTGATTTTTTTTATTGTAGTATAAATGTGACATCTACCATATCCCGCTAACCTTCCTGAATATTTCTATGACTCCATCTAATGCAGCTAATGCAATTTCTGTAGCCTGTAGTTACTACAAAGTGAAATTTGCAGTACCTTTTTATTGAGCCCTGAGGAAAGACCACTGATCTTAGTCTTTGGAGATGTGATAGCTACGTGGAGCAAGCAATAATGGCACGTATCCCTTCAGTGCTAGTTACCACCGAGCTTGAACCGATGAACCTGAATGTGGGCAACAAAAAGGGAACTCGGTGAATGTGTGACACTGTAGGCAGCGAAGGGACAGGTTTGACAAAGCCCCGTTGTGAAAGGCTCTCAAGGCCTGATCAAACCTGCCAAATCTCATTGGCGTGATGGGTGACCACAAAGGTGCTCTCTTTGGCAGGAGTCACAAACAATAAGTTACATTTTTTTTTTCCTGTGGCAGGTGATACGAACCTTTTCTCCTATATATTCTTGATCTATCAATGTCACCAGACATAAAATCAGCTTTAAAGAACACCTTTTTCTGCTTTGCTTTTTTTTGGCAAGAAGGTGAGGGTCATAGAAAAATAAAAATAGATGAAACAATAAAAGCAAGTAAAGGATGAAATTTGGTTCTTTCTGCTCTTGTTTGTGGCCGTACAGCTGGAAAATGCTACTTTTCCAAAGCTAAGAAAATGGTATAGCTTGAACTAACATTTATTCAGAATCATCAATTTTCCATGAAGTTGAATTAAGATGTTATTTAAAGAAAAATTAAATGTCTCAGGTGAACTTATTAGAATTAATCTTATAATTAACTAGCTGTCTTACCACTTCTACCTGCTACCTCTTCTCTCTTGGCAAGCACTCACCAGATTCCAGGAGGTAAATGGACCAGTGGAAATTCAACACACAGGAGACTTGATTTTGCTCTGAGACTCCTCCACATGGTTAAATTCCCATTGGCCATTTGAGGATTTAGTTTCTAAAGTAGACTTGCCTGGAGAATATGTGCATGGCCCAGATCTCAATCTGTTTAACTCAAAAAAAGGTGTGTTATGAGAAAAGATCCTCTGAGAAGTCAGCCCCTTTCCCTGAAGTTTCACTTTATCCCCAGTGCTCACAATCAGTGAGGTAACATCTACTGCCTCCTGTGTTAGGAAGAACACAGACATGTTGATCCCATA
>VZRW01011454.1:648485-881887 GCA_013398125.1 Aegotheles bennettii | reverse complement strand
AATAAAAGCAGAATTGTTTTTTTTCTTCTGTGTTAAATATGAACACTGGGGCTGTGAACTCCACGTTCACTGGGTGAGGAAAATCTGTTAAAATTATATCTTTCTGTATATTGCTTAGAACTTGTATGCAATCGTAAATAAACAAATTGGATAAAGTTTTAAAACAAGAAGAGCTGCCAGTATTCAAAACCTTATAACCCAATTTCCTAAACCCTAATTTCACACATCAAAAAAAGCTAAAGCGGCATGATCTCATCTGATAAAGTATTTAAATGCAATGTTTATTTCCTTTTGTAAACCATTTAGCCAGATATAATTTTGATAGTGGAAAGGAAATAATACAAAAAAAGGATTCATTAGTAATCATTTGTTTACTGATTTTATTTTTTTTCAGCTGTAGTTTACTTTGGAAAAAGGGTAGCTGGACCATTAAGTAAATAATGTCGCAGAGGCAATGTTCATTCATGATAGTATGACTTATAACAAAGGTTTTTTTATTGTTAGCAGGAAAATGATGTGACCTAACAAAAAGATTAATGTTCCTTTGTATTATAAAGATATTAATTCATTAATTATTAATTATTAAATACTGTAGATGAAGTGAAAATTTAGAATAAGACAGCATCACTATGAGAGGAATAATATTTCACAATAAACGCAACATGAGTGAGGGAAACAAAAGCACATTCTAATCATACCTCTTTTTTTGAGGCTAGGATAACATTTAGAGGTGATTTAAAATTATATTTGCTAAAATCTCTAGTAATGCTCTGATGCAAAGAGCCAGGAACAGCTAAAAGGAGTTTTTGTCGTTCCTTTGTACGATTGTAGGTGCAGGACTTGCTGTAACAACTTTCCTATTGATTTACATGGAGAAGGCTGGGGTCCATAGCTTTCTGGTGAAGCTAGTGACAGTATCTGGTATTATTAATAGTAATAGTTAGAGCATAGCAATTAAAGCACACAGAGGAGAGATTCAGAAAATGAGCTTGTTTACGAATATTACTGAAAATGCAAGTTTGCATCCCATGTAGCTAAATCATTATCTTTTGCTGCTGCATTGATCATTTGTGGTCATGTTTTTGATACATTTATGTTTTTTTACCATTCACATGAATATAACTTGCTTTTTATTTTAATTTTAGAACATTGTGATCTAAATGGATCACAGCTCCATTCTTTCTTACTGGCATTAAATTCTGTTACCAGTTGGCCTTTACAACCAAGAAAAACCATTCTGTTTATTCCCTGAGATAGTTTATTCAACAGAGGTTATTTTAACCTCAGGTTATTAGCCCATCTGCAAAGTAATTTAGTGAGAGAAAATGCTGCTGAAATCCATATTCATGTTTAGGAAGATTTCATTGTAGCAGACACTTGTATCAATTTACAGCATCACCCCCTCCAACAGCGTTGATATAACATAATTGCTCTGACTGCAAAACACAAAACAAGGACGCAGAGTGCTCAGGCTTCCCCAGTAACCTTAACTTACTCTTGCAGTCAGTCTGGGTAATGCATAAACTGGAAAGTCAACTGTGGGACAGGGCAATGTTTAGGCCAAAATGAATTTCTAGGCAATTTTCCTGGGTTCCCCATGGATTTAAGCAGGGTTTCCCATTGTGTAGAGTACACCAGGTACAGAAGAAGGGCTGATGTGCATGTAGGGTGGTTTCAGGCTTGATGGATCTGAATGGTTTTGCATGGAGATTTCATAAGAAGCTTCATACACTGTGCCATACCCATGGGTCTTCTCAGGTGGTCATAGACACCTCATATCCCACTGCTAAATTCTCCAAAAGAGAAGTTTCCCAGTTGGCTATTCTATATAACAGAATTGTCCTTATCTTCCCAACACCATGAGGTTGCATCTCATCCTTTCTGGAAGGAATGCTTACATGTTTCTTCTGCATATTACAAAATCAGAGCTGTAAATAAACTCCAGATGACTACAACAACAACAGAGTGCACATAGGGGTCCCAGTGCTGCTGCTGCTGCATAAATTTTTGTACAGTCATAGAAATTAGAGATGGTGAACTCCTACAGAATTCACTGTTCCATCTTCCTGCAAAACTTCCCTGGGCTTGGCATTGTTTTTTCTCACTTCAGGGTGAAATGCCGTGGCAGCTTTCCTGAGGAAAATACTTCTAGCCCAGTATTCTTCACTATCAAGAAACTATTTCCTGTTTCTTTGTCTACTTTTTAATCTCTTATTTTCATCTCATTATGTGTTTCCAAAATTTCTCGACTCTTTCTGCTGGTGGAATTAAGTTGCCCTTCTTCGTTAAGATATTTTTAGACTCAAATGATCTTTTTGGGCAATTTTTTCAAAGAAAGCAAGGTGACCCACTTTGATGAGGCTGTGTTGTGAGTTCGTGATGGGTTACAGACCTGTCTGCTCTGTGCAAGTGCAGAACTGGTCATTGCACAGTCCTGGGGAGGAAACTTTTTTAAACTGGAACACTAAAAGTTCAGTTGTTTTGGGGTTTTTTTGCCCCTATTTGACTATTTCTTTGTGCTAATAAGTTGGAGTTTGTTTGGGTTTTTTCCAACTTTGTCCCTTTTGCTATACAAATATTAACTGATTAAATTTCACAACCACTTTGTAACATCAACTATCAATACTGCAGTTTTGATCTGGTATTAAAAATTCAGAAAGGTTAAGTTCTTGGTAGAGGCCAGGCAGGAAGTCTGAGGTAGAGTTGAAGAAAAAAATCCAAACCCTGTATTCCAGTGGTTTAGCCACAAGAACATCCCCCTGTTTTGAACAGCATATTTCTTCTATTAAAAAAACATAATAAATTAAAAAAGGAACAAAGACACACAGGACTGTCAGTTTGAGAGGAGATGAACCATGGTGGTTTTATGGTTTGGCAAAAGAAGACCATAATTACAACCCCAGTACTGAAAACTGCCAGAGACTCTGGCTGCAAATTCTTTGACCAGGATATCTTACTCTGCTTCTTTTCACCTAAATAGGTCCTTTTCTACCCATCTCAAAAAAAAGCACCCTGGAGAACTCACATTTTTTTTAGCCTTTAATAACAACATCAGAGAAATTCAGTGAGCAATCTTTGGAAAGCTGATTATGTGGTTGATGCTGGACTGTCTACAGTGACTTCTATTAAGTCAGCTTTTTTTATCACCAATGCCATTTTTGAAGGTAAAATGACTTAAGAACAGCAGAGCAAAAAATATGCATCAACCTTCATTAATGAAGTTATCTGGATATTACTCCGAATCTTACCCAAGAAGGACTTATTAGTGCTTTATACTGTTAACAGTAATATTTTTCTTGTTGTTTGGGATGTGGAGCGACCTTATCTATAAAGGCTACTCTACACCACCTGGGCTTTGCCAGAACTGCTACACAGGCAGAGCCCCTGGAGAAGGAGCTTAGATGGCAAATGAGGATTATTGTGCTTTACACTGACTCCCAGCAATGTGAATGATACAGGCAAACAAATCTGCTCTTTGAATTATTTGCATCCATATGGAGAAGCTGGGGAGGCAGAGCTGTGTCGCTCCGGGATGCACGGACTGACATTGCGAAGTAGCAAACTGTGGAGCTACCCTAGCGTTGAGCTCTTTCCGAGTGTCACACATGCCCTTGAAGCCTTTTTTTTAGGAGCTAGAAATGATAATTTGTTTGGAGAAAAGAAAGAGATTGTCTTATAGATACAATGAGTGTTCTTGTCTGATTTCTGTCCTTTCCAGATGCATCAGTTTAAATTTGCATTTAGAAAACCCACAAAACTTTACCTTTAAACCCAACGGTCTTCAAGAGGTTTTGCGGAGCAAGCATTTAAAATATCTGGTTAATGTGTGTGCATTTGTGTTTTCATATATTACATGTCATATTAGACTTTTTTTAAAACATAGAATGATTTAAAAAATTATATATCTAGTATAAGAACCTTATTTCCGAGTTAAGATACCTCAGGAGTGCTCATTTAATAATACCAGGGAACAATGAACTCTTTTTCAGTAATACCAGTAGCTGTGCTGCAATAATCTGTCACTTGAACTTGATCTATTCTTGTTTTATCTGATAGGTTTTATCTGATAATTGTCCCCATTTGTGAGAAGTCAGGCCATATTCAATGTTGATTTTTTTTGTTGTTGTTTTTTTTTCTTTCCAGAAACCAGGACATAAACCTGAGTGTGTGGATTTGTGTGGTGCTCGCATCGAGTGGACCTCGGAGAAATCCAGCAGAAAGAACGTCTTTCAGGTAAGAGGCATTTACATGCATTTCATTGCTCATTTGAGTATAAACTCGTTAAGAGGTAGGTTTTATTTCCTTGGTTTTAATAACTACAGATTGATTTAATACAGCGTTTTTCTAACCAAAGCAGGAGTGTAACATTGCATCGAGCATCAGTTTACTGTTTTTCTAAGAGAATGATTTCTGATGACTGACTCTCCTAAACATTTGAGAACCTGTTGATTTATTGATTAATGCTCTATATTCAATTTGTTTTTAAAACTTAGTAGGTAATTGCTTTGGGTTCAGGCCTAGAATCTTGACCTAAAGGACTTCCATAAACACAACTTCTTCACACTGCTTATACAATCATTGCTCCAACACAGTGCAGTTACTCTGTTTATTTTTATTGCTGTTCAGGGTCCTCCAACGGTGATGACCCAGGTTCATTTCTGGAAGGGGAGGGGAGAATTTGTAAAGCTTGCCTCTGTCAGGGCCAGCATAGAAGGATATGTATTTCTCATAGGACTATTCTTCATAGATGGAAAATAATATTATTGAATTACTTTGTCTAAATCCTGTTGAATTGAAAGGGAGGATCAAGGCCCAAGAAGATGAAAGGACAAGAAAAACGTTACTGCAAGGTTAACATTCCAGGATCTAGGGAAATTGTTTATTGCAACATCTTCAGTTTTTGGACATAATCCAGCTCCCATGAATATCAGTAGAAAGGTTTTGGGTTTTTTTTTGTTTCACTGAATGTTGCATCAAGCCACATCAAAATATTATTCTCTGTGAACTGAGTTGTTTCCCAGAGCTTTAACACTAAGAATTTTTAACAATAAAAACAATAAAGGAAGGCGAGACACAGAAGGGAACATGTCAGGGTCAAGATACTGTTAGTTACCAATTAGCATCATCACCAATGAAACGTTGGAGGAACCGACTCTGCTTGAGTCTGAGGTTTAAGAAAAAAAACCCCACCACACACAAGAACCCCCTAAGGGACTGTACATGGCTTCTTGAAAAGAAAAGTCTTTGGGTCAACTGGGTGTTACAGAGACTTTTTCAGGGTTTATTTTTCTAGTCATCCTTCTAAAGTGCTTGCAATATTTAGAAGTATTCTTCTTCAAGACGGTGAGACTTGTGCTGCTATACCCCCCACGTCCTTCAGGTTGTCTTGAGACACTTGGAGCTTTGTCATTTCCTAGGTATTTTTAGAATAAATATTTTGGTTTTGCTGTCAATCTTCAGCTTTTTCACTTGGAAGGTGATCAAGTATAACCTTAGCCTTCATTCCTGCAGCCCCCTGAGCACACTGACAGGTCTTCTGAGCTTCTAGGGTTTGTTTCTCATTTTGCAGTAAGCAAAATTTCTGTTTGGAAATGCATAGTGGAGCGGTGATTCATTGCACCTAATACATTTCCAACGTAAAGGCAGACAAAGCTCTGTTATTGATTTACCAAACTGGTTGTACAAAGACTTTGCAATGCATTTTTCTTCTCACTTCTGTAACTGTGAGGTGTAACTCCACTGAATCAGAATAATGTGAGAAAGGCAACTCATGCACTACTGTTTGAACCCATTAAAATGTGTCTTCATCAAGCCAATAAGTGAGTGGGAGAGACATTAAGAAGTAAAAGCATGGGAGGAAGGACATATGTTAAGACACATTTTGAAAAGGGATGGAGCATTGTTTAGACAGAGAGCTACAAGAAGATTATGCCAGATGGTAAGAGTGAAAGAGGAGAAGGCTTTGGCATCAGTAGTGGTGACATTTTGGGAAAGGAAAGGACTGAATGAGACTGGTGCTACATGAGCAGATAGAGTGGGAAGGGGCCTAGAGAGAGAGCGAAGATTTGTGAGATAGTCTGGAGGGAATCCAAGGCGAGTTCGAAAGCGGAGAGGTCAGTTTGTACCTGGATAGTGAATATTTCAGGAAACGCTTGTGATGATCTACTTATCCCTGGTGGGTGGGAATAAGATTGATAATATATATCTACTTGTTCATAGATTTGTTCAAACACGGATGATTTTTTTAATTATTTAACAACCTAAATAAAGATGCATTGCATTGCTCTTTGATAAAGTACATTAGCTGCTTAACTTTGAAATGATTAGAAATAAGTATGATTATACCTTCAAAGCATGGCAACAAAAAATAGTTGGTGGAGTTTTGTTTCATTGCTATCTGAATAAAAAACTATTCTGATTCAAACTGAGCATGGGTTGCTTTCTGCTAATGTGTTGTACCAGGAGTAAATGCAGAATTTTGAGTTTGATTTAGCCTGGGTGCCCAATGGGAGTTCATTAATTATATATTAGAAATAGAAAATTACTACTGAGATTTTTGGTTTGAAGGAAAAGAAGGAAATCTCGAATTTAAAATATAAACATGTGACAGTTAATGGATGGTAACAAGAAGATAGAGTATAGGAGTATCTTAAAGAAAATTAATTGGAAACATTATTGATGCAGGGAATAAAAAAAGAGGAAACTGCAAGTAAATTATTTTCAAGCAGGAAGATTTGGGTTTCTGGTCTTGATCATGAGGTTTTCAGCAGTGTTACTCCACTCATTTTAATTGAGCTACTCCCTGTTCAACAGGATAAGTCTGATCTGTCTCTCGCGCTATCCAATTCGTGCATGCCATCTATTTCTCTTCTTGATGAACATATTAAGGTGGGATTTTTTTTCAGGTTTTCCCTAATAATAACTTAAAATATACACATTCTATAAAACAGAACCTTCTGATTTTTCTTTATTTGTTTTACTGATGGTATAGCTAGCACCAAGGAAAAGAAGTGATTAGAAGCAGCTTCACGCTATATGGGGAAACGTAGCAGTTTGTGGTGAGACACTGCACTGTTTGTTCTCGCTGGCTGAATGACGCGATACACTAGGTCTTCATCAGAGGAGTGGTGAATAAAAGCAGATTTATGTTCAAATCACATGCTTTAAATATTTCTGCTAAGTGCTAGTTTGCTCTTTGGTGTTTAGCCTGAAATTTAAAGCACTGAGGATTAAAAGGATTACAACATAATCTTAAATAATCCTAAGTGTCATTTACAGAGAGATGGTTGTAATAACTAAATAAAACCATGTTAAGGGATGGCAGTGTTGTCAGTCAGCAACTGGAACAGAAACAGCGCCTATGTCACTCTGTCATTCTCCTCTTTCCTTTATTTGGCTTAGTTTTAGACTAAGTGCGTTTTGATGCGGGTTATCAAAAAAGAATATGATGGGCTGCTTTTCAGTCAGTACTAATATGGCTGCTGAGGCACCAGTAACTAGGTTAGTTTACAGATTTTCTAAATATTCAATATTTTCTGCTTCTAGTAAACTTTTCAACTGGAGTTTATCCTTTCCCCTGCTTTTACTCATCCCCTACTCCAAGTCAAGCAGCCCTTGTAATTTCACATTCAGCCCAGATATCATGGAGGATGTGCTCTTGACCCCTGGCTTCATAATTCTGGAGCTTCATTAGCACAACGTCTGGTGGGTGTAGACTATTTCCTTGAAGAGGTTTTGGAAGCTTTTTCTTGGATGATTCAAAAAAGAAAACGAAAAATAGGAGAGAGGTGAAGAGTGCAAAAAAAGGTCACGAGCAGCATACTTATGAATTGGTGAAGATGCTTTGTTCTTTTAACAACACCATTCATTTTACTAACAGACACTTTTTAGTTTCTTTAGTAATATTTTTTCCCTGTTTATCATTTTTTAGGAAGGCTTTATATGCAGAATTTCTGGAATTGGATTCCCTGGCTCTTGCCACAGATCTGGTGTGATGTTGGTTTTGGTTTCAATTCACTGAAGCTGTAAGGGGTTACGCATTCATACGCAGCTAAGAATTGTAAATGTATTTTACAAATAGAGAAATCTGTGTAAGATGTAAAGGATTTCAGCAGTGAGACAGCTGAAAGTACAACTGTACCTATGTGTAATATGAAAGAATTTATCTTGCAGCTGTTTCATATATAATAACCTTTATGGTGCTGATCTAGGGTAACTCCCTTGTCCTTGAAACTGTCCAGCTTTGTTCAAGAGCACAATCTGAATGATAAGCTGTTTTGTTCTACATACTGTCGGATCAGTATAGTATCTGGATGTCTCCCAGGGATTTTTTAAGTCATCACTTTTTGCCATGAGAAGGATCATTTTCTTTCCTGTGGTCTCTTGAGAGAAAGCTCTGAGAGTGCAATGTGGTGGGGCTTGGTCTGGCGTTGCTATTTGGAGTTCTTTGTGTTTTTAAATAAAAGTGCTGTTTAGAGGAGGCAAATCTCAAAAATCTGCCTTGCACTCAGATGGATGTGAAGCTTCTGGGGGTCCTTATCAGCAGTTGGAGCATGTTTTCCATCCTGAACATACCCCAGAGAAATTGCTGTTCCCTGAGCTGGAGAGTGCTCTTGCCTGCAGCTCCTACCAGGCACATGGTAACCTTTGCTGGCTTTGGACTAGATATGCATTAGATGGACCTGTTCTGATTTTTTTTTTAAAAAATCCATACAGCATTTTTTCCACTTCTGAAGGTTACATCTGTGATTGTGGTTTAATTTCTATCCCAGCGACCTTAATGTAGTATTGCCTAATTAAGACTTGGCCATATCACAGTTATTAGATGGCATCAGCAAGAGGTTCTTCAAATAATAAACTTATAATTAGTTTCTAAAAAGCACAAGAAATGGTCTTAATCATTGTCTTAGAGACATTTAAATGTATATTTTTACATAAGTACTTCATTTTTATTGGTGTAAGCTGGAGATCTTGAACACAACAATGTGTGACCTTAACAGGACATTTTAAGATGATAAAGGGAAGAGACATTTAAAGATGCTTAGTAATTTTTTTTTTAAAATTTCTGTATGTATGAAAAGGGCAGATTTAATCGTAATCACTTTACCTGTGTTGATGGTAGCTTCTTCTGAGCCCCAAGGAGGTGTTCCTGGTTGTTAAAAATTACGATAGGTACAAGTGCTAGCTGAGAAAGGAAAAAATATCCTCATCTAATCCAAAATAAGCAGGAGCTGGGGAACTGGGGCATTAGTGTAAGTTGTGAGATATGTGGGTTCACCCTTCTTTCAGAATCGTAAGGTGAGCAATGGTCAGGCTTTAACCACCCTGGACAAATGGGTGTTTGCCTTCTCTCACCAGTGTTTCACTCTTGGATTTGATATTACTCATATTAGCCCAGAGAGAGTATATGGAGAGTGACATTAAATTCGGGTTGCTTTGTAAATATGGACACTAAAATCCTTGATGTGATTCAAGTTTTAAGGAATGCTAGGGAATAAAGCCAGTTTCCCCAAAAAAATGTGGCAGAGTGTGGGCCACATTTCATTACTCCTGTGGTACAACCAGTGGCAGCAAAGTTTTACACCTAATGCCAGGGGTGGATAAACTGTGGGGCCCTGGATTTCACACGTATGAGTGACACCTTAAAGAAAATGAGAGAACTTTTTAAACCAAAATGTTTGCACTTTGTTTCAAACTATGTGCAGTTTGAAAGCAGGCAAGGTATCAGCAGGAAGACGCTTGACTTTGACAATGGTGTGAATTTAATGGGTCTGGGAAACTGAGTCTTCAACCTCTATGATAGTTCCAAGGAACAGCAACTTTATTCATAAAACTGACAAGCTGAGCAGTTAAGGCAGAGCTGCTAGGGAGTTATAGCTAATACATTTCTCTCACTTTATGTAGTTCCTGTCTGCTTTGGGGTAACACAAAACCCTCACTGGTGTCAGCAAAGTCCTGGTGTATTTTGTGGTTACAAAATCAGGGCAGTACTTTGTATTTTTAATTAAAAAAAGTTTAAGATCCTTATCACCATTTTATTGACAACATGAAAAGTTATTACTCTTTAGGAATAGTGAAGTCCACTCTTGATAAGAAACATTTTGTTGTACCTGGCTGCTTGAAGGAAGATTTAAAATGCCCAACAAACTGTGGTTGATTTGCAGCTAGCTATCATTTTAGCTAGACAATCCCTGTTTTGCAATGATTGTCCCATGAAGAGTTTCACGAAAATTTCACCATGTTGGAAAAAAATCACTTCAGAATTGTAACTTCAACAACTCACAGAGGTCTTGAAAATGCTTGAAAGCCTGGATGAAGAGCTGCTATGTCATGGTGCCGGAGTGATGGTGCCTGTAGGTCACCTCTGCTGCCACGCTCACTGCAGGCTGCTCCTATAACACACCAGAACTCGGGATCTCACTAGAATCCAGAGAAGCCCAAAATCAAAATGAAGAGCAAACCTAAGTTTTATGTGAAGATCAGACTGACTTTTAAAGTCCCACAACCCATATTCTTTGATTCTGACGTTATGTGTGCATAGATGTCTGCTAAAAATGATTATTATGATAGCTCCCCGTGCTTTTATAAGAGCCCATCTTTTGACAGATGTAAGTGCTGATATGTGAGTGACTGTGATAGGTATGAGTGTCTGTGTGCTCATACACATGTGCTTCTTAAGAAATTATGTGAATCACTTAGCTTTTGACAGCTACACTGCGGCTTTCAGAAGTGCAGATGTTATTTGTCCATCAGAAAAGAAAATATTGATTTCGAGCCACAGGCATTTTCTGCGTTGCAAAAATAAAACATAACAGCAGTTAATGCTTAATGTGTGTGTGAAATAATTTTGTTAGGGACCAAAGCACAGCAGAGCATAAGAGCTTGGACAAATAAGTGAGTGTATAAGAGCACCGTGTGTCTTGGATAACACGGAACCTTAGGAAAAAGCAATCTGGGCAGCTCACCCATGAGCAAAGTGTGACAGTGGAGCTGCTTAATTTTCCATGGTGTTTCAGCTGAATTCAGGGAGAGTTGTGTTGGTTGTTTGGGGTTTATTTATTTGTATTTTTATTTTTTACAGCTGAAGAAGTGAGTCGTGTTGTGCAGCTCGCATGTGAAATGGCAGTGGGCTGCGGCCCCTTGCTGCATTATTCATAAACTTATTGCTGCCATTCAAAAAAGAGCGTTGCGGGCAGCGTTGCGGGCAGAGGAGAAGGTCAGGGCTCTCCAAATTGTGGTCAGTGCCACTGGGGGATGTGCCTTTCCCTGGGGGGACAACCAGCCCTGCAGAGGACAGGGTGCAGGTCACTTGGCACTCACCAGCACGACAGGGAGCAGTTTTTAAGCATCTTTGGGTAAAAATTGGTGGCTGGCTGAATTGTTTGTACTATTAACACTTATTTTAGCTGGTTGCTAAATGAGGTAATGTCTGCTTTTAGGAAGGAATAGGGCTGCCGTAAACCTGTATTCTCTAAATTATGCATGAGGTAGTAGTTTTATGTTTTAAAATGGTGATTATCTTCTGATCAGTGGGGCTGATAGGGAAAGGGTAAATAGCTTCGTGAGGACGGGCTGGCTCGAGATAAAGTGGGTAATGAGAATTATTGCTACAGATATCCGGTTTGGTGAACTCGATAAAGCCCAGGGTGCTCTGATGTGAGGCCTTTGGTGCTCTGTTTTGTGTACTCATAAAATGAGGAAAATGGTATTTTCATAGACTTGGCAATCAACAGCTGAAAGGGAGTACAGAAATGTGAAAGGAGCCTGGCTTTCCTGATTCTTTAGTACTTTAAGGGTTTGTGATTCTCCTGAGTGCAAAGAACTAAATTAATTTAAAAGCATTATGATGCTTGTAGCCTTCTTAATGCAAGTTAATATTAAAAAAAAATTGTCCTAATATGTGCCAAGCATTGCACACGATCCCTTAATTTATCAAACTCTTGAAAAAACAAAGAGAAAAATGAATCCTAAATGAACTCACTCAGAGATAATCAAATCTGACTTGTTTACATGTTTGGTGCTGGTATTTCTGTATTCAGCCACTACATTTTTAAAAATCTTGGCGAAGTCACTTTACTCCATTTTTGTGCTTCTCTTTAATGAGTGAGGCAGATATTTAAAGTTGGCTGGGCACAGGCGAGCCTTGGCTGTCCTCTCTCTGAAAGGCAGCACCTCGCATTTGTGTGCAAGGGGATGCCAGACGATCTGGTAGGGATTCACATTTTTTATGTAGGAGTGATTTCTACTGCTGACATTCTTTGGGGAGAAGGACGGCTTTGGGTGCTTCAAGGTGTTAAATGGACAATGGCAGGCAATTTGAATGCAAGGGGAGAAATGCAAATAGTGACCTGCCCTCTCTTCTTTGGTAATCTACCTGTCCCTTTTCAGCAGAGCAGTCATTCTTAGGCTGTGATTCATGGACAGCTAATGGCATGAGGAGACTTTTTGAAATGGTAATACAACTGTAGTCAGCCTGAGAAGATATTTTAAGGTAGTTCCCAGATGGTACAAATGAAAGGAAAACCCAGAAGAACATTTTGCAGAAGGGACCCTGGGTTTTCAAACCTCCTCCTCAAATTTATTGAATTTGATGATGCGCCTCCAATTGATCCCATTTATAGAGTATTTTTATATGGATTACTAGAGTTGTTAAAAAAAATGAGTTTGAGTTTGGGGGCTGGGTTTCTTGAATTCTGGTGTGGTATTTTATTGTAGTTTGTTTTTTCATTTTTCCTTTCATTGCCTTTTCTCTGATTTGCAGTGAATATATTCCTAGGAATTTCATGCAATTACATCTGCAATTGCATCTGTAAAACAGGGTGATCCAAGAAGCTTAGCAAATATTTTCTTTGGCAAACAAAATCGCAAAGAGAAGACGTGGTTTGCTTACCATTTCATTTAAAAATAGACTATCTGACTTAAATTATCAGATGATTTTCTTAAATTATCAGATGATTTTAGCACTTAAAATTCACAGCATTTCAGTCAGCCTTTGTTTTGATTTTTTTTTGGTCACAGTCATGATTCTTACAAATATGATATTATTTAAAATTTTTGAATACTTGAAGCTAGAATGTGTTTAGCCTCTTTGCCCAAGTTAAAGTTCACAGGTAAACTTCTACAGAATGAGCTTTAGACTAACTTTCCAGAATGGAAAGTGCGTATTTGAAAAAGAGAATATCTGTATGAGAGCACATGTTATTTATGAAAACAGGAGTCAATTACTAAGAATCTCTTAAGTAACAGAATTATTATTATTTTCTATTATTTGTACATAGTCATCACTAGGTGGAGGCATACTTTACATATTCTATTGAACATGTAATCTGTTATGGACTGAGATGAATTGCATTGATACTGCATAGTGTAGTGAATGGTATGGTTTTTAACCCAAACTGTTGAAGTAACCAGTTACTACCAAATGCCTAACTCTCAGACAGGCTAAGCAGACTTGTGCTTTGATCACTACTACTGCTGGTAAAACAATGGAAACTGGGTATTTTTAAATCATGAGCTGTACAGAGATTTCCTGAATTAATTCAGAAAGATCATTCATGTGTAGTAAAGTTAAAAGGAGACAAAAGCAAGTGTTATGCAGCAAAAGATTGAAATAACCAATATCTACCCATTTCAATACCCTATCCTCCAGTTCTTTCAGCAATGTAGCGTGGATTGACTGGATTTTTACTTCTCATGTGTTTGAGCTGTTAGGGCAGAGCTGGTCCTCAGCTAACACAGCCCAAACCGAATGTTTGAGAGGTGACAAATTGAAGCACTGAGTGTGAATTTGGGAGTCAGAGACACGAACTCTTTTTCTTTCCTTTGAATACTGTATTATTGCTCTTCACAGCTTATGACATCCAATGGTTTTTATTATAGGAGAAAGAATGGTCATGGTGCACATGTTATTAAAAAAAATACAATTTATTCAGAAAATAATAATTTACTTTTAAAGATACAGATTCTCTTCTAACTGTGCTGAGAAAGGTGGGGGAAATATATTTTTACATCTCTGTCCCTTCAATGTATTTTAGGGAATGGAGTCAGTGTTGTTGAAAGAGATCTCCTGAGCTTTGTAGCCTCTGAGCCCCAAACTGGCATAGTGGACATTGCTGTGGCCTCAAGCTTTGTCTCGCCTTCCTTGGGATGCTCTGGCCCTGCCAAGCTCTGCCATCCCTCAGGGCAGAGTGAGCCAGTTACACCCTGGGGCAAGTGTTTCTCTCACCCCTTCCATTGACAGGGATGTAATGGAGCTGAAATATGCCTTAAGAACTTTTTTTTCCTCCTGTCTATTCTTTTTTTTTAGTATTAAGATTTGGAATCACACTTTTAATAATTATATTCACAATCTAAAATTAAATAAACATTTTTGTTTAGTGCTCACAGAATTGCCAACCAGTGCTCAAGAAAGGATGTCCAGCAATTTATCAGCCTGTAGAAAATAATTACAGCAATATTTTGAAATGCATTAGTTATAGTTTTGTTTTGATTTATAGAATGTAAATAATCCATTTTGATTCTTCTGTTTCAAATGGCTTTTTTGGAACCAAGGCTTTTGAATAAGAGTTCCTCAAACCAAGCTGTTACTCCTGGGAAATTTTGTAGTGGTATGTTACTGGCATTTGAAAAATGCACACCTTCTGAAAGAAAACAGGAAAATTCTGTCAAACAGACTGATAGGAATTCCCAAGTTTGGAAATACAAGTTGGGTTGGAGAACAATAGCATTACAATTCAGCTAAGGCTGTAGTTGGAGTGAAAAGGAACACGTTTTCACCATTGCAAGCATTTTTCTTTTCTTTTTTTTTTTTTCATTGTCATTCTGGAAACGAATATTCTACATGATCAGTTAAAAAGTGCAAAGTAAGGAATAAGAGAGAGTAATGTGTGTTGGAACACAACATAGACTTTACCCATGTAGAAAAGTGTGAAGAAATATGGTAAAATTGAATGTAAACAAAGAAAAGGGGAAAATAAATGTGGGAGTGAAGAACTGTGTACAGGGAGTAGGAAGAATGTAATCCAATAGTAGAAGATCAAAGGAAGGGAAGCCAATTTTTTCAGTAATAACAGATGTAGCAAGGTAAAGGATCTGAACAAAGGGTCAGAATATCACAAATGGGAAAGGAGAAGACATTATATATAACAAGGAGTGTACAATTTATTTATTTTTTTACAGGATCAATTATTATCTCCATCTCCCGGTATTTCAGGACTCTTTTATAATTACTAGTATTATTTTCTCTCCCTCTCCTGCACATGCACTCTGTCTCACCCCTTGCAGGCAACACTTCTCCACTTGCGCAGATTTGAGGGGGTAGGAGGATCTCAGGGGTTCTTTGCAAGATGCTCGTTTCCCACCGCAGAGTGTGGCATTGCCAGGACTCTTCAGGGGACTCTCTGCCAGCTATCTTTAAAAGCTTGCAGAGGAGTGGGAGAAGATTTGCATACTGCCCAAGCAGGGCCAGATTCAAACACCCCTCTCTGCTGAATAGTGCTTTAGGGAGTAAATAATGACACCAAAATCATTTCAGCTTCCATAGAGTAGGTGCTGTGCTATGTCAAGCTATTAGGTTCTGTCCCTTATTTCTTTCCTCCCCCTCCTAAGATGCTCCTTTTTTTATCCAAAGGGAGATTTCTTTTCACCTGCTTTTTTTCCCCCTCTAATTTTACCTTTCTCTGTGGTTTTTTTCTTTTCCTGTACCCTCTATTTTACATTTTTGTATTTTAATAACCTATTTTAAGTCATTTTTCTCTGTTCTCGATGTGATGACAGTATATCCTGATGGAAAGATAATAATGCCCAAGGAGGTTTTCTTTTATGAATTCTGCTGGTGTTACTTTCACATGCACAAATACATCATCTTGATTTCTAGCTCTGGGTCATTTCATTGCTCTTGTATGTCTTGCTACGAGATGTTTCCTGTAATTAAAAGATTAGGTTAAATAGATTATTTGTGCTGCCCTGTCTACATAAATGTTCTGTTTCTCTGCCTCTAGATACTAGCTTTTGTGTTTTAAGGCGATGTTGTGGTACATGAAGTTGCATCATGTCTCCTTTGTCTTTAAGCTGCTGATTTATTGGTAACAGAAGCAATCAAAGGAGACGTTTACTGCCAGAGCCTTGTAGGGTCAGTGAGTTAACAGGTGCCAATAAGTTCTAAAGAAGCGTTTTAATCGTTTCTAAAGTATTTAATTAATGGACTTTTTTAGAGGAGTGGTGACTGAGCAGACATAAGGCTGATAAATATTTAATGTTTGTATCTAGGGAACTTTTTCTCCCTTTCATGTAACTTGAGGTGTTCGTTAATGGAAAACAAACCCTATATTGTTGTGTGGCATGCAATCGATGATAGTCTGCTATTAGATTGCCCAGGGTTTAGATACCTATCAGGAATTTATCTGTATGTGCTGTGATATTCTGCATTTATAGCCAGTCTTGTTTAGAGAGCAATTTGAAGTCAGGTTTCTCCAATAAATGGAGACATCTTTGTTGATACTTATGGGCTGTATCAAATAGCCTCTATGAACTCCATTACTTGATTATTAAGTGTGTGCATGGCTTTTCTTGGGCTGTCATGGTTTCAGTAACTACCACTTGCTGAGTCGTAGTTAGCAGAAAAAAGACTCCAGGTCTCAATGTGCTTATTGGTCTGTGGTATTAACAAAACTTCCTTTAAAATGCTATACCAGTAATGCCATAACTGTGCTTAAAATTATATTTTTTTCATTTGATCCTTATCATAGACTGTTTTACTTCACTTTAGAGGAACCCTTCCTGTTACTTTCCTAAATTCTCTATTCTTTATCAAAAAAGAAAAGAAAAATCAGTTGTTTGAGCTACATTTAATGTCATATGAGTCCTCTTGCTCTTGAATTCTCATTTATGCTATTACTTTAAAAAAATAACAAATCAAAAAATATCCTTTCACTTAATATCCATGCTTTAAGGGATGATATTTGTGACACAGCTCACCTGGCCCTGTTGACTCAAGACTGTTTCCTTGCTTCTCCATTGACATAACCACTGCACAACCATCAGCACAACTTTTGAAATGGCAGCATGGTGGAGTTGAGCACGCAGAGAGCATAACCAGAGCTCAGGGTGAGAGATCACCAAGATTTGTCCAGATTGGTCAATCCCTATAGTCAACTTCATGTTTCCCTCTGTTCCTACCCACGTCCTCTTAGCTGTGGCTGAACGAGTGATCATCATCCTGACCTTCCTCCAATGCCAAGGGGTGAAGCTGTCTCCAGCCAACAGCCGGATTCCCCAGTTGGGAGAGCTCTCTCATAGGTGCAGGGCTGGCCATCTCACAGCACCACTCATCCGAGCTTCCTGAAGTCAGAATCTGTGATGTGCCATTGCAAGTTTAGAAATGCAGAAAGGGTTGAAAAAATTGATCCTATTTATTGTTACAGCTCAATAGACCTTTGATCCGCAAATGCTTGAGTATGCCAGGCTGTTCCAGCAGAGCCACCTTTTCCCATGTTAGTATAGTAATAGCCTTGTTATCAGGTTGTAAGGACTAATTTTGTCATATTAGGAGAGAGAAGTTCCAGTATCGCAGGACTGGGAAACACGGTATCGACCAGCCAGTGCTTTCCACGACAGCTCAATTCTGTTGTTTTGGGGCATTGTTTCTAATTAAAATGGCATGATATTAGAGTAACAAAAATGGGTTTATAGAACGTCCAGGCCTCTCGGCTACACACAAGATGTAACTAGGAACACTGTGATATTGTGTCAACATTGTTTTATGAATCCCTGAGCTAATAATGGGGAAAGGTAGAGGGAAAAGATGCAGTGTGTTGCTCCCCACAGGAGCAGGGAACAGAAAGCTTCCTCAGGAGCAGCTGATCCTGAGGGATTTAAAAAACCAGCACCTTCTGCAGGTATCTCTTATGTTACTTAGAGTTTTGAACACATGAGGATCTATGGAAATGTGATACAGGGGCAAAACATTTATCACCAAAAAGGCTGAATCTTTCAGCAGTATAGCTAATCTATACTACATACCACAGTTATGGTATAATATATTTCATAGTACACTTTTCTTCTGTCATTTTAAGTCCTTACTTCTACCTGTTTTTTTTCTTTCCCCTCTGTATCTTTATTAATTTCCTTACTATTTGCAAAACTTTTATGAGGAGTATGTGATGTATCACAGAATCATTATGGTTGGAAGGGACCTCCAGGGTCATCAAGTCCAACCTTTATCCCATCATATTCCTAACCATTAGACCATTAGAACATTTATTATCTCTGAAGACGGTTAGTGCCGTGTTTGAAGTCATCCACATTTTCTTTCCAGTTCTGTAGCATGTAGAGAAGAATGTGCTTATAATCAGTCAAGGTAAAATAATTGGAAATAGGAATAATAATATAGCAACCGCCAATGTATTTGTCAGCTTGGCTGCAATGATTTTGGTTTTCTACTTAATTCAGTGAATGTGTACATGGCATGTGGGGGAAAGCAGTTATTTTTGTGAATTTGATGTATGCAAAACTGATAATGAAGTTATTGCAAATATCTGCCGATGTAATTAAAAATACACATCTGCCTCTGAAAATGCAGTTCAGTTGTTGGGCTTTTGTTTTTAGTCTTTTGGAGACTAAACTGTGCCAGTCTGAACAAGTCGTACAGTAACTTCATTTGGACAAACTCACTTTGTTACTTTTTGTTCGTAAATGCAGTTAACAAGTTCTTTTGTACTTCTTTGAGTGTTAATTGATGTAAACAAAGTCTGCATTTTATCTAATCCCACTGAAGCTTGTTAAAATTAGAGATGTGCCAAATTATTCCAAAGCAGGTTGTAAAGTAAGTGAACCATTAGATCCACTGGCTTACAAATGGCATAGACAATGTGTGCTCTGTTTGTTTCTTTTTCAGGGGCTGTTTATGTCAGAACTTTCAAATCACAAGTTTTTTGCATCTTTAATATTGTGTTTAGTTAATCTGTATGGCAGAAGTATAGTACAAGCAGCAGGGCTGTGTGTGCCCAAAGCTATTTCTAGAAAAGTCCGCATATACGCTCCTAATTGAGCATAGCTAGCAGTCAGCTCTGCTAATTTCTATATCCAACATGTTCTTTTCACAGAGAGGTCCATTTGTTAGCATTTTCTCTTTGCAGGAATTGTGTGTTTGTTATTACCCATTGTGTTATTTCAGTGATGACAATCTAATATACAAGGTGCTATCCTAGCCTCAGCTAAATCTCTAGGGCATAGAGTGCTCACTAAGGAAACGTTTCCATTAAAAAATTAATGGGATTGATACAACTGCATAGAAAGGATGGCCCTTCTCTCCCAGCTGCCACACCATGAACTGTTCTCAAATTCTTCTTCCTCAGGACTTCCATGGTTCTGCTCTTCTTCCACTTCTTTATCTGCTCCTTTGGCTTGTCTCTTGGAAAATGATTCTCTTGCATCTCCTGCCTCCTCCCCAGACTCTGAGACCTTTGCTTCTGGGCTGGTCCAAGGCAATCTCTTTTACCAGCACAGCTGAGGTGCTGTGTCTGCACTACAAACACACATGTCTGCACTCCTGCTCCAGTCTCCATTCCCTTCCTCACTTGCATACCAAGTTCTCTGAAGTCTTCTCATACTTAACCATGAAGACAAGCTCAACATGCCTACTACAGAGCTCACATCAGTACATGTGCTGATGGTGTTGTAGTAAAGCTCACTTTACTTGATTTCCATATGAACAGCACTGGAGTCAGGAGAGTAAAGGGGTCAGTATGGATCTCAAAATCCAGTACCATCAAGTATTGGTCAATCAAGTACTCATCAATACTAGCCTGAGTTAGCCTTTTGTGGCTTGTCTGTGCTGTGCTGCTGGTGCTACTCTTCTCTAAGTCTTTTAAAGTTAAGTGTGCTGTCTCTCTTCTTATACTTTCACCATAGTTTCCTAGGGACAGAGGTGATGGATTTGTTCCATGTGTACTTAGTGTCTGGCACTACAAGGTACACAACTGGGGCTTCATGTTAATCCAAACTATAAAAACTTAATAAGAAAACAAAAAAGCACCTATCTGCATTATTTTCAAGTTTTGTTTGGGTTGTAAATGTGGCCAGGGATGAAGATTCTATAATTGCATGTTTTACAGCATCTCATAGCAATTACTGCTAACCAGAAGTTTGATTCTTGAATGCTGAATGTTAGCTTGGGCAAAGATATCATATCTATGCAGCAGGAACATACCCTGCTGCCCTGAAGGTGGAGGAAAGCAAATGTAGAGAGAAGGTGGCTAGTGCAGAGGGTTTTCCCAGATCTTGGGAACTGGCTATCTAGATCCACAGAGGGGTTGAGGTACCCAATTAAGAACCAGATTCATAAACACTCTTATGGACCTAGCTAGCAGTGGTTTTGTTTTAGCTTAATCTGTAGGGCTTTTGTTCCAAGCAAAAACGTCTTACGGACAATTGTTTTATCAGGTAAAGCTGAGATAATCTGATGATGCATGTTAGACAAGACAGATCTGAAAGATCAGTATACAGAAATGTTTCTCTGTCTTATCTTTCATAATTCTCTGGGTTTTTTCTAGCTGCCAGCACCATAGTATCTAATCTTTCTAGCAAACAGGTGGCTCTTGCAGCATGCTCTACAATCAGTCAGACTTTGGCTCAGTTTAATTTGCTTAATCATATTAATTAATTACTTTTGTAAATGTCAGAAAAGTTCAGCGCACATTTTACTTTTTAAAAAGTATTTTGAAGATCTTTCTAGTAAATATGCAACTTTGAAATATCTGCAGTATTTTTACTGAATTTGCAGAGCACAATTACTCGGATTCTTCATTACAAGTGAACTATTCAACTCCCTCAGCCTTCTTCACTTAGCAAATTGACTTAGATTCCTAGGAATGTATTTCCTATTTTGTAACTGTTTAATCAGATGATGCCAACCAATTTCAGCCTCTGACCTATTCTGCTAGTTGTCTAATCTACTTGGTAGTCACAGTGTGGCATTCAACATACCCTCTGGAGAACAGATTATTTTTAATGGTAGGTAAATGCTATAGACTAGAAGTGATTGGGGTTTGCACAAATACCTTTTATTTCTGTGTACTGAGGATTGTTGGCTGGAGAGTGTTTTTTCAAGTAAGAGAAACCCCAAAAGTCAATTTTAGAGTATGAAATGCGAAAAGTCACATACCTTCTAAAGGTGGGACTCATATAGCTGGTGTGAGCAATCTGCTGTGACGGTGCTATTTCTTAACCAAAGTGGTGACAATGTATTCTTGATTTAATTCCTAATGTTAATTAGAGTTTGAGAACAGTCACAGTACAAAGGTTGATAGTTTGGTGCAGTACTGTTTTTCTGCTTTTTTGTTGTATCTGTGTTTGGATGATATGTGATTGTTTAGTAGGGATCAGGAGAGAGGTCAAAGCATAGGTGATGCTTTGAGTGACAGTTCTGAAAATAAAAATTCTGAGCCTATATGGAAGTCTACAGTCACTGAATTGTAGCAAGCCTAGGTGAAATGAAGGAAAACAAATGTTCCTACCTCAAGAAGCCTTAGGGGAATCACTTGAAATAAAGCCTAATTGACTAACAAATCTACAAATGGTGCTTTTCCTTACAT
This sequence comes from Aegotheles bennettii, assembly GCA_013398125.1. Lineage (NCBI taxonomy): Eukaryota > Metazoa > Chordata > Aves > Caprimulgiformes > Aegothelidae > Aegotheles > Aegotheles bennettii. The sequence continues at coordinate 860,297 of VZRW01011454.1, read as the reverse complement.
CTGACCATGTTGTGCACTTATCATAATTTCTTTCTGCTAACATATTTTCTGACTAATGGCATCTGATGCGTTCAGTCTCCACTGCCAGTCTGGGTGTAGACGATGTGCTCCAGATGTGCATTGTAAGATCACTGTCCTGCAGCAATAAGTCCTTCTGTTCCCATCTGTAACAGTATTTAACTTTGAATAGGACAGTGACTGTTGCTAAGAATTTCTCTGTTCTTCACTGTGCACAAGGGCCCGAGACTTTTGGATTAACAATAAGTGAACATGAGAAGCTTAAAAAAAATGCTTTCTGACACATGGTATGTTCAGGTTAGTCACCAGCTCTCCTCTTAAGATCAAGCCAGCAATAAGAAACAAAGGTATCTGGATGTATATGGCTGTACATGAGTATGGACGAAAGTATGTTCTTTCTGACTAAAGACATCTCTAGGAGGCTGGTGCTGATGCCAGGAGAGCATTGACCAGGCAGAGGTGGCTTTTTATCATTTTGTGTTGGTTTTCTCACTGTAGTAGCTAGCTCATGTGCAGAGGCAGTATCCATACAGCTATATGCAGAGAATTTTCTAGATGGAAGTCTTGTTGCCTAAACCTGGTAATTCATCGAGCCAATAAGCTTTAAGGGAATATATTTTTTCTACAATGCTTCTGTAGAGAAATGTTGTTCTGGTTCAGAGCGAAGTATGTGGTCAACATCAGGGATACAGTTCGTAGCACCAAGCTGCAGCCAATATAGTCCATGTATTTTTATCACCATCCTGTACCACTGATGCTGCCAGTTTAAAAAAAAAAATGTTAAAACATAATCCCTTAAGGACTTAATTTTCATGTGTACTTGTGTGGCTGTACTATTATTAATACTGTTTGAGCTACTAGTTTGGAAGGTATCTTCTAATTTTCCAAATATTCATGGAAATAAATAGCAGGCATTCTATAAAGAAGTAGTAAAACTGAACATGAGCATAAGGGTTTGTTTTAATTGTCCAGGAATTTATCTATTGAATTCAGAGAGATGGCTCTGTGTGGTGTTTTTACAACAAAACAAGATAAAGGTTACACCAAAACTTGGCCTTGTTTACTTTAAAGCACACTAAATCTCACCCGTCCTTCCATGAACGTGGGGTAAATTTAAGCAGAAGAAGGCAGATTTTTATGTGGATCTGGACCAATTGATGTTTTTTGGCAGAAACAATAGAAAACATATTACACTGTGTTTTTCTGTTTGTTTCCTCACACTGTGTGGTTTTGTCTGGTTTCTCTGCAAGCAAGGTTCAAGCTGGCGAGCCACGCAGTTTCCTTTTGATTTCTTTGTTGTTCGTTTATTGGAATTTGAGATTGGAAGCAGATACAGTGGATGCAAACCCAGGCGAGCCAAAATGTTTTCAGTCTGCCTGTGCAGCCCTGCCTGAAAGCTCAAGTCATTGAATTTTATACAGCAGTGGTATTAAGCTATTTTTTCCAACTCTTCTGGAATGTATATTTCCATTAGGATGGATGTATTCACATAAACTAGTTATTTTAATATTCTTCTGAACTGGAATGCAATTACTCACTCAAATTAGCCTTTCAAAATATTGACTAAAGGGGTTATGACATTCTGATCCTTCACAGGGGTATGGTCAAAAATTCGAAGTTTCTCAAGATTCAAGATGTAAGCCCATGAAATGGAGTATAAACATAGGTTATGTATACTCCATCTGCATCAATAATATTTTAAAAACTTAATCAGTATAATATTTCTTGACAGAATAGCACAAGATAAACTAATATTTTTCAGTTCAATTGCATAAAGGCAGTTTAAAAATAGGACTTACTGTTTGATCACGCATTATTTTCCTGATGAAAGAACATGTGGAAACTGTAAGAAATGATAATCCAACATAAAATATACAAATGTACAAATTTTATCCAAATGCTCTCGACAAGCCAATATGGCAACCAGTATAACATACTCAGCTGCTCACTAGCACGTTTTCAGGATCAGGTCTTAATTTTTTTCTCAATGTTTAGATATATTTAATGGCTACACACAGGTCTAGGCAAAGCACTGGGGCACCAGTGCCTTTGCATCTGAAGCTGTTGTTTAGCATCTGGCTCCCACCTGCCCACTTAGCATAATTACTAAACATCAAACACTGTTTTGCTCATCTCCAGACTTCAAAGCCTCAAAGGATAGTCCTTGTGCTCCTCTAAGAGCCTGCCATGTTCATCATTGGTGCCGACTTAGAGGTTTCTTGCAAACCTTCTCCTACAACCCTGTGTGTCTGCCTCACTCCCCATGCAGTGCAGGACGGAGAGGGGAGCTCCCAGACCAAACTGCTCTCCCCCGTGTGCACATAGCACAGTATGAAGTTCAGAGGAATTTTTTCCTGTTATGTTTTCTTTCAGAGGTAAAAAAAGAACCCTCTTCCTAGGTAAGAGCACCAGCGTGCTTCATTTGGTGTCCCACTTTATGTACTTAACCCACTTTCTTATTGGGGTGACTTGCTGTGAACAAAGATGCTGAGCCTTCAGCTGGAATAAGACACTAAGATCTCCATCCTTCTAGCTTGAGAGAGGGCTTTTGGAGTCTTCAGCCTTGAGCTTGTGAGATTTGTTAGGGAACTGCCTGGGCCAGGCAGACTCATCCATCTCCAGTTCGTTGTGGTGTGGAGCTGCTCTTGGTTGAAGCTTCCACTGTATTTTCCCCAAGTGCAATGGCATTGCACTCCTTAGATATATACAGGTGGTCAGAGGAGAATGAAGTGAAATAATCATAAGTAAATACACTTAGAACAGTTTCATACCTACGTTTCAGCCCTCCTCAGCACCGCATTTCTGAGCTAGAGCTAGTAATGCTCTTTTCCCAGTGCCATGAAAGCAGTGTGGCAATGAGCATCCTTGGGCACACATGCTGGCTGCTTGGGAATTAAAAAAAAAATCTGACTTTCAGAAATTAAGATCCAAACTGTGAATATATGCGTAGTAAACTTGTCTCGGAGAACAAAAGCTGCAGGTAAATAATTGTTTTTGTGTTCTATTAAGCTCAACTGGAGATACATATGTGTTTTTTTTATGGAGGAGTTACTCATTCTTATTTTGATTGTTTTTCTTTAACTCATGGTGATTTAGGGATGTTATAGAGATGTTGTTTTGTAATGAAAAATGTGTACTCCTCAAAAAATTTAAATGCAAACTTTCCTAAAAATGTTATACTTAATTTTCCTGTACAGATTAACATGTCAGGCAAATGATAAATATCAACAGTATTTTCAGAGCAAAAATACTTTACATAAAGGGCAGAAACAAAGAAAATACATATTGGGTACATTAGGATATGAGTGAGTTAAGAGTCTTTGATAGCGGTTACTCTGCTAGTCCAAATAATGACTAATTACCATGGCAATCCTTATGTTCTGTGCCATACGGACCCCACCATTCCTACTTAAAAACACTAATGGCAAATATACATTGCAAACAGATGCCATGTGCACATATCATCTGAAAAGGCTTTTAGGAAAACAAGATTGCTGGTCTCCGGATAGAAGCAGAGCAGTTGCAATGCAGGATGGCAGAGCATCAGTGATTCCTGTCCCACAAGAGTCCCCATCTGTGCCACCACTGCAAGAGGATCAGGGATGGCATGAGAGGGAAAAGCCTGGCTCGGGTTCGAACACAAATCACCCTCTCCAGGTGCAGCAGTGCACCTTGGTCTTAAAACATCAAGACTGAACAGGCTGAGCTGCTCCCAGTTGGCTTCCAGCTGGTAGTGGTCCTCAGCTGCTAGGGAACAGCTTTGAAACCTGGACTGTCAGATAGTCCCTTAAATAGGGACCCCCAAACTATCTGAAGGAATGATGTTTTAGGTCTTTCTGCCTCCAGAAATGAATTTTTCCCTCCCTGTTTTGAGTTAAGTTCTGCTCAGCACAGCCCAATTGTCTCTGACTGGACCATGGGAGTCCCTGCCAGCTCAGGTCACCTTATGGTAGCTCTGAAATAAAAGCTGAAAATTACAGATTTGTCATCCAGGGGCTAGTGCAGCTGCACCGTGAATGGGGAGAAGGAGGAGGGGACTGTTTATCGACACAACTGCTACCCTGGTACAGCCCTGGGGTGGGCGGGTGCTTGGTGGAGCTGGGCTGGCTGCAGCTGCCTCAGGAACCCCACACTTGTATAGTCACAGCAGAGGCTCAATGTGAAACTTTGACTTCCACATTGAATCGGTTTAGGAGGGAAAATAGGGCAGCAGAAAACAGGTATATTTTGAACCACAAAGGGCCAGTAATTTGAAAATATGTACCTAAATTCTGGCAAACATGGGGCACCCATACGTGCCAGAACCCTTTGCTGTAAAAGAAAGTAAAAGGGAAAAAAAAGAAAAGGAAATTTTTTTAAAAAAAGGAAAGACTTGCACAGGATTGCTCTGGATCTGATCACTGCATTCTGGGTTAGCCATCACCAAACCTCACATAAAATGAAAATAGAGCTCTCTTTAGACCTGATCCTAGAGATCGGGGTTTTGGTCCACAGAGCCTGTGTAAATGCTCAGCCCACTAAGAAACTGCCAGCATGTGCAGCCCAACTCACTGCTCAGCTTAGCTGTGCTCCTGGCAGCACTGGTTGGTACTGGGAACAGGAGTGGCTGCGGGCACAGCTGCTGCCAAACAAAGTCAAGGGACACGTTAATGTTAACTCAGCAGCGGTGGCCAGTGGCACAGCTCTGCCACTTGACACAGCATAAGAGAAACACGTCAGAAGAGAATTGACATGTTTGAAAATCCATCTGAGAGCAGCTTTTCGCATTGAGAAAGTTCCTCTCTGATATTTCTGCCATTTTCCTGTTTTGTGATTTTTTTAGGGGAATTAAGATATTCTCTTTCATAACCATCCAATTCTAGATAGAAAAAAAATGCTTAATAATATGAAAGTTTGCACCTCACAAATACTGTTGCAAATTATTTCTGGTATGAACTGCCTACTAATAGGTTGATACAACCACTGCAGTGTCAAGGCATATATAACCAGTGAGTCCTGAAGCATCATGAGATCTTAATTAATGAAGCATGGCCAAGAACTCATCAATTCTAATGGAGTAAACATGTCAAGGAAAATGTGTTTTTTCTCTTAAAATATGAAGCTTTGAAGGCAAGGAAAGAGAAAGGCCTACCGTGACCTTATAATTTTTCAAAGTGGTACTTTTAAGGCATTCAAATATTTTAAATCTGACCTTAGATTTCCTCCAGCTACCTGCCCCTCCTGTCCTGCATGCGAGTCCTACATTTTTATTGCTTCTTAGCGCTGCACTACCCGGCCCTTCAGAATGATGCTTACGCTACACATTCCTCCAGACAGTCTTTCACACTTCATAAGGCTCTGAACTATCATTAATTAGGAGGCATTTCCTTCTGCAAGTCCCCTATATCTCTCTGATGGCGCATGAAGAGAGAGAGATAGATCCTCACCAAATGAATAGTCTCTCCCTGTTGGTCATTATCATCATGGGACAGTAAAATCTGTTTTGGTGTCACCAAACATGGGCACATAAAATAACCTTAGAGAAAACATTTGTGTATCCAAAGGCAAAGAGGTGTTTTGCTTCTGTATGAGTTTATCTATGTGTAATATCTGTGCTCAGTCAAGCCCTACCCATACCACTGCTAGCTGCAATAATATCTCCAATTATTTCTTTCAGCAAATCCTATTATTTATGCTTCAAGTTACATCTTTTATAAGAGATTCAACAGTAAATTCATATTTTCAATGCTTTCAATGTTTAATCTGCATTCCCATTTTATTCCTGGTTTAACTTCTGGGTGAAAATACTGCTGGATAATTTACACTATTAATATACCTTTTTAATGCTTCTTTATATGGGGACAAAGACACCTGGTCTCACCACTTTACGCATAGTCTAAAGGCCAGTGTAAAAACCTCAGCCCCCTTTTCATAAACCTCAAAGACATTTATCTACGTTACGTGTATTCAGACCCTGAGGAATCCTTTCTATCTCTGCCCCAGGATGTTATGGGACACTTTCCATGTATATCTTAGTGGGGTTGTTCAGTACCGTATCCATTCCATCTACCTCCAACTTCACCTGAAGGGCAAAATCCTTAAGATCTTGACACAATACTGATAAATACATGGAATTATTAAAGTTGCCATCTCAGCAGAATAGGTTTGCTGCCGCCTTTGTTCTTGGGGGAATACATATTTCACCCAGTAGCAAGACACCCAACTGCTGCTACAATCAAAACTCTCTGAAATGCCTTTAAGCTAATCATCTTTGAACATAAGCCTTTGTTGTTAAATCAGGGACCTTCTAGATGCAAGGCACAGAAACCTTTTTTGTTTTTTCTCCACCTTGCACAAAACAGCTTTAAGCCTGTCACCGCTGACAGTAAGGTTCAGTGATCTGTCAACATTCGCCCCTGATAAAGACAGTGAGAGAAATCCGTGGCTCTGGAGAGTTCAGTAGAGACCAAACAGTATGTTTGCAAAAGAGCATTTTTATATGTTTTCTTGTGACAGCACTAGTTTAACAGAAAATAGTTGGAGTGTGCCAAAAAAGGGTAAAAAAGAAAGAAAAGGAAAAAAAAAACCCAGGAAAAAAGACAGAAGTAGTAAGTTAGGCTAGCATGACATGATGGATCTGGGCTATGACAAACAGAATTGGAAAAAAACTTCCCTGGGGACCAACTATACCAGGTTTGCTGAATTGTATTTCTTGATTTCTTACTGTGCAACAGTGCTTTTTAGTGTTAGATTGACTAGGCTTCAGAATATTTTTAAAATTGTACAAATCAAAATCCATGTAGCTCAAAAATGAAAGATGTAAAAGGTTTAGGAGTTTGATGTATTGAAAGACATTCTGTATTCCCTCATGTGAGTATTAAATGTACACTTTGTCTGTTTGATGAATTTTGAATCTTTGTGGATCGCAACCTGCACCACAGCAGTTTAAGGGGTATAAACCTTGAAGAAAAGCGTAAAGGATGTGCAGTAGTCAGGCTTGGAACTAAGCTATGCTTCACATTTTTTCTGATTTTCCTAGGTGCTGCAATACAAGCCTAATCCAATTTATAGAGAGTTAAGTAAGAGCAGTTGGGGAAAAATCTTGAACAATTATTCTTGGAACCAACTAACCCCGATGACATTAAATACAGGGAGATTTCATCTTGTTTTAATTTCTGTGTAATATGAAAAAAACCAAGGAAATATTTGAAAAGAAAGGACAGGCACAAGGGATCAGAATGTTTTGGAATAACAAATGCTTTTATTCAAACCTACTGTCATGTCACACAAGGGTCCAACTTGGTGACAAGCAGTGTGAGGACAGAAGGCTTCAGGGGCTTGAAAAATAGTGTTAGATGACATTCATTTCAAAAATTCTGGTTTCTAGGTATCTGGAAAGAGAGAGCTGGCTTTGCAGGCCAACAATACAGGGCGTGTTTTACCTAGTCCCATTATCCTCCCGATTTAATTCTGCCTTCCAGTGATCAAAATCTCTCCCTTCTCTGCAGCAGCATTTTCTACAACAGATTTACGGAGTGTTCGTGAGTGCAACACCCTAACACAGGAGGTGATAGATTATGAAATCTGAACGAAATGTAATATCTGTGCTTTAATGGGGATGATTTTGGATGTGCGTTTCACGTGTATGTCCAGTGCAACTGAAAAGCTCTTGTTGTAAGGGAGGGGCAGGAGGATTGGTAAGAGTAGAAGGCGAGTGTGAAGAAGAGGACGGCCCAAGTCTTTCTGTGAATTTGGTTTTGTTCAAATCAAAACTAATTGGTTCTTCCTCTTGAAAGGTTCTCTTTCCTCTCTGCTTCAATATTGAAATGTTTGTGGACAATGTTCTGAGAACTTGAGTTTCTGATATCAAATTTTGAATTCTTTAGGGGTTTTGAGGCAGAGAGACTCAAGACTGAGCTCTCAGACAAAAAACTTTGTGATTACGTGGAAACTTAATGGTAGGTGCAAGGCTGAGCTTGGACAGACGTCAAGTGGTGATGGATGTATGTAAAGATTTTATTTTTCAGATATCACTATGAAAGTTAACAGATTAATCTTCAGAGCAATTTTCTGATGTAGAAGGGCTTCACTACATTTGCTTACAGTTGGGGAAGTCAAAGATAAAAATATAAAGCTGGGAATCACATACCTTATTAAACAGCCAATAGAGTTAGTGTTTCTAGACCCGAGGCCACACAGCCCCTACAACGTAATGGGAGCTGGGTCTGCAGCTGAAGTATCCCACATCAGGGGCTCCTTCAGTTCAGTGTCTAATAAGGTATAAAATAAATTAGCCAGCAATAATTTTTAAAGGAGCATAAAAAGTCTTCTCCTTTCCATGACCTTCCAGCTTGTATTGTCAAAGGTCATCTGTGAGAATATAAGTGAATTCTGGACTCTGCGAGGGGGATAGTGGTGCTGTTGCCAATTGCTTTGACTCGCATTATCAGGCATGGTTCTGCCAATCACTCTGCTGATGCCTGTCAGGTTTCCGCTGCTGCCAAGCAGAATGTAAAATTGACAGGGAATATTACAGCGCTCGTCAAATGCTGTGAGATAACTCCGCCTTGGGGAGAGCGGGCACCTGTGGTTACAGACAAGGATCAGGGCTCAGGAACACTTTGTTGTTCCCTTTACATTTTTGAGACTTATTAATTTTAGAAATGAAGTGCACCGTTCACCCATATTAGGATTCTGATTATGAAACTGATATTTCCACAGATTGAGCTAACATCCAGGATAAATTTCAATGCAAGTCTTACACAGAGATGTGAAATAAAATCAGAGTAGGATTAGATTTCTGAGAGTGGAAACAATGCTCATTAATTCTGTAGTCTAACATTTTGAGGGGTTGATCTGTATCTTTTTATAATATGTACTGTGGTCAGTTCCAAAAATCTGTCTACATGTTTTTCTTCTATTTGACACGGTTTCTTGAATTTCAGGAAGTTCTCTTCCACCTATTGCTGTATACTTAGGTCTTTCTGCCCAAAACCAAGTTTTGTATTTGTACAGCCATCGACAGAGTGGTTCATTAATCATCTGTAAAGTGTAGGGCTTTGCAAGTGTAACATACTCAAGCACTGCAGCCAGCTGTACTTCTGGATTTCTAATAGGACTATGACATGCCAAAAATACTTTGCCATTACAACCTGACACTACATTTTCTGTAGAACAGAGAAGACTCATGAATACATTCAAGAGAAGTCAATAGCTTGTGCAGCTACAGAGAATTATTTAATTAAATCTGGAAGCTTTCGAGGAAGCCATAAAAATGAGGTTAATATGTCAGACTAATAAATTCTATATAATTAAGCTCCCCAAATATAGAAATTTCAGAATACGATGCTAAACATATCACAGTAGGCACATCAATTTATTTAATCTTAACATTGTTGCATTGTCTCCATGAACTTACACTGGTGTCACAATAAGATTATTATGACAGCACCATTAAACCCCTTTCAAATGAATGGGGAATTAGTGTCATGATGGAAACAGCTGCAGCTAAGAGCTGCTGCCTATGATCAGGAGCTATTTTCAAAAATTCAGGTGTTTCGCTATTACAATAATTGTATTTTCTCTTTTGATATGTATATAGTGTGATGAAGAAACCTGGCTTTTCAAGGCACATTCAAAATGCAAAGTGTGTGGCTATATAAGTTGTTCCACAAAATCTTCACCATACCAGCTCCGTTTGTAATAGTTTTCCTGATGCGTATAAAGCCTCAACTGAACAGATAAATTGCTAGATTTTAGGACCACCAGTCGATAACTTGTATGTTGTCAAGAATCTCTATTTAGTCTATTGTCCACCTTCCTTTTTCCCTGAGGATGAATAAAAGACTTTTTGTCAATCACAGCAGCCGTAGCAAGGGTAGGATGGAGATCATGCCAACGACAAGTACAGCAGCTTTAATGACTTAGAAGACAGAGTATTCTGAGCTCCATCTCTGATACCCTTCCACCCTTGTTCATGTTCTATCCCTAGTTACCGACACAGCACCTCTCCACCCCACTTTCAATGTGCTGCTGTACCGCTTTGACAGAGCACTTCTACCACAACTACTCATCACCCAGCACTGTGTATCATAACTTTTCCTAAGTCCTAATGGATTCAGTAGTGAGTTTAGCATTTGAAACTCTTTAAACAGGTTTTCTCTTATGTATTAAATATTGAGATCTCTGCAGATTTGTAAAGAACTGTATTTAGATTTGTGTTTATATAGTTCATGTATATTCTTATATATAATAGGAAATGAAAATATTTTATGTATAATATCAAAAAAGAAATTTGTGAGTTCTTTATGCAAAGATGCATGTCTGAAACTTATCTATCCATATCAAAACTGTAATTCTCCATGCTTTCCAGGGCAGATTTAGATTAGCATTTGTGTTCCAGGACCAAAGTGAAAGACTAGAGATATTTAATATTTTAAGCTCTAGACTGAGGATGTTGCAGAATGGTTGTTGTGAAATCCATGTTGGTTTATGGTTAAGATAAGTAGCTATTTGAGTGAGATCACAACCTTATGGATTTTTAGTGGCGTTTAAGCAGAATGGTTGTTTTTCTTCATAATGAAGACATCAGCTGAATGCCCTACAGCATTCAGACATTATAACAGTGCAATAAAGTGGCAATGCATAGTTTCATGGTAAAGCCTTTTGTCTCTGTGCAAGCGTTGTGCCCCGTCACTCGTCACCCGTGTATATCCTTTCTCACACAGTCCAACCTGCTGCAGTACTTCTGCGTCCTGCACTTCAAATAGTTCAGATTGCTGAAACTTGGGAGGTCAGTTCATTCGTTCCTGCTGTTTCCTTTGGGCACGTTAACGTTCGCTGTGCTCTTCGGAGAAAAGCAGTAACGTGAGACTTCCAGTCGTATCTGCGGGCCTTGGGGAACAACGGCTCTTCTGTGCGGATGGAAAGTAAGCACCTGTTGTAAACAAATTAAATACTGTTTTTAAAAATACAAATAGTATTATCTGCCAAAATTCTGCCAATCAAAGGGAACCAGTTGGTGGTAGAAAGTACAATATGAGATATGCTCTAAATAGGTATACTGTGCATCTCTAGTGTGAGTGCTCTTTGATGAAAAGGCAGTTTGTTCGGGATACCTAGATTGAATTTCTTGTAGGGCAGCTGCTTTGGAGGATATAAGATATTTCTCTCGGCCACCTGTTTCCTTTTATTGTGTTAGCATTTGAGGTTGTTGGGCCAGCTTATGTGAAGAGATAAGGCAGAGTTGCTGTGTTTTGTTTATAAGGGCATACTTGTTCATGCTTTTAAATATTAGTGGAAGGACTTCAGCAGAATAACCCCATGTGAATTGGACGACGCAGCTGCTTTTATTATGAACTTCGGTTACTTGTGGTTTTGTGTCTTGGCACACCGCTACGTCTTTTTTTTTCCTTGCCTTGCTGTAAGAAAAGAGTTAAACTAATTTATCTTTTCAAACAGCTGCAGATCTGGAGAGGGAAAAAAAAATTCCATACTTTTCAGTAGAGAAGTATTCATCAACGGCCTTCAAACCAGGACCACGTCTTGGCAACGCTTATGCCTTGCATGCTCCTTTATACCAAAAGAGTCTGAGTCTTTCTCATCTGATTTGATGTATTTTTTTCCTCTCAGATTGGCTTGGTGAATCCTCATTTAAGGTGTAACATAAGAACAAAGCTAGTGTTCCATGAAGGGATGGGTTTGGGTCAGTATCTCAGTGGTTGTCACTCTGCTTAGTGAACCTCAGAGGATGCACAGCAGAAAGATGACAAAGGAGTTCAAAGTGCCACAGAAATACCTGTGTAGCTGCAAATAGAAATTCTTCTATTTTTGAGAAAGCGTGCTGGGAAATATTGGGTAATACCCCCAGATTGTGATACTGAGAAACAATTAAACAATATCTCGTTCTTCGTAGGAAAATTGAGACATATTACTGGTGAAATGTTCTAAGTCAATAGAATTGCTGAGAGCAAAACAATATTCAGGATTCAGTGAAAACAGTTCTCTCGTTGTCATGCACATCACAAATTCAATATACAGAAAGAAGGTTAATTGTGAAGTTTTTGTTTAAGTGTAGTTTCCATTAATTTACCGAAACCAAAAATATCTTGACAATTGGGCATTTAAAAATATGAAAGTTGCAGCATGATTGCAGTTATTTTTATAAGGATACCTGATCTCTGCTTATTGTCATTGATGATGTCTCCTGACTGAATTCATGTTAATTATCTTTAAAAAAATCAAACCAAAATAAACAAACAAACAAACTATTTTTAATGTTTTAAAAATCCCAAAGCACTTCACTTTACTGCTTATGATTCTTGATAAAATCATACAAACACAGCCAGTTTGATGCTATTTTTTTGTTTACAGTATTGCTATGTTGTTTTGGTTAACAGAATGAAAAACAGCACAGTTAGACTACAAGTAAAAATGTTTTATTCTTAGTTTGTTTCATCAATAAAAGCTGACATTTTTGCAAGAAAGATGTTATACTATTGGAATTAACTCTTAGTCAATTGTAAATAATTGTATTATATTGGTATGTTATCATGAAGATTAGAAATCATTTCCTACAGGATCATGTTCTTGCTTTCTCAGCACTGTTTCAATTGAAAGGAATTTGAATGAAGTGCATCTCATTACTAACATAAAGTAGATGGAGCTTGAATAATTTTTATCTTTATTTTCCACAGATAACTATTAAATTTCTTATCCTATCCATCCAAATTTTATAAAATAAATTGTTTTAATCCCTTTTTTGGAGAGAAGCAATGAATTTGTTTTTGCAGAAGTAATACATCTGAATATATTGTAATATGCATAAAAATCTGTTAACACAGTTATTTATACAAAAAGTGTAGCTGCCTTACCTTTGATTTAATTTACATACTTTATTTGCCTTCTGACAAGTTCTTCCCTTGCCTTTTTTTATTTATGTGCCAAAAATATGTCTTTTCAGATAAGTCAACTAAAACTTTAATGTATTGTATATTTTAAAACTACATAAAATGTTTTATGCATTTGCTAGTTTTTTCCCACAAGCATTTGTTAAAGGTGATGCTATATCAAGATTAGACATGTTTTACCACTGATAACAGCATAATGACATTGTATTTCTTAAATATTATGAGCAAATAGATGTGTTCTATTTTAAAGTCTAAGCTGACATTTAGGTTGAATTATCAAGCATTAAAAAAAAAAAGGAAAATAAAGATCTTTATTACTTGAAGGTTAAAACTTTGGCAGCCTTCATTTTTTTATATATAAGAATTCAGGTCCACACCCTGAGAAAGAATTTGATGCATTTACTTTAAGTATGTGAAAGATGTGAGCAACATAATTATTTTTCCATTCAAATGTGGAAAACAATAAAAGTTTCCCATATGTAGTTCATAGGCTGTAACTCACATCACTCAGCACTAAAGCAATAAGCAATAGAGTGTTGATACAAAGCGCTCCAACTCTGGAAATATCAGCTTAACCCTTGCCAGTCTTTCTCTGCACTTTGCTACTGTAAACATGGTTTGAATTTACATAAGCCACCATTCATATTCTTGTGAGTTCATAATATAAATAATGCAGAAAATCTCATTCACTTGCCTAAATTATGCTAGTCATTACAGATGATTCATGTAAGTATTAATCTCTTGGATGTGGCAGAAAACTAGGGAGGAGAAACTACCTATCATATCATTTGCAGTTAAGAACCTGCTGCGTATCTCTAAGCTTTGCTTGAAATGCTTGCAGTAATTGGGCGTGCGTCTTTTCTCTCTCCTGCAATCCAAGTGGCAATATGGGCTTCTCTGCCATTTCCTCACGCTAGAAAATAAAATTTGTGGAAATACGCTAAAGTAACAATGTGCCTGGAGCCAGGATGGTGTCCTGCTGCATCACAGCGGCATGCAAGATTGAGGGAAACATCTACAAATCTTTGTATTGGTTGTGTCAGAGTTGTGTGATGAGGGGAAGGGCTGGACAAGCAAGTGCTTAGGCAATTGTCTACTAAGAATATTTTAGTGTAGGTTGCTTTTATGTCTCTGACGGCCAGGGATGGAAATGCTGGATGTCTCTTACCTTGGAAAAACTTGGCACAACAGAGATTGATGTGCTGTCAGGATTTGGTTTGTAACTCTATTTTTGGTGAGAAGTGCACAAAGATGCAGGTCATTGACTGGTTTCTGTTTCCACAACTTTGAATTCCTCCTTTGTCTGCTTCACATGTGTGATCTTCTTTGGAACTTCTTCACCTTTTCACCTTCCAGAAAAAAATGGGCTCGAGGGCAAATTACTGAATTAAAACAATTGGCCTTTACATAAACATGGGTTGGAGCTGTAACCTTGATGTTCATACCTGTGAGCAAGCTCCTGCATGATGTCCTCCAGGATAGGGCAACTGGTGACCGATAGAAGAAATTAGCTGTCAAAACCACTGATGCAATTTGTATCTTGATGATGCTCTAATCTCTTCACAACCTTTGTGTTTGTGCATGTACTTGGTGCTCCGTCTTTCCTGAGTCACAGCAGTCCTTGGCAGGGAGCAGGCTCTGCTGCACGATGGCCAGGCTCCAAAGAGTTCAGAGTACAGGGTAGGAGAAGCAGCAAGGCACAGCGGGGACTAAACATGTAATTGGGCATTTCTCTGCAAAGCTGAGAAAAGTAGAGAAAGACTCACACTAGAAAATATATTGCAGTCATTAGTCACATATATTAGGAGTTTGACATTTATACCTGATGTTCATTAATAGTTGATAGATATATATGTAATGCATTGCTGGATAATTATATTTAAAATACTCTAAAATATTCTTTTTTAAAATTATTTTTTGGAAGAGAGTAGTGCCATAAAACATTGGTTTTGCTAATAACGAATGTAAACTATACACTCTTTAAAATCAGTCTTTAATACCACTTCTTGTGCAGTGGTTTCATAATACTGACCATCCTGCTGTATTCCAGCCTCTCTATTAGCTCAGGAGTATGCCAGCTTCTAGTTAGAAAATGAAGGAGCATGAAGGCGGGGATTATTATAAAAAGACATGTCATTCATACTGCTATAAATACTATTGTGAAGAATCAGATGTGTAAGATTAGTTTCTGGGGTTTTTGCCACTGCTTACAGAAAAAGCTCATAACATGGCACAAAAGACCTTCAGGAATGGCATGTCCATAGCAACTGTGCTACTGTGGAGATAGGATGGAGCTTTTCAGGTGGATACCAGTGTTATATTTAAAAATTCACATCTTAAATATTTTGAATATTTGAATACTTTGTGTCTCAAATTCTAAAGCCGAATAAAAACATCGATTGCAGTTTTTATTTAAGCCAATTCATAACATTTCCTTGCATTTTCTTGTGATACTGTGTTCAGACTTGGTTTCAAAAGCCCTGAAGTTTATTTGTGAGAGTTCTTAGCTTAATCTTATGGATTATATGGTATTCTTCACTATGAAGTTTTAAAAGATACAAAAGAAAAAACCTTGCTCAAATGTAGAAGTTATTTTTGCAGTAACGTATGTCATGATTTTTAAACATTCAGGCCTTTAAACTTTTTTTTTATAGTGTATGTTCTTGCCAATCCCAGCACAGTTCTACAAAGTAAAATATTTGGCAGTGAATTCATATTAACAGATGGAACAAGAAATTAACACGTTTTTGCTTCGCTAATTCACAGTTCTTTTAATACGCTAATTCTAAATCACCTGTTCTGACTTTGACAGGCTACAGACACCTGTTTGGGGTAATATTCCACAGCTAATTATTACATGAGAAACTCAGTTTCCAACAAAAGGGTTTCTGTGTGAAATTGTCATAGTTAACAAATTAGTAATACCAACTTTATACAAAAATAGCTTGCAGTTTTAATTTACATGTACTTAACCTTGCCTGAAGAACTAGAAGCAGTGGGATTGCATGGGGGGCAGCCTCTCCCCCAGCACACCGACGAGCTGGTGCCTCCGTCCATTATCCATCAGAGCTGTAAAATTTCCCATGGAAGTCCTTGGTCCTCCGAGCTGAGTCAGTGGTAGCAGACTGAGAGAAGCACAAAAACACCAAGAGAAAAGGGCAAGAAGTTTCTTCTAAGGAGAAAGCTTGGAGTAATTTCCAGCTCGCTGGGGTTGGTGCAGTTTAGAGTCAGAGTAAGGACAAAAAAAAATTATCTTTTTTTTGAAATTATAACCTTGCTGCAAAATAAAGATGTTACAGTGCTGTTACACTTTGAGTCTTTGCTGTTTACCTCTATAAATCAGATATAGCAGTTTAGAACTGAGCTTCATTGTAGGATGTAATGTTTAAATATTGCCCCCAAAGCTGGCAGTGGATAATTTAATCCTATATCATTGAATGTGTGAGCTTTTTTTTAATGTATCTGTGCCTGTAAGAAAAAGAATACATGTTTTGTGGTTGCTTTTTTCAGAAGTTTATTACACTTCTGTCATAATGAGTCATCATGTTCATATGGGGAAGGGGGAAGGGAGAAGAGAAACTATTCCATCTCACTGCTCTTCTCCTCTGCTCTTTCACTCTTGACATAAAAGAGATGATACGGCCCTCATCCTCTGTCCCAGCTGTGCACCAGCGTGGAGGCCAAGTAGAGTCTGTAGCAGTAACATCTTTATGATAATTCCCCAAATCTGGCTTGGGAATGAGGGGATAGGCAAGGTTGCATGCTGCAATATCATGAGATAAATTGTTGAATATGTGAGAGGAGGGATTGAGATAGGCTGGACATAGAGATAGGTGCTTCTTCCCACAAGCTACCACAGTTTACTAGGCAGCACTGGTACTACCAGGCACACTCTATGCTCTTTCTCATCACCCTTAAGTCCTAAAACACCAGGATAATCATAAGACTTTTGCTCATCTTGCTTCAAGCCTTCCTTAATTCATCTCCAATTGTTTTATCAGGAGCTTGTTGATGGTAACAATGTTTTATTGCTCAACTGTAAGACTTAAATTACTCAGTGAATCTCTCTCCTTTGTTCTCTCTGTTTTGGATTCTTCCTTTCTTTTCTTCTGTCTTTTCCCCAACTTTACATCTACTCCTCCTTCTCTTGTTATAATGTTCAGCTATCTTGTCAGATAATCTATTGCAGGCTGTGATACAAATCACGCGGCCATAAAACCATCATCACTATGATAAACCTAATGAAAATAATGCAGTTCATAGGGAAAATACAAAATTGATCACCGTTAGTCATCTTTGCTTAGGTGTGCTCTCTTCAGGGATTTGAGGCAAAACAAGGGTTTCTAGTGGACTCGGTAGACTCAAATACATGGACTGCTCATTGCCATCCCTGAGCACCTGAAGACTCTGGAGTGACACTGTATTTTGCTGCAAGCACAAGCTGACCAGAGTTGCCTTTACTTTTCCTGTACCCTGAGGAGAATAGGTAGAATCTATCAAACAATGTGTTTTTGTGCTCACAGCTGCTTTATAGCTTTCACCAGGAATATAAATATATGTAGTGGTTGGTGAGTAAGGGAATGTTAAACAATCCTGGAAAAACATTGTACAGATTTACCAGTGAGAATATGCAAGTACTTACAATAAAGAGAATGTAAGTAGTTCATAATGGCTTTGTCTTCTGAGTCAAATTAAGTTCATTTACTCTTATTGCATTAGTTCTTCAGAAAGTTGATTAAAATGAAGCTACCTGGTACCTGGTGTGAGCACAGACTCTGTGATCATGCAAGTCCTCTAATTGGAGACAGTAATTTTATATTTAAATAGTTTTACAGGTGTAGCTCTCAGTATAAATGTCATGTAGTGTCTAAGAGTCCCTTTAGTGAAGCTATAGGAATACTCTTATAAGTATGCAGATTCTAAAGTCTCAGAGTCACTGCTGTGTACCATTTGTGTGGCTTTTAAAAAAAATACGTTGAATTATCCATTTGTAGTAATCTTCCACAGCCAGCCGGATAGAGGAGGTAGAATATTTATCCTGCATTTTCCTTTCTGCTTTCTGTAGGGCAAAAATTATTCTAAGTACTGCATCCCTCTGTAAACTAAAATACCCCTCTAATTTTTAAGTGAAGTATAGGATAGTCCTTCCTACCACCAAAACTATACTTAGGGTCTGTGGGAGATGGGTAGAGTTAAAGGCACTCGGGGGAGCTTTTTGTTTTTTGACTGTATGTGCATGAGTAGTATTTTATTGCTAATGCCTGTGTCCTTAAATGACTCTTACTTAGTGTATGACAGTAGTTTTCAGTTGTAGTTTCTGCATGCTGCTTTGTAAGACTTTGTTATTGCTTTAATCAGTTTCATTACACCTCGGTGTCTAGATCCTCTCCTTGTCAAAATATCATAGTAAGGCATTAACCATGGAATGATGATATGAATCTTAAGGCAGTAGGATCTGGCATTGATGCCGAGGGATTTCTGCTCCTCCACTTGTGTACTCCCATGTTCCCCTCTTTTTCTTCTGGTTATTTATGTCTGACCTAAGCAGAACTCCATCTAGTTAAAGCCGTGTAAGAGAATTAGCTGCTTTGGTTTACAATGGATTTCTTAAGAATCAAAATCAGCACGTTTTGTCTGTTCTTGCTTATCTGACCCTGGAAAGAGACACGACATGAACCAGGGAAAAATAAGTACCAATAAGTACCACACGAGCGATGCCTTTGCCCACTGTGGCTGGGAAAGAGCTACCAAGTTGGTTGTTATACACAGTGATTGATCCCCTCTCCTTCAACGGTTAACGTGATAGATAAGGGAAACAGTCAAGTCTGGAAGATGCTATTTTGTGCTCCTATTAACTAGAGGATTTTCAGCAGATGTCTTAATAGTTGGAAATCAGCAATAGTATGTGGATTTATTTGTATGCCATCTGAACCATTTGACTTGCCAGATGCATGTTGTTTAATAGCCTTTTGTACATCATTTTCAGTAAGATTTTCTTTTATTGTGTGAAATAACCCATTTTGTGGATAGCATTTCCTATTGTTAGAATGTGTGTTGAAGAGACTAATCGGGTGCAGTCGTTGCAGAGAAAAGAGAATATGCAAAATGCTAGTCCGTGCCTTGAGAGGCACAATAGGAACTTGTGATGAAGTCATCCTTTATATCTTTTTTGAACATCACACATTTTTCTGCTTTTTGGATGTCTTCTGGTTGGCAGTGATCTCTTGCTTAGGTACTTAAAAGCCACTTTACTGTGTCAGTGTTTTGATTGTTTCAACCATTCCTATCTTATTACTGTCAACATTATTGTACACTAATATGGTTTAAATTATTTGCAGACATTTCAATCCTCTACCTTAATGTGAAGATAGTTTCAGGTTTCTGTTGTTCTTGTATTAAAGCATATCTAAAGAAATAAATGAAATCTTAGTTCTTATGCTGACTCATATAATACAGCGCCTGCCAATCACTGTATGAGTCGATGAATGTGAAATATAAGTATTCATTGATTAATCACTAAGAACAAGTTGGTTTTATTGATTTTTACTTTGATTATCCCTCAGTACCTCAATGACATACATAAATACCCCCAGTCATTTGGCTATGTGTGTGTTTAAAATAGGATATTGTTGTAATTACTGTACAACATGAATGGTGATTCATTCAAAATTATTCACTGATTTCCGTGGGAATTCCTACCGTGATGTGTTAGATTCTAGGAATGAGTCTTTGTATAGCAGAGATAGTGAACAGCAAGAAAAAGAGCCTAAAAGTTTTCAAATTAGGCTGAATTTAAGATTTCATAAAACTTAAGTTGTTGATCAATTAGCAATCAATTATTACGACAGGACTGTTGTTATGCACAAAGGTATTAATCAGAGTCCATGGAAAAGGGTGGCCAAATAAGGATCAAGAAGCTCATCCAGGTTTTTTGCAAAGCTGCTATAGAGGTAGATGCGAATTAAAATAAAAATAATTTCAAGGGAGACAACATTATGAAACAGAAGGTGCCTCATTGCTCCAGTCATCGGAGAAAACTGCTGTCTACCAGCGACAAAGGTCCCATTTGAATCTAGATGCAGGAATGTGTAGGACGTACATTCAGCAACTCCAGCCACCAGATGGTAGACTCTGCTTACTGGTTAAGTCAGCTCTAGTGTCTGGTCACCAGTTGGCAGAAACAGCAGTAGACAAATTACATCACCTTAGAATCACAAAGCACAGTATCGCTCCTGTATTTTGATACAAGTGTAGCCCTTCCTCTGAATTTCTGTTAAAACATAAAACCCAATCGAATCCCTGTCAATATTACGCAGCATCTATAAATATTCTCAGATGTAGACCGAGAAGGAAAGTATATTTTTATTAGGCTGTTTATTATGTGAGCGGAATTAGCAAGAGACAGTTGGTGTAGAAAATTAATGAACTAGTTTCATGGCTGGAATTTACTCCAACCTGCCTTATGTTACCAGTAAAATTTGTTTGGGGAACCTCAACATACTCTTTAGGAGACATTTGTCCATTTTGCCAAATGATCACACAACTGAGCACATTCTAATGGCATTCTCTGTTATATTTTAAAATTTCCTTTCATTGTGCGGAAACAAAATATAGTGATAGAACACAAATGTTTGCATTTATAGAAGACATTTTTTGTCAAAGCCTATGAATCATTTGCATGTGTGAGAGAGACATATATATGGTTTAAAGTCATACCAAATATTTTAAAAGAGCCAACTAGGACTAATTGGACAAAATCTCAATGATTTTGTGTCTAGTAAGGTATGAACTGTAAAAGACAGCTGAAAGCATTGGGCTTTGCAAAGAGAATGAAAACCATCTGTCAGAAATACTTTCCACAGATTATACTCGGTCCAGCTATTAATTAAGTGATTTTGCATTACTACTTTCAACACAGCAGATCCTTCATTACTGGGAGCAAACCAGAGGCACACGTTTGACCTTCCATGTCAAAGAAAGATGGTTGAATACTATCTCCTAGCAGTGAAAGAAAGAGAGAAGGGTCATCCTCTATACATGGATATACTTACTCTAGCTCAAAAGCAAAGTCATAATGTTGCAAATATGATGGATTTTACTTTGCAACCTCTGAGGTAGCAAACTTTCACATTTGATGCTCAGGTGTGTCCTGTCACCTCCAGTGCCAGGACAACTGGTGTGGTCAGAAGCTGATGTCCTTCAGAGGTGCCTGAGAGAAGCGTGGCTGTGAACCACAGCCATCCTGCCTGACTTTGCCAGTGGGTTTTGGGCCGAGTGTCTGACACACCAGTTGCCAAGAGAGTGATCCAAGTCTCATTCAAATGAATGGGACTTTCTATTGTGGTTGGTAGGCTTTAGTCCTGGCCTCATTTTCTGCAGTGCCACTGGCTTGAGTGCCATCTTCACTTGTAGTGCACTGCAGCGAGACTGTCCTCGGGGCTCCTGGTGGACCTTTGTAGGTTGAAGATGGAGAATGAACTGATGATAGAATACCAGGGACAACTTCTTATTCTTTATTATTTTTTATAGTGATGGATGGGCTAGCTCTAATTTCCCACTCCTGTCTACTTCTAGTTGTAAATGAAGGTTTGTCACAGCACTGATACTCATTCACCTGCCGACGATACTTTGTGTGTTATGTAGCAATATGCTCTTCTCTGCCCTCATTCTCCCTTGCTCTGAGGCAGATGATGTGATGAACGGCAATTTTCATGGTGAACTACATAATAAAGGCATTCCAGTTTCCTAGGAGTGAGAACTTTAATACTCTTTAATTATTATAATGGACTGAGAATATTTGCAATTAACAGGTTCAGTGGAAGGCAAGCATCCTTATATATCTTTGCTGATGCTATTTAGTTCTGGTCTTTCAGCATCCCATTGTACCTCATGCAGTCCTATGCTATTTTGTCTTCCAGTTCATTGAACAAATGAGTTCTGTCCTAGGGCCAAAATCTGAAAGTACCAAGTGCAGATCTCTGGAGTTAGGCCCCTGACTCAGAGGAATAAAATACCAAGATTCACCTAATCTTCTTTGGCATGAAAAATTCAGCTGGACATCTCATAAGAAAATGCCTGTTATGACCTCTGGTACTTTCTTCTCAAGTCAGACCACTGCATAAAAGTCCATCTTGTAATAAGTTGCTTTTTCTGCTTTTTATTCTGACTATTCCAGGAAGCATTATCCAAAGCTGTACAAAATTGAATGACTGATTTTTTCAAAGCTAATTGAAAATTCTCAGACCTATTAAAAAAATCTCTTCTGGATTTAGTTAAGCTTTTTGTTGGATCCATATTTTTCAGCTCTAAACCTATGAATCAGTGTCTGTAACTTAAGTTATAACCAACAGTTGTGGTACGGAGTGTGCAGGGAGATGTCTTATTGCCACAACACTGTGAACTGCGCAGCTGGGCTGCTGTGTAGGGAAAGCAAGCTGAGAGTGTTACATGGTCACTGCAGGTTATTTTCTCCCCAGACTAATCAGGGAATTACATAATAATGCGGAGAAATTAAACTAGTTTTAAGTGCTTCAGTTGACTTTCTGGAGGCAGCAGCAATTCTGTACTGCTGCAACCGAATCTCCTCAAGTACCCAAGCTTGTCCAGATACTGCTATACATATGTGTATATACATAGATGTATGTAACTAGGGTCACAAAGTGTATGGCATGCTTGGGGACAACAACAGAAGTCCCTCTTTCAGAGGGCTTCCTCTTTCAGAGACTATGAAAAACCCAAAATTTCAACATAAGACCCCTTCCTATAGTCATCTCCGTGCATCTTTGCATCTAACTACAAGCTCTACTGCTTCATACAATAAACCAATAATAACAAACAATAATGAAAGCACACAGGGCCTTGAGGTCAAATATGTGTGGGCAAGTTCCCTTACACACAGTAACTTCAGATATTTGGTTGCTTTTTTGGTAAAATATCTGTATATATCGCTGTGCACTGGAAGAGTTTGTCTTTGCTACGTGATCCACCTGTAGTGAATTATTCATCTAAGCAAATTCGATGCTAGCTGAAACATTTACAGTTTTCAAAACCACAAGAGTGCCAAGAAAATGAGGGTGATTGAGATGACATCAAACTGAGAAAAGGCAACAAACAAACGTAAACAGTGATTGGTTAATGGGGGGTATTTTTTCCCCATTTGTTTTTTTGTAATTCCAAGTACATATACCTAAGATACATTTATAAATTGATGTTCCTGTTTCAATTCTCCTTTTAGGGAATGCACTAGTACATTGTATAAACATGAGTTTTTGAAGCCATTTAGTGCTCCACCAAAGTAGCAGGGCATTAGATTCTCATTCATTCATCTGAAAACAATTACGAGAAAATGCCACTTATCTTTTATAGTATTTGTCAGATTTTCTTCATCAAACTTGGTAAATACATATCTTCTGACATTTTGATGTATAATCATCAGTCTAGGGTAAACCTAAGTGACTGGGCTTTGGCCCGTAAATAGCTTTTGTTGCTGTGTGACATTAAAATGTTTTGTTGGGTTTTTTCTAAAAGATATAATGAATATTCAAAATTAGAGTTATTCTCCATTGTACCCACAGCAGGTCAAGTGTCATAAGATCAAAAGAATACTTAGCGTGCAATCTAGAGGTTTTATAAATGTTTCTCAATTGAATTTTTTATGGCATGTGCTTTGGAGTTTCTGTCAATGAGCAGTGTAAATGAAGTGTCAATTTTCATTTGAATGGACAACTAGTTAAAATGAAGATATTTTAATTGTTCATATAGATTCTTTGCATTCACAGGTAGTGACAGTAGTAATAGGCATTCACCCTTTTTTCCCTGAACTTCCTTAGAACTTATTTCCTACAATATTACCATGTTTCCATCTCCTATCTTTATGCGCTACACAAGTCCAGTCATCAATAAA
This sequence comes from Aegotheles bennettii, assembly GCA_013398125.1. Classification (NCBI taxonomy): domain Eukaryota; kingdom Metazoa; phylum Chordata; class Aves; order Caprimulgiformes; family Aegothelidae; genus Aegotheles; species Aegotheles bennettii. The sequence continues at coordinate 836,489 of VZRW01011454.1, read as the reverse complement.
ACATTCAGTGCTGCCACCTGAAGACATGCATCTTTCCATTAAGTGATGATTCTATGTGGGACATCATTAGGATTTTTGTTTACCAGTTTTTGACATTCAAAATTTAGGGTGATTTGCTAACGTCTTTACAGTGTCTTCTTCTTTAAAAGAGATCTGGGAGAGGAGTTTGTGGTATTATCCTGCAGTGATTTCAGTATCTGGCAAATATTTTATGTAGTCATAGATTTCTGATTCAAACATTTGCTTAGACTAACCTGTGGAAATGTGGATCTGGGTTATGATTCATCTATTCAGCTACTTCTAGTCTTCAAACAAATGCCTTAATATCCTAAGGTCATAAGTAAAACTATGTAAATTGAAACTAAATTTAAAGATAGATATAAATTATTTGATTCAGTCTCTTTTTCTGTAGGGGAAAGAAATATGAATCAAAGGAAGCCGAATGGAGGTGGAACAGAGAAAATGGCAGAACTGTAGTTATCACAGAATCACAGAATCACAGAATCTAAGGGGATGGAAGGGACCTCGAAAGATCATCTAGTCCACCCCCCCTGCCAGAGCAGGGTCACCTAGAGTACATCACACAGGAACGCATCCAGGCGGGTTTTGAATATCTCCAGTGAAGGAGACTCCACAACCCCCCTGGGCAGCCTGTTCCAGTGCTCTGTCACTCTCACAGTGAAATAACTGTCCCCTTATAAATAAGTAATAATAAACTGTCCCCTTATAAATAATCCCCTTATAACTGAGGGGAGGAGGTGAGGGTGGCTGTTTTAATAATTGTTTTCTATGTATGCATGGAGTTAGTCTCATATTATCTGTTTTAACTTTCTTTTCCCCTTTATTGCATCCTGGAGGGGCTGGGAGGGAATTTTCCATTTGCAGCTAAGTTTAAAAAGTTTTTCTGGGCACGTGGAGGAGCAGCACAGTGGTGTTTTCCGAGGGTGTGAAATAGCTAGTGTCCTGCAGGCCAGTGTGGGTCACTCTTGCACTAAGCAAGTAAATCTCGTAGCTCAGATTTACCCCTTGAGTGCAGAAGGATTACAGTACCTGTGTGCAATAGACCTTGTGCTCCCGGAAAATGCAAAAAGGGTTTGTTGCCTGCTCAGAATAACCAGTCTGTGTAGCCATGGTAGACTCAAAACTTTCTTGTGCCTCTGAGACCCTCAAATAGCCTACAGGAGAAGGCCTTCTAGGAGTCACCAACCAGAAATTCTTGCTGATGGCATGTGAACTGTGAGATAAATGTCAAAACAGAGCATCCATTGATTTCCACACCCTCTCCAAGCTTTTTCCAGCCAGCGGAACCCTGTGTTTGAGGATCTTTTCTTCTTCAGGTGTGACATTGTGACCCTCTCCTCAAGGCTGCCGTCCTTTTAGTGGATCTTGTCCAGTGCTCATAGGGAACACAGTCATAGAAGACAGGACATAAGCACAAATTTTTTTGTGCTGATTATGATTACCCAGAATAACAGAATATTCAGGGTTTAGTGGGTTGTTTATCTGATTTATCTGACACAGTGGCTATTTCATTATAAATCTATCTGAAATTGGGGACAGCAACAGATTTTGGATTATTTTATGAAAGTTTTGTGAAAAGTAGGTTTTTTGGCACGTCCTCCCCTAAGCCTATAGTGCTCCTCGGAGAAAAGATAAGCATGGATGAGCGTAGTAATGAAAAGAAGTAAAGTTTCAAAGGCCTGATCCTACTTTCCTGACTCATTTGAAGCAAGCAGTGAACTCAACAGCATCTTTGTTTTAATAAAGGTTATAATAATAATGAGAGCTCCAGATTTTCTAAAAAATAAAGAAGCTAATGTACTATCTGGAGTCTGACCTCAGGTCTAAATTGTGATTCTAATGTTAATCATTATGAGACATTGTTTCACACCTCATAAATCCAGTCAGCCAGTTTCTACTATCCAGTGCAATATTTAAATAAAGAGCATTTTCACAAAGACATGCATCACTATAGATTCCCTTTTTGAACTTTTTCAAATTATGTTGCTGTTTTATACAAACCACCTTTCATAAGCTGTCTGCCAGAAAGCTCTAAAAATAATAGCACAGACGCTTGCAACAACAAATTGGCTACCTCACTTTCAGTGAATCGAATGTTCAAATGAAAAGATTTTTGCTTCCAAGTATGTGAGGTGTACCTTGAATATGCTCAGATGTACTGGTTATAAAAATAAAATGGATGACAAAGAGGTTGCTTACATTCATTGTGATTTCCTGTTTTAAAAATAGGATGCATTGAAATGAAGGGTGAAAAGAAGCAGTTTGATGCAGTTAATAATTGCCCATAGATGTGGCTTAAAAAGAAGTCTGTAGTTGTTTTTGTCTTGAAATTGTGCTTTCTACATCTGTATGGATGTGTGCCCATGTGTATATGCACTTGTGTTGTCTGTCTTGTATTTGAAGGGTTCGGGTTCATCCCATGTCTAAAAATGAGCAAAAAGTGGTGTGGAAAGAGAAGAGCTCATCTTTGTCTATCTGGGCAAAGACAGAGCTCCTACCTGGATGTTTCCTATCAGCTAGAGTGCCTCTAATAGGATCAGAGCAGCACCAGGTTTCTGTGATTTGCAGGTAGCACTAGCTGCTTTCTTTTCCTTGTGGCTGAGAACGAATGGTTCCTCCTTTGCCATGTTTTTAAAGCTACATTAAATTTTGGGAAGTTCAGAAGTTTGAGGAAATTGTGATCTCTGCTTACATGGCCCTATACACACTACTAGTGTGAACAAGCAGTACCACCAAGGTCAGTGAAAATATCTGTGAATATTCTCATGACGCAAATGTTATACACTCTTGCCTGTGAAGAATACAAAAAACCACCCATGAACACCTCTTTGTAATACTATTTTTGGGTTTTGTCCAAGCCTGTGAAAACATGTAAGTACATATAGCTTTTTTTACTCATGGCTACTACATCCAGTTATCAAATGCCTCCAAGTGGGATACGATGACGTACTTCTGTATTCATGAGCCCATTTTTTCATAAACTGTTCACGTATGGTGCTTGCAAGCCACACAGCCTGCTTTCCTCTGGGAAGTAGAAAAAAAAAAAGAAAAGCTGAGAACTGAGCAAAACGATGCAGTCTTTTTTTAAACATCCGTTTCTAAAACTGAGTTTTTATAGTTTCCCCCAAACTTCCTGGGACAAGTTCTTCCCGCTCTTCATATCGTAAGTGATAAAATGCAAATGTCAAACATTATTAGTTCTGTAGCATAAGTACTAATTTTTGGTTTTGCTAAGCAGTTTATATAGGAAAATCTGGAACGTTTCCAGTCATCTTCACTATCATTTAGTCCTTAAAACCCAGAACAGACATTTAAACTGAAAAACATTATATCTTGTGTGCAGATGCACATGCAGCACCATCAGAAGATGAATAGTTGTAGTCTTGAACTGGCGTCGCTATCAAATAGACTCTGTATAATTAAATAAGAAAGCATTTTAACAAAAAATTGCATCTTGGGCACTCCTTTGTGACTAAAGGAGTGAGCTGCAGAAGGAGAAAAGTCCACAAGTGATTAGCAGTTGGTTTTCATGAGAAATTTCCAACACCTCTAATTTGATTTGTTTTTTTCTTTTCTTTAATGAATACTTTTCTCAGTTATGTTGTTTTTTTGTTTAAGATACCTCCCAGCATCATTTTTAATGTCATTACTATATGCAGGCTCTGCAGTTTGGCGAATTTGAAATACCAAACAGCTCATAAAAAACTGGTTCTTATGGTACTACAGATAGCAGCTTCTGTATTAGATCTGTACTACTTTAATGCTGCCTTTTCTATATCTCAAGGCTGTTTCATGCAAATATTTAAGCTTAGGTATTCTCACAAACAAGCAGCCATAACATTTCAGTAACTTTGTTTTAAAAGAAAGACTTTTGAACATGCAGGAAATATTAGTACATCAAACAAAGTGAAAGACAAGGTAGTTTAACTTGTTGGTTTGTTTGCTGAAACTCTAAAGTAAATATACTGTAGCTAAAAGTGTTCCATTTTTATCTGCCTGCTGCAGTAATGGCTGTGTTACTTCAGGGCTTACACTTCAATAATTGATCAGGGTTTGTATAGCACCGGCTAAGAGCAAAAATAAGAGTGTTGCTTTGAACAAACTGCTGCAATGTTATAGCATTAGGCACAGAAACAAGATTCTGGAAATATAGATATATAAAAAACAGGAAAAAGATGGATAAGTTGGAGTGGTAAATACTGCTTCAGGCTAGAAAGTAATGAGAATTTTTCCATAGAGAGTTTTGACCTGCTATTCAAAAATTGTTTCTTGTCTTAATAAATCCTAAAAGTGTAATTTACTTGCAAAAGGGAAAGAACAAAGGCACCAAAATTCTTTTGATAACAACACTTGTTAAGGTTGATAAGTTGGGTTTCAAATGTGTGAAGAAAAATGTGTGACAGTTTGTTTTAAGGTGACAACCTAAGTGTTCAGATACTTCCATCTTGTGCTGTTTATAAAGCAGTACACTAGTAAATGCTTTACACATGTATATTAGAAGTGGAAACAATAGATAACGTATCTTCCCATCAAATTTTGCAAAAGATTTAATAGATGTTTATAAATTTACAAAATCGTTCCTATGATTTATCTATTAAATTAAGGTTATTTCAGAACATGATCAATAAAAATCAGAATTACATGTATTAATATTTCTTCCTTTTCAGCAATAAATTATTTTGGGTCTTCATTTTGAAAATATTTTCTATTGTTTTCAAGGTTTTATATTGTCTTCTGTAGACCCAATTTTACTTCTAAATAAGAAAAACACAGCATATTTAAAATAAATAGCTAAAAATTTGTCCTGAATTGCTGAAGTGTAAAAAAAATTCTCAATAAAAGATGAAAATGCCATCTTTAATCACTTTTTCAAGAGCAGGTTCCTCCTAAGTGGATAATTTTGAATAGCATAGGTATCTTCATGTCTTTTATCTTTATGGAGTTGTCAGATATTTCAAATTTTATGGCTAAATGATAGGAAATTTAATTTATATACAATTCAGTATGGCTATTTCCAAGTAAGTGTGCACCAATGTACACAAAGGAAACCAGGGATGAAACTGTGTTTGTGGGCTCTTCATGTTTAACTACCTGACATAGAGGTTGAAGTCTGTAGGTTATTTTCAAATGTGCTTATGAATAAATATTACTACGTTTGATTGCTACAACAACCTAAAGTTTCTCAAAGAATAGGAAAAAGAACTGGATGGTGACAACCTTCTCCTCCTTCCCTCATCTATAAAACAGTAAAGGAAAAAGTATTAGCTGGTTTCCAAACAGTGTAGGCAGGGTTGCATGACATATGGTAGTTTGTTGTTGTTGAGTGCTTCACAATATTACATGGATGTTGGTCTCAAATACACAACATTTTTATATCAGAGGAAAGAGTATTCTTCTTGAACCTCTCACCATCTGACCGTGGTAATTCCTAGGTACCACATCTCATCATCACTATTTTCAGGCAAACGGTGCTTTCTGCTGAAGTCACTTGTGTGCTAAAAACAAAGCACAAAACCAAACAAAACCTTCTCTAGTGTTGTTTTGAAGTGACGCCACTTCAGTGGCATTTAGCAAAAAACCTGCTCAGATGGCAGAGAAGTTGCTCCAGCGGAATTTGAGAAAAAGCCAATTGCATGGTATTAAGCCACATTCCTATTGAGAATTTGTATTGACAATATATTACTACTTGTAAGAAATATTACTTGAGAAAGTAATGAGTAAAATATGACGTTAATGTTCAAGTTCTAGTTAACATCACCTTCTGCCATTTTAATCCAGCTGTATTCATTCTACTTTCTCCATATCTATCAGAGGAAGAATAAAGTCTAGAGATTTTTGTGATTTAAAAGCTAGAATTACTATAAAACCCTGAAAATGGATTCCTGTTCTGGAAAACCGTGGTGTATCTTGTCAGACCTGTTATTGTGTGACTCCTAAGCATGATGACACTCCTGAGTACATGACCATAAATAATTAACACCTCTTATGGAAATCCACCTTTGACTGAACTATGGCTTTAAAACCACTTGAAATTTGAGATACTCAAGGTTATGATCTTCTGTCCCATTTTTATTTCAAGTTGTATCTAATAGTATCAGGGCTAAAATTAAGATTAATAGAGGAAACTATTATTTGCTTTCCAGAGTCAAGGCTTGGTATTTGGAGAACCAAAATGAGTGGATTGAGAATGCAGTTTTAGTGGAGGAGTGGTCCCTGACAGACAACCCTGGCTCCACTTCTCTCCCTGGAGCTCAGCTGAGCCACCACCGGCATGTCCAAAAGTTATAACAGCAGCAGGTTTACATCATGATGCCAGAATCTTTTCCTTCGAGAAAAGGAAATTTCAGTATTTGTGGGCAAGAGCAAAGCATGGAAATGTAAACAGATCTAATGACCTGTGTCTGAAATCATGCTGCCTCTGTTAATAGGTAGCCTTGGAGGAGAAAAAAGAGCCATCACTTGAGCCAGAGAGTGCAGTCTTGTGGCACGGTCAGAGTAGGTGTGATTGTAGTGCTCTGTCTGGGTTGCAAAGAGAGAAAGAGAAGGACTGGACTTTTTTGGTAGGGGGCAGGACTATGTTAGGCTGTAAGAGAAGGAGGAGCTGATTCTTCCAGAAATCATCTCTCATCTGCTACGAATGGTGTACCAGACCTAGGAGATCTGCAGGTCTGAGATTCTCGATCTCCTTTTGAAACTGTTCTGAACAATGGATAAAATGAAATTATAATAATGTTGCAATTAAATAATTCTTAATAAGTGTCTAAATTGCTTATCATTTAGCACTGGAAGAGCTAAATGGGTGGCATCTTTTAAGACTGCTTTCTCAGCTTCTCTGTGCATTTGAACAGTCATTGCTTTATGGGATAAGGTTGGTTTCACATTTTCTAAACTCTTATTACAAGAACAAATGCTTGTTTTGAACAATAAAAGCAGTTTATCCTTTTCATTGCGAAAGAAAATCCAAAAATATAGTTCTAGGTTGCAGTTCCTCTGAATTTGAGCCATGGATGTTATCTTGAGTGAAGATTCACTGTTTACAATCATTATTATCAGACCCTCCTCAAGGCTGTACTATTGTGTTAGGCTGTAATATGTTTTCGAGTAACTTCTTTTTCTTTAAACAATATAACATTTAGGAACTACATACAAATCAAATATCGTGCTTGAGCATTTTTGACATAATACACTATATTTTGCCTCTGAGGCCAACCTTCTCCTAAAAGATAAAGAAATAAAACTTTTGATTTTGTGTAGAAAGAGGTTAAACAAAGGAACATCTAAGAATTGGGCTGTATTTTTCCAACCAGCTCTTAAAACAAAATAGAAGACTAAAATTCACCAATAACCTTGAAAATGTCCATAGCGCACATTCTTTACTATGACCCATCAATATTGTAAAGCACAAGGAGCAGGTGGCAAATGTTGTAATTGATTAGTAACGTTTTTAAGTGGGCTGCCTTAGAATGATGTGCAATAAGCTATCAATTAAAAAAGGTAACCTGATCAATTGATGGTCCTCTCCAACCATTGCAGTAGCTATCAAAGCCAAATTTTGTTGCATAGGGGAAAGCCTTTTGTCATAGCAACGCATTCACACAAGTGATAGTTGCATGCATAACATGGGAAATAAAACCAAACAAAATGACTGTTATTACTATGTGTTTTTTATCCAGTAGTAACAGATAAAATATGCCAGGCATTTCCAAAATACACATCTAGAGCCCAGGGACTTCTTTTGCCCTGAGTAATTGCCATCTGAAGAGAGCTATATACGTGAAGGAAGACAAAGGAGAAACTTGTACAATTAAAGACATCAGTCTTCTCAGCTGTGTACTTTTGCTGGTTTGATTTTTTCAAATCCTTTATTCTGAGGATAAATGTAAAGTTTAGGGAAAAGACACAGGGAAAACAAAGAAAAGAGAGATTAAGGGAGGGATGACTGAAAAGGTAAGGAGGAGGGTCAAGAAGAACGTTTTCATACAGCCTTACTGACCATACCATACAGTAACCCATTGAAGAGGTTCATACACACAGTTGTGTACACTTATTCCCCACCAGAAGATGGGTTTTTTTGTTTGTTAGGTTTTTGTTTTGTTTTCTTTTTAAAGAACCCTTATCTAATTAATACTGCCAGGACTGAGTTGACGTATATGCGAGAGGCAAGTTAAGAGGGAAGAGCTGGGAATGGCACCCTGGACATACAAGGGGATAATTTGGGAAGGGCGAGGGGAGAACTGGCTCTTCTGGTTGTGGAGAAAGAGGGTGCAAGCAGAAGTCTGTATGGTGTGTCAATACAGCATCTCTGGGGTTGGGGTTTTTACTATAATAAAAGCAGTAGAGAATAAGACACTAAACCAGTATTTTTAAATATAATTTTTGTTTGAATAAGGCATTCAGAAGTTAGGAAATATCAGACCTACATGAATTTAAATGATCACTGTGCACACATGTGTATCACGATAGAGCTTTCAGCAATGATATTACACACTGTCTTTTTCAGAGACCTGCTAGATCTTTCACTGCACAGAAAATACTCTTTGGGGTAAATCGGAGTTTGATTCTTTCTTGTACACTCTAAAATAAACCAAGGAATTAGTAAGGGACATTACATGACAATGTAAGTTGAGATGTGGAAGGGAGGGACGAGTCAGGTCTTTTTCATAGGCTCACATCAACTCTTCCCATCCCCAATTCCTGCTTTTGCCTTTACAGTTTATCTCTGCTGATGTGCTCTTCACTTGCTGGAGGTCTGCCCTGAGACCTGTTTTAGGATCCCTAAAACAACTTCTGGCTGCACACCCCTCTAACTGGAATCAGTGGTTGTCTACATCTGACCCAATAAAGTGCTAACACTATTCTGACAAAAAATCAACCTCTAAATTTCTCGTAGTAGATGTACCAAATTAGTAGGCGCTTCTGATCTTTATCTCTTTGTTCCTGAAATTTCCCATTGTGTAGATTTCAACTGAGAGAATGACACCCTCTTATTTCCAATGGGTCTTGTAAAATGAATTAGGAATGAGAGCACTCAAGTTCTATTCTGTGAATGATGCAGAAAAATATACAAATAACTTTTTAATACAGAGTAGAAACTAAATAATGGGGTACAATTAAGGAGAGAGTAGTAGAGGTAAAATGAACCACTGGCTAGTTTTATATCAAACCAATCATTATGTGCCCTGTATGAGGCAGGAGCCTATGGAAAATGTTTCTATGTGGTAAGGTGATAAAAGATCACTGGAATATATATATATATATATGTATATGCATGTGGGGAATGGATAATGACCACAGTCATTACACAAACTTTTAAATAATTTGCTTTCCAAACTTCATAATGTTTATAACAGCTTGCAGATATGTCTATTACATGTATGATAGTATAATTTAGGTAATATTTAATATTACTTGCACACGTATGCCTGAGTAGTCCATGGTGAGGGTTCTTCCCATTAAAAACAATCTGTTTAGCATTTGTTTATTTTGAATGGGTTGCTTTGAGGATGTTTTTGGAGGATGAAAGTGTCAGGCATCTCTGTAGTTGCATCCGTGCACTTGTTTAACAGGCACATTAAAAACTAATGCAAAATGTAGCAGGAACTATTTTCAAACAACCATCAAATGCACTGAAGGAATTCAATGTTTACATTACTTGTTCATACCTTCATTTTGCACAAGAGCAACTATATCTGTCCATCTGCTGTGGTGCAAATCCTACAGCAATCTTAAATATAAGAAGGCCTGGCATTTAAAATAACATGAAAGATTATCAATCCATATTTGGCATAAAAGGGGCAGTGGTGTGAAATCCTAATGTTTCTGTGTTTCAAAAATTTTGGGGCTTAGCACCAAAATCAACCTGTTCTGCATCAAGTACTGTTTTGTTTTGCTGCTGTCTTATTTTTTTTCTCCCCCCACAACCCCCGTCCTCCCCCCGAGGCTGGACTTCTCTCTTTATTTGTATAAATAATCGAGGATGCAATTATTTATGGCTGCACATAAGGATTCTAGATGTCTAACTATCTATCTGTGCCCATAGATCAGATAGTTTGTTATCTATATCACTATTTGCACCTGCAAGTCATTGTGCTTGGAAATTATCTCCTCATCTAATTGTGTTCACAAACAGAGGTTGAATTAAAGCTGCTTTAAAAAGAAAGCCCCTTCTGTGAAGTGAGTGTGCAGATACATTACATCCATGAGTCGAAGATATTTTTTTGTCTTTGATAAAGGAATTAATAAAATACCTGCTGCCATTTAAAATACTTCGGGCTGAACACCTTCTCTATTCTTTCAGGTCCACAGGTAGGAGGTGGTAAAAAGTGGTTGGGTGTAAGCACTGAATAGCCCTTGATGTCTTGGTGCTGGATTGGATCATGCGTGTGATGTGTAATTGGAGTATTTGCTACCATTGTGCTGCTTTTGAGAAAAGCAACACAAAGGCTGAATGAGACCCTCTTAAAAGTGTGCACATTCATTACGTGAGACACTTTGAGCAGAAAGCGATCACCGACTCTGGTCTCAGCATTTCCTCTTGCTTAAACCTCAGCCCTCTATCTTGGACATTTTCCTTTTGAATCATAATTGTGCAATCTGTTTCCCATTTTAGCATAAAAATCTTCTAGAAACGAAGCAGGCTAACTTTAAGCGAGCTGTATTTTTCATGAATCAAGTTGTAAAGTTCACTGCCATGGAGAAGGCATGTCCTTTTAAAATTCTGCGTTTAAAAAAAGAGCTTATTGAAAGATGGATGATATGATATGTCAGGCTTACAATTACATTTTTCTGTAAACATAAAAGGGTTAGAAAAACCGGTCTCGACTGTTCAAAACACTTTGGAATAGCCAACAAGAAATGATGTTTACCATTTTACCAACACTACGGATACTTTATTGTCTGAGTGGCTTCCATGCACTCCAATAAATTTAAATTGGATATTTGCTGTCCAAATTGACAGTGGGTGATTAAGTAAAAAATAAGAGCATTTGCCTTTAAATTTTAGCTGTGGCATCATGTTATATTCCCAACATTTTGTTGTGTTGCATCGAGGCAGTCACCACAGACCAAAATTTTGATGGATATGAAGCAGATCAAAAGGGTATAGTGATTTTGAAGTCGGTGACAATAGATGCTTCAATATTTGTACATTTCTACTAAAGAGACTTGCATTATTTTGTCAGTTTGTTTCATTTTAGGGGTATTCAGAAATGATATTCATTCTTTGATATAACCCTTAAATTGTACAATTTAAGAAAACTGACTGAAAAAGATAAATTAAATGGGTAGAAATATTTTCAAATCAAAGAACAACTGACATATATAAAAATGATGTATGTTTCTTACATAGTCCACAGGGAGAATTCTGCAGGCTTGCTATGATCTCTACAATTCGCCTCCGGGCAAATGAGGCTTTGGGATATTCTATTATCCCTTTGGTCTGTTTATCATGGAAACTGATGTACAAATCGAAGGTTCTTTTGGACCTTTCCTTTCTGTTTGCTAGACCTGCTAAGAATGAACTTATCACCTGTCCTCACCTTCAGTGTAGCGCTTTGGGGAAGGTTCAGTGACCAATAATCAATTATTATTGAGAAGCAATCAATTGCTAATCTCCATAATTATGCACATCTAAACACTATGAACAAGAAAGAGAAACAAAGCTGCACTCCAAGCATTGCCTTGTTAGCAGTATTTTGTTAACACAGGCTCTAAAAAAAGCTGCCGCAGCTGGTAGCACAAATGTGTTTCCAGTATTCAGGCCATCAACGTGATTCGTCGCTAAATGTATAGAATCAGCTTCTTGCTAAAAACTACAATTACAGGTGATATACAGATTGAAATCACAGGGCTGGTTTGTCGAAGAAAATTGTCCTAATGATGGGTTTTCGGATCGGGAATGCAGCTCTTTTCTTCCTCTGTGATGGGTACTGAAGGCAGCTGCACCTGCCTCTGTGCTGTATTCTGCCGCACTTAATGATATCTGATGATATCATTAGGCAAAGTGTTCATAAACAGATGTTGAGCCTGTGCCTAAATGCTGTCAGATGAGCGGTTGCTGGCCTGAAACAGTATTATTTATATAGAACATTTACGTTTGTTATGTTAATAACCCCACTATTAGCTCTCTGGATGTTGCGATAGGAATGTAAATGTAGTTAATATGAATAACAACCTCTTTACTCTTTGTGCTGCAGTTGAGTATAACTTTTGGGCTTTTAGAGAGAAACAAAGATCCCCCCACCAAGTCCTTTTGACTTCATGATTTTTTTTGGCACTATTCGAAATTTTGATCAGCAGATAAATGGTAAGAATCTGTAGGACAGATGTTAAAGACTGGAATTTGTTTCTCTTAACACTTCATGTTTTCAAGAAATTCTAGTATTTATGTGTTTTCTGGTAATTCCCAGACCCAGTTCATTACCCTAATATGTCAGAGTTTTGATTGTAGACACTAAATTGACAAACACTCATTAAAAATAAAAATAAAAAGTACTATAGCAACTGGAATTATGGTCTGTATTTCTAGAGATTATCTCCTCTGATTGTCTAATTTATATCACAACAATAACTAAATATTGGGGAGACCACTTCGCTCAATATTCATCTTTTTTATTTAATGTTTCAGTCTGGTGTTATTCTAGCCGTGCTTGAAATACTGCTTTACAATTGCTGAGGGTTTATTTAGCCAAAGTTGCATTTTATACCTCATAGTTAATTCATGTAGAGTAAGTTATGTAAATTTTGACAGTCATCAAAATGTGCAGTGTTTGTCTAAAATACAGCTTACTAGCAGTAGCTCTGTTATAAAAATATCATTGGTGCCTTTATAATTTTATTTCACATTTTAACTCTTTCTGAATATGATTTGGGACTCGAGGTGCATGTTGCATATGGGATTTTCTTGTTTGTTTCAATAGCAGATGATGACGGTATTTCTGCTTCTACATGTATAAAGTATTAACTGATGTGTTGCTATCACCGTGCTTTGGAACTACAGTAAACTGTTATCTTCATTGTGTGTATTAATGCTTTTATCCTTCTCTGTGTGGATGAAAATGTTAAAGATATCAATGTCAGAGCATGCCTGTAGCATAAGGAAATATTATGGGGTTTTTTTGTTTTGTTTTTCCTGTGAAATCCTCTGTGGTTTTTTTCCCTTACCCCTATAATTTGTGGTGTTCTCCTGTGTTTGTACGTCTCCTCAGATGAGTAGCCTGCTTCACATTACATTGAAACGTGCATTTAGGGGGCAAATAAATGTTCGGTGTCTCCTATAAGAAGAAATGAGATAGGAAGTCCCAGTGTTCAACTGTCCAAGAGGACAATGAAAAGGCCAACTAGACCATTGGAATGGAATTTAAAGGCACCCTATGAAGGGAATTGGCTGCTTGGGAAGGGAAAGAGGATGTTTGAGGAGGAATACAAGAAAAAACATAAGGATTTAGAGTCTGTTCTTGAAGAAGAAATCCATAGCCTTTCTCAGGTAGTATGCTGGGTAGGAACCCAGATTCCTTCAGTGATCTTTAACCATCCGCGTTCCCCTCTCAGGTGGAAAGGCTACCCTGGTAACAAACATTTCAAAGCCTTAGCACAGGAGGAATTTTAGTGAGGGAAGGTGTATGAATTTTTGATTTTTTTGTTGTTGTTGTTGTTCTCTAGAGAAGTAGGCAGAGAAATGTTAGAAACATTTATTGTGGGTGTTGGGTCTCAACTGCACTTGAAGGAATTAAGGTACAATTGTAAGGAGCACGGGAGAGGTTGTGAGATGGGAAAAGCAGGGCTGTGTTGTTCTTATTGTTGTTTTTTTGTTTTTTTTTTTTTACACGAAAGCTTCTTCAGCCCAATGCATAAAGTTTTGGCAATCTATGCATTCATTAAGTTTATTTTTGTTAGGCTGGTAATGAGGGCCATGGAGCATGTCATAAGACACGTTTTTGCTTTTGGGGCCTGAAGTGTGTGTATGTATCTAAAAGGAGAGAATATTTGTATAGCTCCATCTGGTCCCATCTACTGCTGTTCTTGTACATATTCTATTGTAATCAGTGGGAATCAAGTGAATATTAAGGCTAAAGAATCACATCATGAAAGAAAGATAAATTTTGTATAATAGACCCATTACAATTTGTGAGTAATCAGCCTTTCAAGAAGAGACTTTAGAAAGCACAATGCAGATTCATTGCTATTTCCCCTTAAATATTTATTATATGTTGTATTATTAGGTTATCTGATATTAGAAAAGAATAAAGAAAAATGGCAAAACAGGATATTAAAATTCTTAGTTTTTATCTCCCTTCTTTTACTGAATGTTATTTATAGATGGGTCTGAAAGAGACAGAAAATGTTAGACGTCATTGGGCTTTAAACAATTTAAAAATCTGCAATTGGATCTGAACTTTGTTGCATTGGCCCAATTGAACATAAAAAAATAGGAATCAGTAAACTGTTTTATGTAGAATTGATTTAATTGTGCTAAAACTCATGAGGATTTGCTTGCTTTGAAGAGGTACATTTTTATACAGACCTCCAGTGTCTGATGGCCTGAAGGAAAGCTGTCTAACCGAAAAAAGAAAAGTGTAATGCTGGCGTACGTTAGTGGTGATGTTAACATATCACACTATCAGTTCATGTTGTGATGAGAACTGTTATAAGTGCTTGGCAGAAATCACAGGTTACATCACAAAACATGCAAGACCAGAGAGGTCATCATTTTAGTTATCAATAATATACACTCCTCTGAATTTTTCTTTTGCAGCCTCCAGACTTCCCCCTCCCCCCCAGTTAGGTCTGAGGATATTTCTGACTTAATTTTTTGTTTAGTTCTTTCTTCATAATATACTGGTTATTGCATTACACTATTTATTATATCTGTGGACAGTATGGGATTTCTTTGTTTCATAGATCATTGCTAGGTTCCTACAAAAGTACTCATAACTTGTTCTATTTCTCCATAAGTATTTATTCTACTTTTCTTTGCTGCAGTGTCGGCACTCAGTAACTTCAGGTGTCTAAAATAAAGGCTATAGGTTAAAAAAAGTCCTTAGTGCCTTGGACCAAATTCTATGGTTTTAAACTGGTGGAAAAACCATAGCAGGTCCACTTAGGCCAATCCATCAAGGAAATCCACCAGTATGTTAAGTGAAAGACAACCTAGGTCATACGATTACTAGTGGGGCAAGCCTTCTTTCATTAAAATCAAAGTGGGCTTTGTCATTAAGCTCCAATGGTTTAGCTGTAAATTAGCAAGAATTTAGTTAAATTCCACTGGTGTACCTGTTGCAACAGTGGTTCAAGGAGTCAGTGCCAAGCTGAAGACAGAAAGAACAATTGTGACTCTTACCTACATGAGCCCAATTTTAATTTTGTCCTTCTACTTAGCAAGCCATGAATTGAAATGGTTTAATGTTATACATGATATCACATTATACATAGGAATTCAATGAAGATTCAGCAGGTGAGGATTTAACCCCAGTAAATAGAAATAAAGTTAATTCTGAGACAGAATCTGCTCAGAAATTAGAAGTGTCTGGGCTTCCATACAGTACATAATTTTTTATAGTCAGCAAAAGCAGAAGATCTGGTAAAAGGCCAGAGAACACTGTAGCCTCTTTAATTCCATGTTGGACCTACTGTGAGGAAGAACTCTTGTGAAAAAGCTAGAGGATAAGAAATACTATTTCCTATTACTTTTTTGGTTTACTCTCTACCTGCAACTTTCTCAGAAAGGAATAGACAGCACAATTTGTGTGTTGCATCTCAGTTGCACAAATATTTTTCTTTATCAAGGCTGGTACAGGGAGGTTGAGCTTAGTGCAGCTAAGCTAGAGGTAGTAAAAAAAGGTGGTGGTGTTGGGAAGGTGTTTGGCTAGAGTATACATTTCTCTGTAAGGTCATTGGGACTTAGTTCTGCAAAGCTGGACTGTGCTTCTACAGCAGGGATGCTCTTGCAGTCTGCTGGAAGGTGAGGTGGGTGTTTGAGCACCAAGAGAACAAATTACTGGCTGTAACATGGTTATGGGAAGAATTGCAACAAAAATGGGTGTAATAGCCTTGTGCAGGGCTTGAAATCAACATCTTTTTATAATGCTACGTCTGCTGGAAATCGTGGACTTGTCCTTGTTGCTCTGCCATAGTTCTTATAAGACACAACTCTGTGATGGGCTGTCTTTATTTAATGATCCATGTGTTCCAGAACCTGCAGGGCTCATTCTACAATATTTCAGTGCAATTTCTTTCTGCAATCTTTATAGTTGAGGAACTTGATTGTTTTACCAAATCAGCTAACTCACAGCAAAATACTCTCTTGTCTATGTATTGATTGTTGTGTAGATCAAAAATCAACCCACTGAGTGTTTCTGGGTTGTTCATGAAGATAAAACTAGAATAAAGGTGAACACACCAATGTAGTTTTCAAGAAAAATACAAAGCCCCATCCTAATTAGATCTGAGTTTCTAGGAAAGCAATGACAAGTCAAACTCGTGGAGTTCGATGTGCACGAGTGGTGTGGGACACTTGATTCCTGAGTTGCCTTCACATTTCTTCTCAGCTCTTGCATTTATTCCAGGGCTTCCCCATGCTGTGGCAACTGGCCACAGAAAGGTCATTCTAACAAGTTAATGACTATTTCCCAGCATTTCCAACTGGAATATAGAATTTCCAAGGACTCAGTGTGCTTGTGTGAATATGTACACATGCACTTTATCAGAAGGTAACAATATTATATATCTATATTTTGAGATTGAGCTTTAGCACTGAAAATATTCACTGCACAGAAGAAACAACAACATTTTTCAAGAAGGTCATAAGATATTTCACTTTCATCTCCTTTGTTTTATCCTAATTTATTTTGAAATACCATGTTTTATTCAAATAGGAGATTCTACCCTAAACTTGGGTGCCATATGTACAGTTTCTAAAAGGCTCTCTGCCTCTGATTGATTTCTACAGTATTTTATGACAATACCTCTTTTTGTAGGTGTGGGGTGAGAGGATTTCAGAGAGGTAGACACTAATAAATTCTCCACCACCTGTTTCTGAGTTGAAAACTTCCTTCTGTTTCTGTTTTGTTCCGATTTTGTGGTCCAATATTAAAGCAGGCCTTTAAATAGGATGACTTCAGAAAAATATTTGAAAACACTAGATGAATCACTGTTTTCTGTTATGAACAGAATGGATTTTTTTAGTTAAAATATTAAAATGTAGGCCCATCAGCCAATGGTATGTAGCGTTTACTCAGATCTTTCGAGCACACAGCTGGTCATGTCTGACAGTTGGGGTACTTAGTCTATCTCGCTAAAGATCACTTTTTTTCTAAGTTAGACTGTGGTGTTTTCATATTTAAATGTCCTCAGTGTCTTCTCAGTTTTAGTTGCACCAGGATCTATGTACAAAATCAGTGGACCAGTTTTTTCTGTGCCTCCCTTCTGGAGAAGGCAGTTTGTTTGGGTTCAGGTAAAAAGAGATTGCAGAGCAGAAGGCCCATGTGGAGTCAGATAGCAATTTCACTTCTCTTTTGCCTTTCGCTGTAAAGGTGTGGCCCAAAGTATTATAGATATTTGCAAGCAAAGGACTGAGGAGTTCTTAGCCTGTAACTGTTCTGTATAGTTGTAGCTTTTCCATAAATGTTGTTTTTAATTCACCTAGATCTGAATTCCCAAACACTTAAACTTGAATATTTTGCAGACAATATCTTCAACAACTTTCAGCAATTCTACTCTTATCAACATGAGGTTCATTCACCACTTAGAACATACAAATAAGAGATTTTTTTCACTGTTTTTTGTCAGGTTTTTTGCTTTTTTTGTAGAGGGCATTGTTTGTTTTTTTAGGGTAATTTTGAAGAGGTGGTGTATAGGCTCACGGGTTTCATCTAACAATGAAGGAGGTTTGGTAGCTAAACACAGATGCTTAAGTTCTACAAACAATTTTCAGCAAGCAGTTCTCAATCCTTGTGTGTTGCACCTGTTCTCTATAATTAATGAGTGAAATTATAGACAATGAATTAATCACTATTGATATAAGGCAATAGATCATGGGCTTTTGCTTATTAAAAGTCTGTCAGTCTTTAAAAGATGGTTATGTGAGTAATAACATTTAAATATGTATTTAAATATATTTCTTTGCTGCTTTAGAAATAAGAAAACTCAACAATTGCAGTAGATTAAAGATGGCAAATGAAGTTCTGTGTGGTTAAACCAAAGTGATGTACCCATCTGTCTCGTCAGTATTTCCCTCAAACAAAAATAACTGGTTTGTCTGACCTGCTGGAAAATATGTCAACCCATTTAAAGTCCTCCAGGCCTGATTGCTTAGCCGTGTCCCATCAGAAGATGTGCTTCTCCATAGTTCAAAACACAGAGAATTCAATACAAGTCTGAATTCCTGTACTCTAAAAGGTAGAGCTGGAGGGCGAGCAAGCTCTGAGAGATAGGCAGAGCGTTAGACTCGTCACCTCCCCTGAGCCCTTGGTTAGTCTTTACCCTCCCACAACACACGAGAAACAGCACAGAATGCAGAGCAGCAAGAAATCACCGTCCCCAAAATGTACTGGCAATGTGATAATGTCGGCAATGTGAGCTATATCATCAGCTGATGTAAATCAACATAGCTGTAAAAGAATTTGTAATCCTTTCTAGCAGTTGAAGATCCAGCCAGAGAAAAGAAAACGCTCAGCTTTTTTCCTAGACATTGGGAAAACTAGAGAGGCACTCTAGGTGTGGAATGAGAAACTTGAACCCCGTGAATAAAGGAGTAAGACCAGGTAGACCAGCAAAGAAAACAGGGCTCCACTGGCTCAGCAATCCTTGAATCTTATGGCACTAGTTTAATGAGATCTCTTCATCTTGAAATTAAAGTACAAGGAGTTTTTACAGAGAACAGTATTCAATAACAAAATATTAAATGATAAACACAGATTGCTTAAAATCAGATGGGCCATTTTAAGAAAAAGCATTTTAGCTCATCATGATATGTAGCACCTTATTTAAATTAGGAGGTGTTAATTCTTAGCTTGAATAATATATTAATATAATATGTAAAGTGAATGGCATTGTTAATCACAGTCGCGCCTGGAACGACTTTGCTTCTGTGCACTGAATGTTAATTTTGCAAAACATTAATTTCAAAGATTTTGCAGCAGTGCTTTTGTAATTAAATATTAATGTCACATGTTATTGCAGTAGCATGTTTATGAAAGCCGGCAACACTTCAAGTCAACTCATTTGTTTTTATATTTATTCTTGTACATCTGCAATCCCTTCCATTTCACAATTTCAAAGTGAAGGCCATTTTGAATAGTCAATATGTGAACATTTTTCATTGTAAGCGTTTTTTAACATCCAACAGGGTAAATATTTAATGTTGTGTTTTTAGCTGGTATAATTTTTCAGAAAATTGGCTATAACTTTTAACAACTCTAAGGTACCTAAACTGTCTACATTTTTGGCGTAAGTGATCTGAAAATAATATAGCAATAAACATGATGAAGCTGTGAAAAAAGTACTTAAAAAATTAGAAGCCTTTTTCTGAAAGTTGGACTTCCAGAAGTTGTGATTTCACAGCCAAGTGTATTCTATTGTCATTTTATTACCTGGGGTGTTGTGACTTGATATCCACTCGAGTCATTTCGGCAAGTACAGGATTGACTTTAGAATAACTTTTCCAAGTCGTGGGTTTGCATTTGTGCTGGAGAATTCATGTCTGCATTATATTGCTTAATGATTGTTGTTCAATATTTTAAAATAAACATTTTCTGTTTGTGCCCTGAGCCACTGCATGAGCACTGGGAGGATTCAGACTCAAAACATTTTCTATTAGGGCCAAATTGTAAGGGTGACTAAGTTTGTCAGCTGCTTTTATTGAAGTGTAGAGAATATATATGTGCCTGTATTGGTTCGTCCAGGTCTGTTTTGACCAATTTACTGTATCTCACGATCTTGCCTGTGGCTCTTCAAACCTGTGAATTACATTAGTCTAAAAAGACAGTCATTTCCATTTCAGCATGTTGGCAAGAAGAAATTTGTTTGAGGTATCATATTTTAAACCATTCTTACTCCCCTCATCCTCCTTTAGTATAGATCCCCACCGTGCAGCAAAACAATTTGGCAGAGCAAATTGTGAATTATAAAATATGTTATTTATTCTATCACAAAATATATGAACAATAAAGATGCATTGTTTAGTTATGGGCACATTTAATAGTTAAAAATTATATTTGCACCTGATGTTGCATGTTAACAGCTAATACCATTTGACAGTGATGAAATTAAAGGATGAAGAAGAGATACAAACTACATTTTACAAGCATGATGGGTCTCCAACAATGCCATTTAAATATTATTTGTCACTATTTAAAATGAACCTTTCCCCTTTAAGCTATGCCATTATGCTCATTTGTCCTGTCACCACTGACAGGCTCTATGACTCACACACAAAAATGGTCATTAGGTACTGCATCTTCATCTTATTTAAAAAAATAGAAAGCATTCTGATGCCTCTAAAAGCCTGTAATTATTTTCATCCGAGGAGATAGTGTTGCTTGGAAGGTAATTTAATAACCTTTTGCATGTACCTGGGGAATGCCTCTCTGGGGAACCAAGGTGCCGACATGCCATTCAGTCGTCAAAACATGACCTTTAATGGTTGCTTGGAGAGAAGTTAGCCTGGAACGTTGTACACAGCGCGATGCTAATTCTGCTCTCTAATGTATGCAAAATTTAGTTCTTGAGCAATGATCTTTGTAAGATGAATTAATATAGGTACTGCTCCAGGAAACAAAAGAAATTGCAGTTGTGAGAGCTTTTCCCCACCATGATCTTTTGCTACATTGTTTTGAAGGAGCGCCCGAGCTGTCTGATTTTCTTAGGAAACAACATTAGCAACAACGAAACTGTACCTGGCAACATTTCCCAGAATTTGTGTTTTTAATTCCTGCTTTGGTGAGGAATGCCTGGCATCTCTCGCAGGGAAACTGGGACAGTGGGCTGAGTGATAGCTGTATAGGTTTCTGTTAGGCTGTGATGGCTGAACAACAAAATAGTGTAAATATAAACTATAAGAAAGTAAAATGACAGCTTGTAGGAAAATGAATATACATTGTGAGTGGCTTTGAAAAATTACTAATGCAGTTGTGGGGTTAAAGCGAAAAGTGTTGATTTTTCTGTAGCAATAACATATGCCCAGCACCTACAGGATAGAGTAAATGAAGCACACAGACTATGTCCTGTGACATCAAGGTCCAGAAACTCTTTATTTTGGTACACTGGTATTAGATCCCACCCTAGTCAGAAATGCTGGGATTTCAACTCATACCCCTGACATGCCATCCGTCAATTTATTAGCACGCTGGTGCAGTAAGCCACTGAACAGGCTATATCAATTCGTTTAGGTTTTTATTTTTTTCTTCCCTTCTTCCCTTTAAAATGTCTGTAATCCTCAGCTCTGCTCTCTCAACCGGTCAACATTAAAGATTTATGTTGCACTTTTTTTTTTTCATTGCCACACCTGAATATGGATTACTTAAATGGGCTGTAAATAATTCATATCTGGGAATAAGTTTCCATTACTGACCAATGTTGTAATTTAATATACTCTATTATGGGTTATACAATTTTAGATTGTTTTCTGTGTGCATTCAGCAGTCGGGCAGACAACAGTTTAAGTAAAAAGGGCAAGATGTTTGTTCAGCTTATTTTCATGTTCAGTGCTGTAGTGGAGGGAGTAAAATGTTAGTTTTAACAGCATTCTTTGTAGCTGTTCACGAAAATAAAAAAATCTTAACCTGAATCAGCATAAAGAAAACTGAATGAGTAAAAGGAGGGGGGGGGGGCATATTAATCTAGATTTATATTCGCCAAGCATATGTCAGGTTTTAATGTAAAATACAAACATATTTTTCAGTAACACAAAATGTATCCCCCTCTCAATATGTGTGGGGTTTTTTTTTCCTTCCCTTAACCAGTACTATTGCCTGTCACATGTGGTACTTGATAATTCTGACAAAAGTACCTATAATAGGAGGGAACATATTTAGTAAGAACTTTTTGAATAAGGTTACGAGCTACAAATAGAAATGCTCCAAAATGTTAAAGAGCATCATATTTTAAAAAACTGTCCATGTTCAAGTGTTTACACTTAAAAGAGATTTAAACAATTTAAGATTAAGTTGACTATAGTAAAAAAAAATTAATAATAGATTAATACATGAAAATCTATGAAGTCACATAAGATAATGATTTAAAAAGGAATAATTTAAAAAGATGAATTAAAAAGTAGAATCAGAAAAGAAGGCCAACATAAACTAGGGAAAAACATGCTGTGAATAAAGTCTGTTAGATCTTGAAATAGGAGAACTGCTAAATAATGCATAGTTTTATTTTTCTATAATTTGCATAAACCTTAAGAGAGTATTTATTTGTGTAAAACTTGATGTATCGAGTAAGGAGAATAAAAAAAATGGCATTCATTTTGTTTTCATTTTGGTATTTAGGAAAAATATTCTGTTACATATGGACTACTTAGACCTAATCATCTGACTGAATGTGATGTGTTTCTTGAGCCAGGTTGGAAAGGGCTGGCTTGAGAACAGTGCCCTGGTCTTGCTGCAGGCTATGCAGGTTGGCCCAAACTCTGCTGGGGAGCAGATGGTGAGCCAATGCTTGTAGTCACACTTACCTTCCTTGCTAAATCCATAATCCCTCACTGGACACGCAGCCAAGGCAGGCTTTGGAGGCAGAAAGGAGGTTACAATCTGGACTTGGGTATTGACTGCCAGAACTGAGAAAACAGCTCAGAAATTTCAAATGCTTAACAAGTTATCTGTCTTGTCCCTAAGCCAGTGCAGCATTTTTAAAAGTAATTAAGACATGATTGAAAATGTGTGTGCCATCTAAATACAAAAATCTTCAAAAATAATCAAAACCAATAATTAAAAGCCACATTTAATATACTAGTTAGTAAAAAGAGACTTATTTAAACTGAGCTTGCTTTTCTTTTTATTGCACAATGCTGTTGAATTTTTTTAAAGGATGCTTATATACAGGGCTGGGAGAGAAAAATATTTTTTCTGAGCAAGCCACTGAGTGAAACTGGATTTTTTTACAATATACATCTATATGGAATTTTAGCTAACAGTGCGATGATGATCAGTTTAATTAGTTATTTAATTAACTTCATACTGAGTGAATATTAGCCACATTATTCTATATTAAAAGGTACCTAATATGTAATGATAAGCACGATGTTCATGCACAGAAAAAATAACAGTTGCTTATAACGATCACAGCATGACTTGCCTTTCTAAATATTTAATCTATTCTAAATCAAGACAGTGATCCTCAAAAATCTATAATTTCAAAAAATATTTAGTAAACAGCCAAATTGTGGTCAACTGTAGTAAAGGGTGTGCCATCTGTTTAATGTAAATATCTGGGAAAAGGGAATGTCATACACAAAAGACTACAGAAATATAGTGAATAGACATAAATCTTACTCTGTGTGTGTGTGTTTGTTTGTGTATGTAGTGTATAGCATTTAATTTATTTTTGTCTGAAGCATAAATGTGGACTCAGTCCTACAAGGTGCACCTTTGCACCAAGATGCAACTAAGTATTTAACCAGGAACTCAGTTTAAAGCACATGCATCATTGTATTAAGTTTTGAGAGATTAAGCTCTTGCTAAGCATTTTATTAATAACATAAAATATATCTCATAAATCATTTATAAGTTCTATGAAACTTATCTATCATACCATTTAAAGATGTGAAATAATTTTAAAAAAGGAATAGTTAATTACATAATCCATTTTAGTTGGAACACAGTTAAAGTTATATTCTGATCAAGCATAAAAACATGTTTAATTTATGTAAACACCATACCCTTAACTCTGCCCATTGGCCTCTTGGGATTTTCAATATATTTTTTTCTTTGTCCTGAAACCTGTATTATTCTAAGGGATATTCCTATTTGGAAACACCACTTAATGGATTAACCAAGTGACAGTTAAAATCACTTACATTTGAAAACATTATTTATTTGTAAAGAATAATAGAGAAATATATAGCATTGCTCATTTGCAGTATATTAGAAGTGTATATGTCCATTCCCTTCTGTCAGAGACCAATCACCGTATGCCAGTAATGGGTGCATACATAATGGTAACTTAATTGAAATTCCTTCTGAAAGACTTGTGCATGTGAAATTGCACTGGTACAGAATAAGGTTTATTTTTAGGTTAGAATTAAGACTACTTTGTTGAATAAGACAACATGTATATATTTTATATTGAATAAGAGCAAAGGGCTGGATTCTCAGCTGTTGTAAATTGCCATAATATATGTTTTCTGGGAGATTTATGAATGTCCTTAATATTAATTTCCTTGCCTTTAAGCACTTTGGTTTGTTAGTGATGCAATAAACAATGGCATTATTTTCACTTAGCTCCTTAACTGATTTATGAAATGAAGTGGTTTGGGCTTTGGAATTTTGTAAGTTGTCCTTTTTCCAGGCCCAGGGCTGGCAGCTCCCTGAGCTGGAGAGGAGCTGTGGAGCTGGGGGCCACAACCAAGCCTCATATGTGTGTCCCTCTTAAGATTTATTGTTTGTTTTTTTTTTTTCTTTTAATGCACTAGAAAAGAATGAAATTAGGTTATTAAATGTGATGAACAAAAAGAAAATTTTATTCCTCCCTTGCCTTATTAGTGTGAATAATTAAATTTAAATTAATAGGATTATTTGCAAGAGTAAGAGGGATGTGATTTGGACTTCAGGTTCACTCAGGTTGCTGATGATAAATTTGCTTGTCTGTTGTTGGGACTTTTCCGATATACATCATAGCTAATTTCGCTGGTGCCTGATTTGATTTCAAAGACAGTGGATTAGTTCATTTAAATGGCCTCCCATCATTAATTCATCTCTGCCCTTGTGCATGCAGGTAGTTCCCCTTCATCCCCAGGGAACCACTCCCAAATATGGGGCCAAAATTTGACCCTGTGTTTTGATGTGATTGTTGCTCTCAAAGCAGGCTTTTAGGTATATTGTAATAAAGATTTTCTCTTTACACACGACAGTTTCCAGAGCCCTGTCTGTCCAGAGCATTGTCAAACTATAGGCAATCACCTATTCTACAGTGATTTAATTTCCTTCAGTGTGTCTTTTTCATCCCCTGGGAAATGTGCAGTACGTCTATTTCTGCTGTGTTGCCCCCAGCTTGCTTTGTGAACAGTGAGGCGAAGAATTAATTTTTATTTTTTTTATTTTTTATCAGCGCCTACCTCTGCTGTCAATAAATTACCCATGCCATCTCTTAGAGGACCTTCTGTCTTCCTCGCTGACCTCTTGGACTATATGTCCTTGAAAAATGTCTTTTTATTTATCTTTATCATCTCGTGCAATCTTCCTTTCATTCTCCACCTTTGCTTTTCTTATCATTTTTTTACACTCTCAACTTCATCCTGTAATCTTTCCATTCCCCTCTGTATCTGATATTACAAACCTCGCACACCTCCCTTGATCATTCTGCACGTCCTTCTTCAGACTAATTGGCCTTTTTAACTGCTATTCTATTTGCTGCTGGATGGGCAGCACACACGCTCTTGTTGAGATGTTGATTCATGTTTGGAAGATTTTGAATTTGACACCAGCTTCCTTTTCTTTCATTTTCTTTGGCTCAGTCTTTTTCTTTTCATGTTTCCAATGGCAGGGGTCAATTTATTTTGTGTTCCTAATTTTGCTAATTCTAGACAAATAGGGGTGCTCTAGTATTTTTAGAATTCATGTCTTTCTTAATATGCCCCGTTTTCTTACTCAGAAATGAAATTCAAAAGCCAATTCCTCTGTCGTTTGGTAGATGGTAAAAAGAAAATTGTGCCAGTTGTCTTTGACATAGAAAGCCATAAAGACCATAGTTCTTTTTCGAAGCCCCTTTTTTGCAGGCATTCCCTGTCTCTTGGCAATGGACAGTGTTGAGGATGCCGGGGATGCTCAGCATCCCCATCCTCTGTACTGAGGCTGTTACTGCTCCTGTTAAATCTCTCCCCCACAGCACGGCTCTGCTACGAGAGACTTTATGCATGACAGTGGCTCTGGGATTCCTTCAGAGGTTGCAGTGATTTTAGAAAAAGAGCATAATCAAATTAGGAAAAGTAAATGTTGAGATGAATAATAACCTAACAGAGATGTCTTAGGCTGCTTATATTATGTTAGTATGGCAGTATCCATGCTAGAGGATTCTAGTCAAAAACCCCAAATTATTAGAAATTAACTGTGTTCCTGTTAATGGATCCCAGATTCCTCTTGTGTTGCTATGATGCTTTGCATGTTCCCATTGATGCTATATCCCTCACAACGCGCCCATAAAGAGTGAAAACAGGGCATTCCTCTGGCAGCTACTTGAGCTTGGGTTTGGCCACTGTTCTTGCATCTCTTCTTTCTTTTCTTGGTTTAAACGAAAAATACTATGATTATTTCGAGAATTTCCAGGAAAATAGCAAACACGGAAGGTCAACAGAATTGTTGTCTTCTCCATCTTTTTGGGAACACTGTTTAGTGTTGTTTACCTCCCTGCTACTCTCTTGTATTCAGGAAACCAGGAATTAATATGAAAATTTTCAGTGCCTCTGTTTGGCAGTATTTTTACTTTAGCTTCAAAACAGAATTATGTTGTCCATTTCTTTTTAATTCCAACCTTTCTGGTATTCACCAATAGTCATTAAAAGGTTTCGGACCTCTCAGTGCTCCTAGTAAACAGGGATTAGTAGAAAGTATCTACCTGAATCCCAAATTCTTTACTTTCTTCTCTCCGTAGATAAAAATAATTTCTCTGTGATACTTCCAGAATCCCTTGTTGCATAAATTAAAAAAAGTTGAAAGGTTAAAATTGACTTGGTGCCAAGTTATTGCATTAGACAGCAGATTCCATTTACTTATTTATCTGTTATTTTTATGTTTTTAAACATTTTGGCATGATTTCCATATTGTGATTCTTGCATGCTGCACATTCTGACTGTCAGCCTATGATTCCCCCCAAGGAGATGTAAGAAGAGGTCTCGTTTCAGACTTGGAAGTTTTTATCTTATTGGGTTTTTCTTTTTTTTTTTTTATGTAAAAGGCTAGGGGAAAGTTTAGGAAAGATTTTTAAGTTTGATTGACAAAATGAATTCCTAAAAGTGATATATCAGCACAGGACTCAATAAGCCAGGACACATGCTACTAACAGAGAAGAAATGGTTTTATATATTATTCACCAATCTCCAGGGTTTCTATGCCAGTCAGAGTTGGCTTACTTCCCATATATATTATTAAATGTTTTACAGTTCAGCATGCATACAAAAAGAGTAAATGATGTGATACATACAGTTTAACCTACATATGGAACTTAAAATTAAACCATTCAAAGGTTTATCACAGGCTATGGATTGCACAAACCAATAAGGCATACCTAGATAGGGAAATAGTACAGCATATTATGACTTTCTTCTCCGCATTAGAATATCTTTTCCCAGGGTGCTTCCATTCTTAACCTCTTAATTTTATCTTTTTTTAAACAAAATTATTAGTAGAAACAAAGAGCTAAAAGAAACACATGTATATTAGCACATTGATTATTTTTACAAGGTTTTCATCTTCACTGAAACCAAGAATTTAAAATATTTTTAATTTTCTTGCATGACTTCTGAGTGTAGCCAATGATATTGATTACGAAACATATATAGCTAAAATAATTTGTGTATGTGTGATCATGACTCCAGAGCTACTCAACCAACAATGTATTCTGAGGATGGAGGTTCATGCTTGTCATGTTCCTTACAGGAGCTGCCCTGATGCTTTGGTTTTAAGAGTGTAGAAACAAATTCCATCCAACATTTTGATCACTTTAGTTTACCAAGAATCGGCCACGATCCCAGTCCAGCAGCTACTCACTGTCGGAATAGAAGGCATATTAGGAGTCCTGATAATTTAATTGGTATTATCATTGGCTAAAATTATGTGTATGATTAAATCTTTGTTAGATCCCTTAGGATCTATAGGCTGTGACTGATTCAAAAGACTTGCTTTTTTATCATCATTTTTTGGCAATCAAAATAAATATGTACTTTATAACAAGGTTAGTAGACCTTGGTTTTAATCAAAATCCCAATGGGAAGAATATACATGAAGAACTAGGCTCTTTCAAACCCAGATAAGATCCTTTCCATTCTTTCCTCAATTACAACATCAGCTTTATAAGATAAACCCTTAAAATGTCCTCTTTTTAATTTCCTTCTTTGAGTTTTTTAATTAAATTAGACAATCCTGTTTCATTAGGCTAGAAAGAGGTTGTGAACACTTGGAGCTTTGCAGCAACAAGGAGGTGAACGCACAAAGTCCTGTTACTAGCATCGAACAGACTCTTTATCTGTGTGAAATCTGATCATGAATAGGGTTATTAGAAAACAATACTAGTATAACCATAATTGAAGGTACAATTATTGTCACTTAAACAATTTATTTCCAAGGTAAGTTCATTCTGGAATGTTTCCTGGTAATACAGCAACATGTCTTTTTAATTTGCTTGATCCATCTTCTTGATAGCTACTCCTTTAGCAGCTTTGTGGAAATGTATGTCCCTTGAGTCAAGGTTTTCATGTAGGTTATTGATTTTGATTTGTGTATTTGTATATACACTTACAGTACTTTTCTCTAGATCTCAGAGATCTGGAATGAAATCCTGTAGCTTATCCAAACAAGAATTTCATATGCAGAAATGAAACATGAGATTCCATCTAAGTTCCTATAACTTTTAGCTTCTTGGCTAAAAACATACATCCTGCTTGATAAGGGCACAACTGGAATGTGACAATGACGCAACCCTTTTCAGAAATCTGATGCAAGGCAAATGTCTGAACCAATTAATAAAGGTCAGTCTTAAAAAGACCTTTCCAAGGACTGCTTCTTCTCTGCCGTCGCTAACCAGCAATAGATGAGTATCCAGTCATATCTTCATCTCATTCAAGAAATGAATCCTGAATCCACTTGCAGTCAAGTGGATTAATATAATCACTAGCATCATCAGACTACTTTGCTTAATTCACCAGCATCAACATGTTGTTACTGAAGCTGAATGGTGGTTCCAAATTCTCCTAGATGTGCTGGGCAAAGCCTTAAAATAAGGTGAAAATACTGCATTTTTATTGTATGTTCTTTATGGTATATCCCAAATGCCATAGTGACATGGTGCCCAAACTTACATGAGTTATGTAGTAGTTTATGAATAGAAATAGGGGATAGTTTAGATTTTACAAGTTGGCTTGAAAATAGTGTGTTTCCAGGGGGCAAAATCATTAGTTTTAAATAACACTGAAAGGCAGAAAGCTGCAACCAGTGCTGCTTCATCATTCCTACTGCCAAGAGTGCTTTGGTGTATGGCAAGATACAGCACAATACCATTTCTGTCATTTTCATATCATGGTAAAGGTTGAATTTGATGCTTGCTCTTTGCCCAGGTGAACTAAATTAAGTCAGACAATAACAGACTTGGATCAAGAAAAGTTTGAGCAGCAACTTCGTTGACTGTGCTCTTGTCTGAGGATTTCTCTGAAACATCTTGGTCAAACACACAGACCTCATGATGTTTGTAGGTGAGCAACTCTAACCATTGTCCTCTAGACT
The DNA here is from genome assembly GCA_013398125.1 of Aegotheles bennettii. Lineage (NCBI taxonomy): Eukaryota > Metazoa > Chordata > Aves > Caprimulgiformes > Aegothelidae > Aegotheles > Aegotheles bennettii. The sequence goes on along the minus strand of VZRW01011454.1, from coordinate 806,826 downwards.
GGGAGGAAAATACCCTAAAAGCAAAGTGGAAGTAACCAGCTTTTACTGTGACATTACTACAATTTAATAAACTTCTTTTTGTACTAAACTGCTATGGAGGAAGAAAATGAGTATCACAAGCATTAATGTGTAGGTTGAAAGTGCAGTACATACAGATGCTTTGTGTTACAGAGGCTGCAAAGATGGGAACAAACTTTGCATAACCTGATGGATTCCTTACAGAATTAATCATTTTACTCAGACTTTGTGAAGAACAAGCTATAAAGGCAACATGAATAAGCATTTACAAATAAAATGTTGTATTGATTTTAACCAAGGGAATACTCTTCTATAATATAAAATTGCAGTTTAGTATCTGCTCAGTGAATATTGTGTTGCAGAAAAAATATTTTGTGATTATTCTAGTCAGTTTTCTCATTACTGATTCTTACCTAACACTGATTGCATCCTTTAGGCAATCTGAAATGGAGGGGTTTTTTTTAAAAAAAAGAAAAAAAAAAGAAAAAAAAATGGGTGTCTGTATCAGTATTCTGATAAAGAAATTTCTCTTGTAACATGAAACAAAGGGGTATAAGCTCTTAAACATGTTAAAAAGTTTATCCCTAGTTATGAAAAAGAAAAGGACAGGGAGTGGCATGACAAAGGGAAAGGAGGATTGAAGGCCAGCAACACAAAAGACAGATTTTGTTTGCTGACTTGAGCTGAAAAATGATTATGAAACCCTAACTCCCATTGCATAAGGAAACCAGCATGACCTAGAAATGAGCATCACAGAGATATGATGCTTAGGTATTGCTTAAGCTGTAAGACACAATACAGCTGGGAGATCCCTATGTAGCATGTGCAAAGGAGCACAAGACAGACTCAGGAGCCTTTCTCTGCTTTGAACATAGCTTGATCATATGGCAGGGTGACTATTAGTGTTAAAATAAATGGCATTTATGTTTAAAGAATTAACTTTGTCTTTTTTAATGTCGCTTTTAACTCAGCATTATGGACCATACTGTGGCAGAAATAAGTGACTGAAGTCTCTCTTCAATCTCTTTATCATTCATGTTAGAGGTATTTGTAATCAAAGAAATAAAGGTACCACTCACTGCATACCTCTCTGAGGATCTCATGGCCAAAAGCAGCATAGGAGGAGACCAGGAGAACATAGAGTAAGAGAGGTGTAGCTGCAATGGTCAGCGTAGCGGGGCTGACACCCTTAAGCTTTATTTACCTGGCATTATGTGAAGGGAGTAGGTTTTTGTTCCTCAACCCCTCTGAATGGTGATGGCTGCCTAACTTTAAGGTAGTTTTAAACAGAATAAGAACAAATACAGTAGTAAGATAGGCAGCTGTCTGAGTGGACCCAGTACTTAGAGGAATATTGTAGTAGCAATAATATGCTTCAAGAGAAGTCTGACTGCATTTTCTCCAACCTTCCTACCCACTGTATTTCTTTGTCTGTATTTCATTGACCGCTTACTGGTTTCTATTAATTTGTCCTAATCCTGATTTTTCTACCTATAGTTAGTTTCTCATCTGGCTCCCATTCTATGCCACTCAGTGGTTACTTGTGTGGTGAGCGAGCAGAAAACTTGGCAGTTGTTGCTGGGGTTAATGCAGAAAAATAAATCTCAAGTAATGCCAGTGTGGATTTACTTCTCATTCTTAATGACATCAGCAGATGTTTGAGGAATCCTAGACTTCCTGAGCGCCTCCATCGCACAGCTGGCACCGCTTGGCTAGGTCCTGGTGGTGGGGGACGTATGTGTTGTATACTTACACTTTGATTTACGGACGCTTCTGACTCTGAACAGGGATTGTTCTCACCCTTCTCACGCGCAGTCCTCGCTGTGTCCCACCATATCAGGTTTATTGCTTTTGCCGTTCCTTCTTCTGCCTCTTGTGCCAGCACCTTGAGAGGGTTTCAGTTTCAGTAAAACTCTCAACACCTCTCTCTCTTTGTTGAGTGCATTTCCTCAAATATCAGGCATCTCGAGCACATGGGAATTAGTGTATTTAGCATTTTCCATGTGTATGCTGAGGATCCTGAAATGCAACTTCCAACCTTCTCATAACAATATAAATAACATTGTGTGGTTTATTTGCTCCCTCTTCTGTAGTGGGGTGAACTATCTCTTTGGACACTGGCAACCCAAACCACATCCTAAGTCATGACAGATATTGCTAAATATAAAATTAATAATCAGAAAGCTTGTGGAATGTTACAGTCAACTCAATGCACGTTATCAGATAGAACAAGGAGCAAGTATTATGTGATGAACTAGCACTTGACTGCCCATCACAAATACGCCATGGTTTCTGTTGGATCGTAGAAACTAGTTTGTGAATCTTTGAGATATTTTGATTTTCATGACAAGTCCTTTGTCTCATGATACTTGGGATAGAAAACATCTTTGTACTTTACTTTTCCTTCACAGGGAAATCACTCACTGCTATCTGCTTTAGATGCTGACTGCTTTAGACACTGGTAGGTTGTTTTTGTTTGGGTTTTTTTAGGAGTAGCCCTTAGTGGCACTAAATTTAACAACTAACAACAGCATGTGCCTCACACTTGATACTTCAGGATATGGTGACAGCTTTTAGCAATTTGGAAACTCCCACAGGAGCGAGTGGCACTGGCTGCTGTCTTCTTTGTTTGCATTTACTTTTCTGCTTTGTCAATTTGTTCTGTGGTTGCAAATAGAGATCCGGATTTAACCAAAATAAAGTAGTCATACCTCCCTCCCATTCTTTAAAATAACCTCCCCAACAATAAACCCATTAACTGATAATAATCTTTTTTTTTAAAAAAAAAGAAAGTGTTTGAAATTCTAAAATGAGAAGGAAAGAAAGGAAGATATAGATATCCAGCAGTGCTTGGAAGAAATGGCTATAGTAACACATTCAGAGTTATTTCTTCTCCTTTTTTAACTTTCAGTGCTCCAGGCACCCTCCAAGGGCCTTGAGAGGGTGGTGTGATGCTCTTCTCAAGCACACTCTTCAACAGCCCTTTTACTGTAATCAATCATTGAAAAATATATTTTGTGATTCAGTCTTATGCTTGGAGGGAGCTGCAGAGGTAGCAAAGGCTATTGGCGCTTGCAAAATATTAAATTGAGTAATCAAGTGAGAAAGCTCAAAATAATAATGGATAGTCATGGATAGGGTTGTTTTTTATTATTATTATTGTCTACACACAAAAAAGCAGAGAAAATACAATGTAAGATAGGTGCAACAAACTTTTCCCTTTATCTACCTTTTCTTCCTCGGTCTTTCAAGGTATCTACTCTCACCAGGATATTTATTAAGTTAAAGGTAAAACCAGCTGAAGGTTAAAGATCAAGCCATGTGCATCTTGAACCCTCCTGGACACTGATGATAGACTAATTGGCCAGTGAGGTGTGTGCTGAAAGTCTATAAAAGAAACTTCAGCGAGTTTTTCTGAAGCTTTGATTGGGGTGGAGAGATTTTATTTTTTTTACTGCCTAAAATTTGGGTCAATGTCCAAAAGACATTGCAAAGACCTTCCAATTGCACATTATTTTAATTATCTACTTACAGAATTGATCGTCCTATGACCGCAAAGTTAAGTTTGAAGTTAAATATTTTTTTAAAAAAATATTTGTTTATATGGAGATTTGAGAAACTCTATTGACTTCCTGCTTCAGTTTTTGCTGGTTTTCTTGTATACAATTTTCCAGAATATGGCACTGCCTGCTGTTTATTCCTGCAGGCCATCATGTATCCATCAAGGAATACTGAGAAAACCATTCCTTTTCTCTATCCCAAACAGAGACTGTAGTCAGGAGAGGTCTTTTTAACCTGCCCATGGGCTGTTTGAGTCCTTGTATGCTCTCCTTTCTCTTCTTACTATTCCCTTTACCCTTTAAATATAGTGATAATAGAGATCTCAGGGGGTTGCAACTAGAAATAAGCTGTCTGTGATACTGCCAGCTAGAGAGATGAGGAAAGCAATAGTATAATACACTGGAGCTGGTGAGGGAAGTCAAACACAAAGTGTTGGTTCATCTCCAGGAAGTGGGAGACTGTGCAAGGAGGATATCGAGGACTAGAACACCCTGGGCTGGATGCCTTGGGTGACAGCTTCCAAGCAGAGGGAGCTGCCAAATGTAGGAGGTGAGGATGTTATGTGCATAATCTCTCCTCTTCCTTAGCAGCTATGCACTTTCCTGCCCTAAAGCTGGAAGAATTGGTTTTCCTTTCTGCTGCAAGCAGACCTTTTCAAGTAGATAAATCTACTAGAACTTTAAAAAAATAAAGAGGAAAAAAAAGAAAAGGAAAAAAAAAAAGCAACCAACAAACACATGCAAATGGACTAAGTTAGAATTGCATATCCCATCTGCTTCGTTCATTTTTAGAAAAAGGTTTTCATACCTTGTACTTCTCTCTCTTCATTAGATGAAATAGCGCTGCATTGTTGGCCACCTCAGTACCAGAGACAAACTAAATAACTATCCTGAGCATATGGAAAGTAAAATTTAAGGAAACAAACCTAGTTCTGCCAGAAATATCTTTTGTCTGTCTAAGAAAGAGAAGTCCTAACCTGCTTCTTCACTATAGGAAATGGTTTAAGATTTATTGGCCATTATATTGTAACCCAGTATCACTACAGGTATAGAAGTCCTGTGACCATACATGGACATAGTAGCACTTCTCTGATCTCATATGGCTCAATATCCTGCTGCAGTAATGGAAGACTCTAAGGGTACAGCTGTAGGAAACAACTAGTAGTTATTTAACTGGAAGAGGAACGCTTCTATTGCAAATGACCTGGGAGTACCAGTTGGTGCAGGTTAAACAGGAGCTCACGGTGTACTCATTGCCACAAATTACAGCTTGGGAGACTCAGATTGGGCATTAGGAAAAGTATTTGGTAAGAGTGTACAGTACAACACCAGAACAGGGGCCTCAAGTGGTTGCAGAGTCTCCACGCTTGGCGGTTTTCATGACGTGGCTAGACAAAACCACAGTGATCTGATCTAGCATTGGCAATAATTCTGCTTTAAGCTAGAGATTGGACAACACTACTTCCAATGTTCCCTTCCAAACAACATTTCTGTGGTTTTCTATTCATTTCTGAAAGGTTTGAAATAGGTGTTTTTCTGATATACAAGGAAAATATGTCTCTGGCTAATGCACTTTGTAGTTGTCAGGTATCCTAAGCATCCTTACAATGTCATTTGACTGGGAGTTTTTTCACTTTTTGTTCTAAAATATTGTGTATGTGTGTGTTTAAAATGGATAAATTATTAATTTACTATTAGTTTTTATTAGTTATTAATTTATACACACTGAACCATTGGGATTCTATTTTGGTAATCAATTGTCAGTGACTAAAACAAATTTGCAATTTTTTCAATTGAATTGGCCATTGCAGATGTAGCTGGTTTAATTTTTGGAAATAATTAACCATATTTTACTATCTGCTAATAATTTAACACATATTGTATGTATTATTTTGAAAAAAAAATGAAGTTTTATTTGAAATTCCTTAAGAAATATAGTTGCCAATTGAAAAGATCACACCTTGACTTATTTCACTTATAATGTAAATTACATTGTTATTGAAGAAAATCCGGTGCAAAAATTAGGAAATTAACAAAAGACATTGATGGTGGGAATGGTTGTCCTCTGTACTCCAGAAAGGGAGTATGAATTCTTTATATGATCTAGGTACACAGTGGAAAGAGCAGGAACAGATTACAGATTGGGATTTAGGTTATGAATTTAATCATCAAACATTGAACAGATTGATGAATTTTCTTGTACAAAGGCAATCAAGTCTCTTAATGAACTTATCAGTAACCAAAATATGTCTTTGGAGTGTTGAATAAGGGTATATATACTTTCTACAACTTATTTTTCAAGCAATGGGTTGGAATGTCTGATTATTACAAATTATCCATATGTATGTAGTGCTTCTTACGCCACAGGAGAAAGGATTTCCACTGAGCTTTCCCCTGTGGAAATCATAAGTCTGAACTCCAGTATTATTTTTATTTTGAGATAAAATTAACTGTGTTCTTATATGATAACTTCAAAACTATGGTGGTCTCAAACATCGGTAGCAGACCTGAGAAACACCCCATTGTTCTTTTAATTATGGCAGCCAGAGCCAATTAATACAGCAGGCTTACTCAACTAATCAAACAAACCAGTTTTGGCTTGGGGAGTATAAAAGTCCTTATGCAAATATTGTTTTACATATCTATATCTCTATCTTATATACATGCAGAGATTTACACTGAGCATCTCTATTAAGGATAACAAAATTTTTGTGAGAAAAAAAATGTAATTGGTGAACTGAAACCCTGTGTCTATCTTGACAGTGTAACATGGTCGTAGGGCTTTGAACTGTGTAAGTGTACACTTTCTGTCTACTTGTTCACTGGGAACCTTTGATGTTGCTGTTAAACTAGGATCTTGTTCATAGGCCAGTTTATCCCCTAGCTTAAAAATAAATGGTTTTCTTAAAACACACATGTTGTTGTTCACATTGTCAGTGAGGAGATAAGATGCTCTTAAGCTGCATTTCAGACTTTTAAAAAATATCTGTGGAATCACTGAGCTCCAAGTAGGTAGGTGATGTAACATCAGCATGTTGACATGCGAGGTGTCTTTAAAGCTAAGCAAGTTGGAAATCATTGCACTCAAATTTTAATTATTTTTTTATATATGAAAGATTGCAAATTAATGCAGGTAATTTTACTTTTATGTAAAGTTGTATTTTAATTCCAGCCTGAAACAATTATACGAGAGGACTCTTAGAAAAAAATCAGTAATGAACAGCTCTCCAGCTAGTTTTCCCTATGCAGATGATAGGCTGAACTAGATAGAGTGAAAGGAAGCACAATCTTATGAATTTTTTCATACACAAGAGCAACATTTGTGCCTGACGCAGTTAAGTAAGCTCTAGGACTATTACACAAGAGCTACCACAGAATCTGTGATAATCTGTTTGGTTTTCTGTTTTTAGGTCAGGTACACAGAAATAAATAGTGTTGGGAAATATCTTCTCTTTCCTAACTGCAGTAGACCCAGATAAGTGACTGTCATGAATATTAAAGGAATTTATGGCTTTAATTCACTGTGTGTCTTAAGGAAAGCAGGTGTCTTTTGATAGCCTGTGCATTGTCATATGTCCAGTGCCTGAAAGGTAAATGAGATTTTGTTTGTTCAGACATCCATAGAAACCAAGAATCCAAGAAATTCAGTAGATTTAGCTGTGGGAAGGGGATTCACATTGGAAAACTACCAAGAGAAAGAAAAGGAAGAATAAAATTCATACGTTGGCAATGCTGTGATAATTTTTCTACCTTCATTTCTCTGATTTTAAGTCTATTTTACTGGTGAATAAAAGTCTTCATCTTTTGATTATTAACGAAACGGTAACCTGATTTCCATTGGAAAAGTGTCAATATTGTGAAACCATCACTGTAATTTTAATGGAGAGCCTAAGGTGATAAATCAATCCCTTGAGCCTAAAGTTGGTTTCCCTAGGTCAGAATTTGGACTCATTTATAGTGCATTGAAGGTGAAGCTTGTATTGCCTTTGTATTCTCTATGCTTACTTGGCGAATAAATGGAAGATACTACGATGAAAGGTTCCCATGCTAGGACCTTTTAAAAAAAACATTGTGGTTTTGTTAAACTTTGGTAAAAGACTCGCCATTTTCCTTTTACTCTTTCAAATGTGGAAGCATGGTGTGTACCTTTCCAAAAAGCAAGATGCCGTGTCTGTTTTCCTCCGTCGCATTTTTCTTTGCACATCATGCTAACTGCACCGTTCGAGCTCCTGCTTAATTGTTCTTTTTAGATAAGCACATTTTCCTGTATCCGAGTGCATTACTAACAAGCCACAGGTCTGCACCAGATGGGCAGGTGAAAAAGTGATTACGAGGTGTGTGATGATGGTTCTGTATCCATAATACATTCATCCCAAGGTTCACTCGCGCATCTGTTATGTATGTTGTTTTTCTTTTTTACTAGTACCCTTAGAGATATTTAAGCAGGTGATTCTCTACAACTAAAAGACGATAAAAGAGAAAAAAGTGAACAAGGGGTCTTTAAGGTGGCACCACAAAGACAGTGAGATGTGCATAGTGCTGGTATATGCCTCTTGGTAGCTCATATAAGATTCAGATGAATATAACAGTGTAATCATTTTCATTAGCAGGTTTTGGATTGATACTTGCTTGCATATTAATGCTGATTACCGAGTCTTGAATTTATCAGGGTGTAGCTGAACTAGCTAGTGCCGTATCGAGGAAGGAGTGAGGTGGGAAGCACGACCTTGCTTTCTCTCTACTTTGCAAAAAGATCCGGAGGGCTGGCAAGCCCAGACCCGATCCAGGTGTTTGAATTCCCCAAATATTCATCTGTGCCTAAACTTTCAAAAGTCATGTGTCTGGAGAGGGCATTTTCATGCAATGCTTCACTCCTCAAAGCAGACGTAGCTCAAGTTTTAAAAGAGAAAAAAAATAAAAATTGATTTTTAAGGTGTTTTTAATTAAGTTGTTGCTGATAAGCAGCTCCATGTGAGGCTGCTTCTTTATTTCAGTGTGCCAGTTATTCATTTGTTTTTATAAAACAACTTTGAGGAAGCTTTAGTGGTGCCTTTGTTTAGTACCAATTACAAAAAGGGTTTCATGCAATTGAGATGTTTTCATTTAAAAACATGGAGATTACACATGCAAATTCCTTGCTGAAAATGGGGAAAAGCAGTAAGGTATCCTTGGTTAACTTTTTAGTTATTTAAAAGTAGCTTGTTGGAGATTGAATATTTCTATGTTTCACTAGAGCTTTTAAATATAAAAGAGATATGAGACTATATCTGACACCATCAGGCATATTATATTAAAATTTATGAACAACTTCATCAAAAACCACTTTCCTTCTCCTGCATAGAGACAGATTTGTTCTGACATAAACGTTACATGGCTGGTTGCAGCCTCAGATTAATGCGAAGACCCTGGCGATTCCTTTTAGACGTTATTTTATGAAATAATACCTGTCAGCTGCTGCCTGATCCCAGAAAAGGGGGCAGGTTTTCCAGGTCATCCTGCCATCTGTCAGCTAAAGCTCATCTGTCCCTCCACATTACCACCTGATCTGTGCTAACAGGCCTCACAGGGAGCCCCGCTTCATTGGCCCGGTGGGAGCCCGGCAAAGAGACTGTGCGAGGACATCACCTGTGATTCCCAGATTTAATTATCACTGAAGTGATGAAGATGTGCACGCAGATTGAAATGCTTTTGAATAAATGCATGGCTCTGGATAGGATTCCCCCCCCCCCTTTTCTTCCTTTCTTTTTTTTCTTTTTTTCTTTCCTCTCCCCCTTTCATTCCCCCCCTTTCTTTTTCCCTCCCCCTTTTTCCCTTTCCTTTTAATATTTCCTTTTTTCTTCCCTTGTTTTCTTTCTTCCCCTCCTTCCCTTCTTCCCCCTCCCACCTTTTTCCCCCCTTACTTTTTCCCTTTTTTTGTTCCTTCCCTTGTCTCCCCCTCCCTCCTCCCAGTTCACTTCACCACTTCCACCAAAACACCTTGTCTGGGTTTTCCGACAGGCTTTGTGCAGAACACACATGCCTACATGCACACATGTATATATGTAAAACCTGAATTACAGTGTTTAATAATCAAATTAAATGTAAATGTTGCTGGAATCAGTGCACATGCCCTCTCAGGAAAAAAATTGCCTGTTTTGTGCGTGGCCTTTCGCCGCAAACACGATTATTTTCTGAAAAGACTCCTTATTATCAAATTTTAAAGCTGTATTGATTGTTGCTAGATGGGAAAAATCAGGTTGCATTGTAATTCCAGCTTGTTACCTCTGGTTCTGGGTCGGCAGGTACCCGGGGTTCCCTGCCGGGAGGTAATGCTGGGTTTGTGGAGGGGCAGGAGGGATGGAGGGCATGGAAACCCTCTGGATATGCTGGTGACCGCAGGCACCTCGGCTTCCCCCCCTCAATCAATAACACGGCACAAAAGTTATTACAGGTCTGGGCCTTTTTGACTTCAAAGCTGCTTAGGCAGTATGTGGCATTAATTCCCTCCTGTACAAAAATGTAGTTGATAATCACCAGGCTGAGGGGAGGATTTAGGACTAGAACAGCAGATTTCCTCACAGATTACAGCCTAAAACCTAGTTTCTTGGGATAAATCGGGATAATTAACTGTAGTGAAATATGTTACCCTTGTTGATTCGTGCCCATGTGATGCTTGGGTTAGGTACGGCTGCGGAGAAACGTTTATGCTGTTATGCCATCCCACAGCTTCCAGCGTGGAGGTGCAATCCTTCACGTATATATCTTCTTAACGCTGGTGACGGGGACTTGTCAGGAGATAATTTAGGCAGCAGTGGCTGCTAACTGAGACCCTAGAAGAGTCGGTGCAAAGATCCGCCGTCAGAGCTCAGGCCTCAAGGCACCACGTGCTTTATTTATATCTTACCCCGCCGCTGACTGTGGTTTTGGGTCAACTCATTTAATTCAGAGCTAACCCCACTGTCGCCGCGTTCTGATGGGGACCGTGCTGAGCATCACTGCTGGGGTGAGACATACAGGTCCCCAAGGGGTGGTGACACCCCCAGCTTTCTCTGGTGACTTGGTCATGCCACCATGTGGCATCACGCCCCAGCCTTACACCTCTGCCTCCATTTCCCCCACATAGGTGGGTAATAGTCATACCCATGCTGTATGGATGTGCAAAGGATTAGCTAGATTTTTAACACAGCCTTCAATAAGGAAAAAACCACTTTCAGTCTGAAATTCAGAGTTGCAGTCTAAAAGGGACAGAGTTTCTTTCCCTCTGCTCCAAATGTGCCTTGTAACCACAACTTTTCATTACTGTAATTGGGGAGGTTGCCTGATATTCTCTGAAGGATGGTGGAGACATTTATGAGGCTGCCATTTTTGTTCTAATCCTAAAGTAAAGTTCACATACCACCACAGCAAATGCACTGCCCAGATCTCCAGATGTCCTTGTGTCAAGCAGAGAGCAGACGCAACATCCAGCTCATGTATTTTTGTTATAATGGTTATTTTCTATTTAAATGGTCTCTATTGAAACACAAGTGGTTTATTTGCAGCCTTTTCATTTTAAAATTAATTACTTTAAACCCACTGAAAACCAGTTTATTGCATACAACTGAGTGTAGAAAAATGTAGGAAAAAAATTACAATATGTTTTTAATCTGGAAATTTCAAAGAAAGATTTTACCAGGGGCCGGTATAAATACAGAACTGGTTTTAGGTTTTCTCATAGATAAAGCCTAGTATAAAAACAGTATGTCCAATGGTCTCATTTGCTCACATCTCAGAACTGCTGTACTACATTTTCCGTTTGTACAAACCAAATAGCAGAATATTAAGAGTCATTTGAGGTCATAATTACAGTTCTCTGACATCTGCCTTTTTTCTGTTAGCCGCGGCTACCAGATGTCCATGTCATGGGAACTGAAAATTATTAGTCTAATCATGTTTTTAATAAAAAGTAGCAGAAACTTGTATATTTTAAAGTCGCCGAGCGTAAGCTTGCCAGGCTAACAGAGATTGCAGGGCTGCTTCTCTTTATTTTAATGCTTGTCTGATGTTTTTATGGTTTTGTTTGCTTTATTGGTACAGTGCTCTGGTTTTCTGTCCTGTGCATCACTCAGCCACTCTGACCCTATTGGCAGAATGAACTGAGTTACATATTTTCCTTAACCTGACACTTGCCTGTATTTCAGTACGCTGTGACTACACTGCTTGTTCCTTTACCTGTATATTGATCAGCTTCATTTTATAGGGTCACTATACTAAAAGCACTCTTGTTTTCGATTGTCTTTATTTCTGCTTGCATGCTGGTCTGTTCTTGCCGTATTGATTTGACTCTTTATACATTGCTTTGCTTCTACCACATTAGCACCCATTCACCAGCTTAATGATCATGGCACTGTATGGAGTACAGTATATTGGCTTGTTAAATCATTTCCATCATATTAATTTCTAGTTATATGTGCTACTGACCTATTTTTACTGTGCCACATCCAAAATTGTCTTTGTTTATCTAGAGCTGGCTGTTCTCCGTTGCTATAAGCACCCCTGATTTTCTGTAGCTCTGTTTTTAATGGATTTTTTTTGGTTTGTATTCCCTTCTCTCATGTCCCTCAAATTCCTTTTTTACTCTTTTTTTTTCTGGACTTTTACTATGCTTTAAAACTTATGAAGATGCTCGAGCGTTATGAGCTGATCTCCTGTTTAAACATACATGCTCAGCTTTCCTTCTTGCTCTTTGTCCTTGTACCTGTGCACGCTGGTATCTTGATCTAACACCTACTTTGAATTTTTACTCTCAAGACTTTTCTAATTCCTCTGTTGGATGTTGTTACTGGCACAGGCGGAGAAACCTGGATTCCAGGACTCTTATTCATTGTCATGTATGTTATGCACTATACGATGTCATTAGAATATGCCACTGCTTCGTTTATCTTGGGGAAGTTGGAGAGGGGTTGTGTATGGAGAGACCTGCAGTACATCTGGTTTTCAGTTGTGGGAAGAGAGAAAAAGGGAGATGGAGAAGGAGAAAAGCTAAGACTCCCTCTCTCTTCTCGGGAGCAGAGGGTGCCTGGGAGGGGATTGAGGATGCAGCACGGTGCCTGAAACCACAGCTTCTGCTGAACATTTGGTGGCAGCAGGAATTAAATTGCTCTTAACTTTCTTTGAAAATGGTGTCTGCAGTGCTATTAACTGGGATATGAAGAGTAGATATTATGGACAGAGTTTTAGTTGTGATCCACCCTTTCACAAAAATGTCTGTGTGACTAATACGTTTAGGTTTTTTCCTGCTTTTATTTCTGTCTCAACCCTTTTTTTGTCAATCAGAAATCCTAGCCACGTTTGAATGGTGAAAAGCTGAACTTTAATCAGTAGAGAGAGCTTGTATTTATTTGGAGATCAGGCTTTCCTCACATCTTTCCGAGCAAACCCTGCTGATTACCTACACTGAGCTATAGGTACCATTCTGACTTAAGACCGCAGTTATTTAACTCTTTCCATGGGTTCCACTCCCACCTCACTTCCCCCAGGGAGTAACATGGTATTATAATACCTTGCTTTTCCAAGCCAAGTTTGAGGCACAGCTGAGTAGGGCAAAACCTACTCTGTGATTATAGCGGATAGCCTGACTGACAGTGTGGAAATTCAGGATGTGCACAACCTACTCAGTTTATATTTCATGATGTGGAAAGGAATTCTGGGTTGCTGGGGGTTTTTTTTCTGGTTCATAAAAATGCAAAATAGCAAATCTAATAAGTTACGTTTTATGTGTAGTTTGGCCATGAAACAAACTTTTCTGAAATATGTAAAGAAAAGTGACATCACACTCATCACTATCCTGTTTTAAATTTAAACCACCCTGCCTTGCTTAATCAATTACTTACAGAAAATTGTAAAGCCCTTAAAATTCTGAAATGGTTTCTGGCATTTAATTATATAAGATTTTTGACCTGGCTAGGCAGATAATGTTAACACAGCTTTAATACTAAACAAGACTGAACATGTGTGTGCTTGACTTTTATTAAACTCCTACTGAAGAAACAGATTAATTGGAGGCTGATTCATTGGTGAACAGGCGTTAAAGACAGAAGGACCTTCTCACATTTTGTTCTGTTACCCAGGCTTATGCCATCTCAGGTTGGCAAGGAGATCCCAACTGTAGTGTTTTGAAATGTAACTGAAAGAAATTTTAGAATAACAGGTGCAAAAAAAAAAAAAAAAAGGAAAAAAAAAGAAAACAACCACCACAAAAAAAAATACACCCTCTACATACGAAAAAAAAAGGGAAAAGAAAAGTGAGCTGTTTTCAAAATGCTGCTCTGATTCCTTCCTCTTCTGTCTTGCCAAATGACCACCTGACACCTCACTGACACAGGTATTGCCCAGATAGGTTTTCATTAGTGATGTTAAAAGTGTAAATGGGATCATGGGAACCAGCATCTGTCGCGATGATTTCCTACACGATTATTACTTCTCCCCCCCCACACTCCCCCCTTACAACAATTTTTAAGAAGATGTGTACAAGCTGTGATTAAACCACTTCAGATTAAGCTTAAAGTAAATTGAAAAAGTCCTTCTTAAAGCTCTCATTTAACAGTGCTTTATATCCATCTGTAAAATCAGAGCTTTGCTCGCGAGCACCCTCGGAATAGCCCGCTTCCCACAAGGTAGCAGAGGTTAAAAATAAAATAGCAAGAAATCCGTGGCAAAGCACATGTGAGATTAACGGGGTGAAAGTACTGGAGTGGAGAGCTGTTTTCTTCTGTCTGAGCTCCTCATTCTGTCGCACAACCCCCAGTCTGGAAAATCTTAACACTGACACTTTTGTACAGATCGGTTTGTTAGCGATTTCAGATTTTAATTCAGCACCCTCACTTGATTATTACTGACATTTCTTTTTTATAATACTAAGAGAGAGAGAGAGAGAACGTGCGTAAACAGATTTTTGCATGAGCTAGGTGGTGGGCAATTTTGACATCAGATCCCGAAACTCGAGAGAAATGTGCTTGCTTCCAAGGTGTATTTGTGGAATTAAAAAAAAAGAGATGTGATCTGAGAGATTCAGCTGTGCTCTTCGGTAGCTCCAGGTGGATGCTGCCGATTTCTGGGTGTTTGGGAGAAGCGGGAGGCTCTCCTGGCTTTATTTGGTTTCGTGTGAAAGTGGGAGAAATGAAAGTATTTCGACAATTACCCATTGAGCTTTTCACTTCATTCAAATCCGCAGTGCAGCGCTGGAGTTGGTGAGTGGGTGTGCAAGGGAGAGGCAAAAAAACAAAACCACGTACTATAAAAGCAGGCTAAATGCTTGCACAGTCCCCTGCAAATTAAGGTCTCCACATTTATTAAGGTTCTACCTTTTAAAGTCATATATTCCTCTACCTTCATTACTCCTGAACATTAAAGATACTGGTAGAAAGTAACCTCTGATGTAAATCACGTGGAATTAAACACATTATATGGCTTAATTTATGACATTATTTAGTCTATTATATTTTATGAATGTTTATTTTACCCTTACAAACCAAAATTATAGAAATTAAATACCATAATGAATTAGTGAGCTGAACTACATTCTCTTACAGGTTTAAATACACACTCATGCTTATTATTGTGTAGCAATAGCTAAAAATATTTGGGGAATTATTATTACAGCTGTTTCCAGGATTAAGAGTAAAATACTCTCTTTTCAATGCATTAGTTATTAGCTCATTATAATTGGCATTCCACAGGTAAAAAACATCAAACCTTAAATTGAAAGTGCTTGGAAATTTTTTTAAAAAAATAATAAAATAAATTAATTTTGAAAAGGTTCTTATCTAATGTAATACCTCAGCATATTTTCTGTCTTTTTAAATAAAATTTATGAACTGATTTTTAGGCTGTATATATTAAGTCCCTGAGATGGATTACAAAAAAATTAATATAAAATACAATACATGTACAGGTAGTGTAAAAAAATGTTTCTCAGTGGCTATATAGCATAATAAACTTTCTTAATATTTGCTTTGGAACAGCTGATTTCTTTTTTTTTTTTTTAATGCAATAGAGCTAAAACACAATAGCTGAAAGGTGAACTTTTTTTTTGTATTTCAACGAACATTCCCAGCCTGGTGAAACTGTTCCGCTTGCTGCATGATGTTATAAATATCAGGATTAGTTTCTTCTAAAATTACCAGTGCCAGCTGCGTTCAGTTTCCCTTGTTCTATAGTATTTTGTTACCAATGTTCTCAGTTTAGTGAGGGGGTTTTAAAAATCCAATTAGTCACAAAAATCTTCAATATTAAAATCTGTTTATATGTTTCCCATATATTTTGAATGCTGTACATAAATCCATTTGCTCTGCTCAGTCAAGTACTCCTACTAATATCACTGCTCTAGCCTTTTAACCCAATATGCTCACAAATGAACAATAACCATTTTAATTTCTTCCTTGGTACTCAGCACCTACAATTTAGGTAACTGACAATCATTAAATTGTCTACAGCAGTGGCCGGTATACGTGTGCATATATATTTTGCAGACATGTAGGCATAAATATATACCTATTCCCTATCTTTAAAAAAATAAATTTACTGTAGTGTATTTTGAGCTCAGTACTACAGCATATATACTATGAATATTCTTAAGAATGTCAGTGAATCACACGAGCTCTGCACCAGAAAGTAGCAATTTCTGCCCTCCTGAAGTCCTTACAAATTTTTGCCTTAAACCTGTGTGTATTTAAGTTCTTTAGCTGACATCATTTCAGTCTGGGAATATGACATACGGCCACTAATCCAGGATTAATTGAGCACTTATGTGCAGTACAAAACATTCTTTATATATTGACAAATATTTCTAAAAAATGGATTGGTATTTTTGCTGTTAATTGTTTCATTACTGACCTTTACCTCTGTAGACATATGCAGTTTTCGTTTTTTTGGGTGAGACTTTCAAAATATTTTTTTTTTAAGTGTCCAATGCTCAGTGTTAGCAGTGACATTTTTACAGTCTATTCAGAAGCATATATTTCAGTCTTTTGTATCTCATTTCTTTCTATTTATTTAAAACAACTTAGCATGGAAAATCTTGCAGATTTAAGTGACAGTGATGATGTACAATATGCATAAAATGAGCCTGTCCCTACCCATGGTGTGTATTGCTAGGGACTCCATTGCAATATTTACAGTTAAACTAAACTTTTTCAAATGAAGCAAAATTGCATTTGTTTTGCAGATTTGCTCATCATTAAATGTGAAACATTTCACATTTGTCTTTTTGAGTAATTGGCTTTTTAAAATGATAAGGTGCTCTGAACACTTGTTATGTGGATAGGTCTGACGTTGTATCCCAGAAATCCATATGCCATACAGACAGAACAGAAGAAAGATATTCACAAGCATGTCACAGATTGGACTGAAGCAAGCCAAAAACCAAAGTGCCATGGCATTAACAATAGCACCAGATTTACTGTCACGATTGCAATCTGTGCTGTATCATAGACAGAAGGAGAACTTTTGATAGGTAACACCTCAGTGTTTTTTAAATCTTTTTGGCAAATTATCATTTTCATTATATTTTTGCCTGCCATATAATATTATTATAATGATATTAAGTCACACGTGCACACACACATGCACACGCACAAAGTTTATTAGCCCTCAACAAAAGGGCTGATTAATGTTCCATGCTAACTATTCTTCAACAAAAAGGAAGGTATTTTGCTAAAGATTAGCACAGGTTTTAAGGCAAATCATCCACAAAAGTAGCAGCGATTTTTTTTCAGACATGCACTAAGTTAATAAAATCTTAGTTAATAAAGTCTTAGTTAATAGAATCTTAGCTAATAAAGTTAATAAAGGTACAGAGGGAAACCATGTGCACCACCTAAAGCTTGACAGCTCAGAAGTTTCCAAAGTTTGAAGATGGTAAAGACACAGGATCAAGGGGAAATATTTTTTTCTGGGGCTCTATCTCAACTGACTGCATTTTCCCATTTCAAGTATGTAGACATTTCTTTTTGACCATAAAATCGTACATTTTCTTCTAGTGTAAAAAAAGCTGCATAAAGCAGATTTGGCAATACCATAATTCATGTTGAGCTCTGATAAGTGCAGAAAAAGATTTACAAACTCACAGCTTGACACTGAGCCCACATGTTGGGTAGAGTGGAGAAAAAGCTCTAGAAATACTACATAGAGCTTCCTGGCAGCAAAGAGAGAAACATCAGTCAATTGTTTTTCTTAATTGAAAGCCACATCGGGACCTTGTTGAAAATAACATATCTGCCTATCTTTGCTGCTGTTTAAACTACCTGGCTGGGGGAGTTGTCCTGGGGCCATTCACAATAGGCTTTTTAGTGAAATCCTCACTTTATATGAATTATAGATTTGAAACATGCTTCATGTAGGTAGGGAATGAAAATCGCGGGAGCGCAGACAAACCTACCGAAACTCGAGTCCGGGTGTTGTTACCTTCTTTGCCCTGGAAAGTACATTTTTTTTATATACTTTTTGAGCGTCGTCTTCTACAAGTCTTCATCGCAGATATCGCCCTTGTCTGAAATCATTGGGACTACTTGTGTGAGAAACGGTTGCTTGCATAATTTTAGCTCACTACGTTGTGCTTAAAACTATATTGGCAGCTCAGTTGGTGCTTGATGTTCTTCGAAACATTTCAAAGTTTACAGTGGTGCTGCTGCAGTGTTTTGCACTCGCTGCCATAAAATATCGTGTTGCCACAAAATGTTGTGGGAGCTTCATTTAAATACCATGAGCTGTGTTCTTCTGCCTGGAGTCTGGTGAAAATCAGGAATTACTTAAAATTTTGATTGAAACAGAGTAGTAAATTTTCAACAACTTTCTTCCCCTCCCCAGTTTTAAAAGGTTTGGCTAAGCATATGCTGGTTTAGGTTCACCCTAGCTGGAGTGTAGCATCTAAACATATCTCCAGTCTCTATTCGTGCTGGTGCAGGCATCACTGAAAATGAATTGGTATTTGCAGGAGGTCTATTCCTACTTTCTTGGACTTTCCCTGCAACACCAATGTTAACTGCAAACAAGCTTGTGTAGGTAGGAAACACATGAAAAGGGTTAAAGATATTAAAGGTGAATTGGTTTTGATAGCGGTGATGTTGCCATGAGTAGCAGATCTTGCTTTTACCTGCTTCTCCCCCCGGGGTGTGAAGGCATGGGCAGGTATTTGATACTTGCTCCCAGATCTGGAGCTGCTGCTGTTTATCACTCTGAGAAGGGTAAAGTGAGATAATCCACAGATAAACCTAATTGCAACTTTCCCTACCTGCTTGCAGTAGCTTTGCTGTCTCTCTGATCTTCACTAGCAGTCAATAATTTGTTTGAACAAGTTTTCCATCTAATCATTAACACACTTAAAGCCTATAATGAGCTCTCTATACATGCAAATGCATCTTTTTAAAGTGCTTGTGTAGATTTAAAGGCACTGTTTCCTTGTAAAATGGAAATCAGAGCTTTTTCTCACAGAAACACTAGAGTCCTTAATAAGGGATGGATCTGCAGCGACTTTCTAAGTTTATTTAATTTTACAATACTTTTGTCCTTACATGCTGTATTTGGGATCTTTTTAAAGAAGAGAAATAACACTTTTAGACCTGTGTCAAATCGAATGCCTTAGAAGATTTTCCTCAACCCCCTTCATCTTACAGTAGTCAGTGAATAAACGGTTTCCATTCAGATACAAAAGGCATTTATAAACAGATTTTTTCCAACTTTATCAGGCACTGCTCAACTCCCATTGTACTGATATAATGATACATCCAGATAAATAAAGAAATTCATGACTATAACAATGGAAATAAAGAGAAAGGCAATAAGATTAAAATGGGTACCATTTACGCTCTGTACGACAGCTCGGAGGACTCTAGCAGAAGAGTAACCAGCTCAGGGAAAAATCAGAAACTGTGATTGCTATTTAACACCGCAGCTTTTCACAGTAGCTCAGCACAAAGTTATTTAGCACAGGTGCTTCTGTAAGTCTGATACATTGGGAAAATTCACAAGGTTCTCCGTCTCTCTTGCTCCGTGTTGGCTGTGAAGTTGGTCCTGCGATGCAGTAAATGAGTTTCTAGTAGGAAATAGAGCGTATAAGCAAATGAGCAAGTTCAAACATAGGAACTGCTCTAGATTCATTTTCTTGGTTGCTAATTTTTGTAACGCATGACAGTAGTGAGGTGAATGACCTGTCATCAAGCAAAAGCAGTGAAAAATGGGAATGAGTTATCATTCAGATTTAAGCGTGAAACTCGGATCCTGTTCTCAATAAAAGCAGCTTTCCCAAATAATATGAATATCAGCTCTCTTCCTTTGTTAACTTAGATTTTTGATAAATGTTCACCTTTTTTAGCATTTATCACTAGTTTATTTAGATACCCTGTATTTCTGTTCTTTACACCACAATATTTCAGTTTATGCGTGTTTGCATTTCAGTAAGAGATGAAATGGTATAATCGAATTTCTAAACACCTAAAACTCTCAGTGATCTTTTTTTTTTTCCTTTTAATTGTCAAGTTCTGTTGGTATCTAATTTATGGCTTAATTCTTTGTAAGGTCATCTTCTAACTGAGTGACTTCTAGTTAATCTAAGACATTATGAGCTTGGCTGTGATACAGAATCAGTTCATCTGTTTTCAAAAGGAGTAAGTTATGGGGATTGTGGGCAATTGAAGACCTGGAGTTTAGCTGAAAACTAGGTTTAATTTCTTACATAATTGTTATTTTTCTCTCATTTTTTTTTCCAAGGTGATCTGGCTGTGGTTTTAAAAATCATATTTCATTTCTGATACTGTGTTTTTCGGGTAGATAGGTAAGGTTAACACTTTGGGTTTGCTTCTACCAGTGAAGGAACCAATAGGTGGTGGTCTTTGTTGTTTTTTGTTTTTTCCCCTGTAATTCCTTAATAAGCTATTCTCTTCTCTCACTTGGGCTAGAAGGTATAGCTTTCTTTTCCTGTCAGGCTTAAAAGTGATAGCTAACTTTGTTGCTTGTGGTTCTGCTGTTAATTTACATGCAGCTCTTACTGACTGTCACTAACATATCTTTTGTTCCCTGAAATATTCCCTCTGTGAATAAATATAACTTTTCTGCTATTTTTGCTCTGACTGATTTACTCATTTCAGTCTTGTGACTAAAAAACAGCACAAGCTCTCCTATTCTGAAAGTTGCCTATTGCTTAATGAACTACCTTGCTGACTCAGGGCTACCGTGTTCCAGCAGATGAAAGAAAAGCACATAAGAAGCTGTACTGCCAGGTTCTGCTTTGAATGTTTTTCCTTTAATCAAATTTTAGACTGATTAGCATAGCGGATCATGGTTGTGCAAACCAAACAAAAGCTTCTAGTCTTATTCTTGAAAGTGTTGGGAAATGTTAATATAACTGGTTCTGTTTATAGTTCAAACCCACTTACTTGTCCCTCCTCATAGGTGTGAGTAAAGGAGAGTCAGTCAGCTCTTCCAGCTTGGGTCTAACGATTAAGTGCCCCAAATCACTGGGAAGTAACTTCTTAGTTTCCTTTGTCAGACTCAAGAATCTGATAACTTTCTTAATTATCTCAGTGGCAAGAGAATGGTGCAAGGATTAGGTTGTGGGCGAGACGATAACACAGGGCAACTTAACACTTTCAGAAACTAAAGTCTGAAATTCCAGTTTCCTGAAGACTTTGCATTTTACCTTGTGGTTTAAAGTTTATGTTACTGATTGGATGTCACTTTTGAGTTGTCATGGGCCGTTGAGTTTGATGCAAGTGATAGCATACCCAGTATCTCTAACAACATGGTGGAAAGGGCAGGGAACATGAGGGACAGGAGCCTGGGGGATGATGCTCTGATAACAGCCCTTCTGTACTTGCGGTTTTGTGGCTGGATAAGTGCAAGTCTACTGGCCCGTCCACAGTGTTGGAATTAATATGCAATGGTGACGTCTTTGGACAAGGAGGCTTTAATGTGTTTTAAAACATGATTTATTTCCCTGTCATATGTCCTGTACATTTATTAGTGACAAGAAGTGGAGCAACAGTCATGGTGTTGCAGGGCTCCAGATAAATATGGTTTTATGATTATCATATGGAGGACTTAGACCCCAAATATCCAGCCATTTCTATGCTGACTAATTTTGAATATTTTTAGCTTATCTTATATTTAGATCCTTAAGTTCCTCTAAGAGTTGTCACCCCAAGCCTGCATTCAGCTATACTGCGATATAAATATAATATTGCAATAGAAAAGAATATCAGGCTTTCGGACACAGCATATTTAGAAAAGAGAGAGTCTGCCAAATTCCCAAAAACCACTTCCCAATTCCCCTCACGAATAGCAGGAAATTACTTGTTATCAGTGGGTAATTCAACCACAAACGTTATTGATTATCCAACCTCAATCTTTACAGTCTTGATGGCCAAATATTTTGCAATCATTCTCTCTATTTAGAACTAGAAGATGTGATTTTTATTTTGGAAAAATGGAGTTTTTCAATTTTTCTGCATGCCACATCACATTGTGGCACGTCCCTCCAGATTGTCCAGTGTGATAGCCAGAAGCTTGACTGACATATGTCAAAGTGTACATCATGTTCTAATATATGAGAAAAACTCACATTATTAAAAAATTCAGATACTTGTAAAAACTATACATTTTTAAAACAAATATCAAACATTAAAAGCAAATACATTATAGTATATCCAAATTCAAACTAGAAACTCAAAGATCTAGAGAGGAGGAGGTATGTGTTTCCTGTATTTTTTTCTAATCTCATGTATTTCTTAAAACCCATTGCATTACACAATCAAAATAAGTTGTCTTGTTTAGGAGCTATGTAGTCAAATATTTCAGTAATTTTTCACCCAATTTCTGCTAGCTGACTAAATTCAGTTACTGTAAGAAATTCACTGAGGTCTGAGTTATATTCTTTCTTAGAAAGGCTCTCTTTAGATACTTATTGTGGAAAGATCATTTGATATTTTGGTTATGTGTTATTTTTAAATAACATTTTGAGTAACCTTCTGTCATTACTATACTACTATGTAGAGTAGCTGATAAATTTAAAGGCCAGTGCACTTCCAGTGCTGTCAGTGCAGTTCCAGAGTGTCTAAAGAAAAATCCCAGGATCCTCTAACACTTGAAAACTGGTTTGAAACTATTACAAGAATTTGGAGAGAAACAAAATTCCATTTTTTTCAGATTAAAAGAATTTCAAATTTAAAAAATTAGAAGGTATCATTCTTTGAATGAAACACTGTCTCATTACTATCTATGCCACTATGCTGTTTATTATATAAAACAACGTAATACCCAAATGAAAAAAAAACCCACAACTGTCTAAGCATGGTTCATAGTCTATTTGCCTTCTAGAAATTGTATTTGAAACATCCATATTTCTCTGTACTTGGTTAAGAACTCTATGTATGGTATCACCCGTGAAAGTTTTCTAAGGGATTGTGACTCCTTAGAAATGAGAGTTCTGACCTAAATCTCTACAGCATAATTTTTATTAAAATACTAAGTACTTTTTAAAAATAGGAATCTCTTCAGTTGTGGTAGCTGGAAATGTTTGTTTTCTTAAATGGATATAATAGCCTTATTCAAAACATTTTTAGTCCTGTTTAGGTTTTTCTAATATTTACCTACACATAAAGATGAAGAGATGCAAACCAAAGATTTTATGCATTGTTTGCTCCCTGCATACAAGGAGAGATGATAACCATTATATTTTTCCTGCCTGCAACACTTAGGAACTTGACACAGCTGGCAGACTATATGTTCTGATCATGGACCAACTTTGATGTTTTACATTGTTATTAAACAATAGCTGGCATGGTCATATAGCAGCAGGATATTACACTTACTGATCAGTAGACCTGTTTTTATAGAAAGGGACCTCCTGCCTTCTTGCCCCAGGCCACAAAACCCTCTACTGCAGGGATGGTGTTTTGGATCTCTAGCAGTAGGAGGGTTCCTGTGTTGTTGTATTGGCTTTTGGCAAGCTAATAAAATAATGTAAACAGATATTTTGGAAAATGCCCACATGTTCTACATGCTCAGTACACAGAGAGGTTCTGAGTCACCAAAAAAAAAAAAAAAAGAAAGAAAACATCTGAATGAAAAGAAAATGGTAAATATAACAATGAAAAATCCCATTCAGTAGTTCTGTTTCATCTCTAAGAGATGCTTTATTCAACAGCGGGTATCAATCCCCACAAGTAACATCTGCTATCAGAGGATTTGCAGGTACACCTTTGTTCACTGCTAACTGAATTTGTGTCAGTATTCAGCAGATTTCTGCTCTTCACTCGAACCAGGATTAGCATTGACTTGGGCTGGAGGGCATTCAAGCTGCTGTTCTTCTTTTAGCTATATTTCTCTGTAAACATCTAATTGTTTCAAAAAGTGATGTACAGTATGCAAAAACCTGAATTCAATGCAAATAAGTCTGTGCAGCTCTGAAGTTAACAGGTGTTCTCATTAGTATAAGTAGACAAGGAACGATTCTTGAATGTTTTATAAACACTTATAATCATGGCCAAATACGTTACTATAAGTATAAAGATACTTATAGCAACATCTCTTTTTTCTTATTGTGCAATCTCAGCACTTATTAATAGGAGACATGTGTCAGTAAATGAAATACTAAAAGCCAGCACCAGCTTCTGCCTGCAAATAATGTAGCTGTAAAATGCTCTGCTACTGATGAATAAATTTCTGGCTAAAATAAGAGTCAACAAAATGAAATCTTAGCACGTATATTTTTAAAATATATATCTTTGCTTGTACTGAAAGTAGAGCATTCATTCTCCCTTTGATTTTTTTTTTTTGCTACAAGGACTTATCATGTTGAGTCTCACTCACATATATCATAAAGTGTTATAACATGCATATAAAATTGGACAGGAGGACCATTCATCACGAGGTATTGTCCAGCTGGTAAAACTAAGAAAGACAGAACTTCTGTAAGAAACCATTGCCAATATCTCTGTGTGTGGCTGTGAAATATATGGCTTCAGATTGCAAAGGCAATAACAGTAAAATATTATCCCAAGGAGAAAAGTAGCTTGCAGTAGGTATTCATACACTGCCCTGAGTCTTCATCTGTGGACAAAATGTGCAATTGTCTATTCCCCTACTTCCTGCTATGCACAGACACAACTGAGTTGTGTCCTAATTATTATCTCTTGCTTCTCTACTCTGAGCCAGTTTGGGGGGTACTTCTACTTCTTCCTCCGTTCCCAGGTCCAGTGACTTCCATCTCCCCTGACTTTGGCTTAATGACTGCTGCCAGTCTTCTGCAAGTCCATCTGCAGAGGAGTACAGGGAGGGGAGTACAGGGAGGCTGCACGTTGGTGTTTGACATCCAGGATAGTCATCTTCTGTTTCTCTCATGTTTTCCTTTTTGTTCTTTGCCCTCTGAAGGAAAAATGTGTTTTTCAAGAGGCCAACCCAAGTAGTCCAACTGGGAGTCCAGCTCACATAGGCGATAATACCAGTGTGGCAGAGCCACAGGAAATCCCTCTGCCATTGTGTTCCTTGGATGTTTGGCAGAAAGTACTTGCTCTTCCTTACCTTCCCCTTTAATTAAACAGCATGAGCTTTCTTTTCATACATCTCCAAGGAAAGGAAGAAATAAAACTTGGATTTGTGGGTGAAAAAGAGAGAATGACGTGCTGCTCCTTGAATTCAGTGAAAGCGTCCCAGTAGCCCTGGCACAGCACTGGACCTTTCACCTCTTGGGGGCAGGGTGGGGCTCTATGGACTCTCCAGCCTGAGGTCCTCACCAAATCCAAGGAGGAATTTTGGCCTCTCAGGGCCTAATCAGCTTTAATAGCATCCTCTTACGTGTTCAATGTCTTCCTTACAAATGATGTAAATCAGTTCTTCAGCAACTGAGATTTTTCACAGCCAGGAAGGAAAGGAAAATATTTGCCTTATAATGCAGAGAGACCTGGTTCTCACCTTGCTAATATTAAAATATTTCAATAGAAAGTGGTGTATACTATGAGTTCATTGCACAGCAGAAGGGAAACATTAGGCTAAAAGATTATTTTCTTCTTAACAGTCCCAGAGTTCATTATTTTATTACTAAATTTTGTGGAAGGACTCAGTCCTAGGAATTCACTAGGAAAAAAATTATTTGTTCATCACTGGTACGATACAGTTTCATTTAAAAAATGGTTCTTTCATGGAAATTTGACCCCCAACTTCAGATTGTTGAATCCCTTTCAGAGCAATTGATGTGTATACCCCAAATACTCGGTTAATCTCAAAAAAACAATTTATGTATATGAGCAGGTTGCTTTGTTACGATGACTCCGTGAAGCTTCTCAGAGAATGGATGTGCAAATCAGCCATAACACAAGGTGATACAATTGAAGATATATCTTATAAACGTCTGGTGGCAGTTGGTCTTAAAATCATTAATATTGCAGACGTTGTGAGAACACAGGGTCTGTTTGTTGCCTCTTCACAATGCTTGGTTTTCCCAGTAATTTTTAGAGTCGGAAGAAACAAGGTAATTATAACATAGGGTTCAACGTCTTTAGATATGTAGAACATTTTCTGTTGCTTAAAACAAATATTCCCAGAGAAAGTATAAAACATTTTTCTGACTTGCAAAGTTTTTGCAGTCTATCATTTAAATTACTTAAATAAAGGGAGCTTTACTGCTCCCAAAAGCTGAGAATATAACACCCGCCATGCATATTAGCTTGATCTTTTTGACAGACCAGAAAAGTGTTTGTGTGTGCCAATTAAAACAAAAATGGATCCCCAGTGGCTTGTTCCTCACACAACTTCTGAAGACTGCTATCATTGTATGCTGGGGTAACCCTGGATAAGGCGGCTATCCAAAGTAAACAAACTTTTCAAAACTTTCATGACAGATGGGGGTTACAAATGCATTTTAATAAGAGAGTTGCCAAAGCAACTTTTTTGCAATCAGCATATATTTACTTAACATCTAGCAACATTGGGAACACAAGGCAGATACTTTCTCACAAAATTTTTTAACAAATATCATTTTTTTTGAAAGATTGGTTGAAGACCTTTTCTTTCAAGCTGATATTTCCCCATCACTTCAATGTTAACTTTGCTCGACATCCAAAGGACTGCTAGATTGGTAAAGCCAGACTGTAACATGAGACAGACAATCTGCTTGATAATGAAATTTCTTTGGTAGTCATAAACATCTTACAGTCCTTTAAGTAATTTAACTATCAGCATAACCATGACTACCTCAGTTTGATAGGCTGAATCATATAATGGATATATGATGCAGTATGGATATAATGCAGCTCAATACTTATCCTTTTGGGTTTTTATTTGCATTTCTTGAATATTAGATTCTCAGCTCACTACAGTACAGCACAGAGAGGTATTTTATTTATCCTTTCTGCTGCTCACTCACTCAGCATAAACACGGCCAAGAGACTGGATTATCTGTGAGAAAGAATTTAAGATCAACTTACAGAAATTCCGTTAGACTTTTGACATCTTTTTAAAAACTTACATGTCTCTCTCCCTGTTTAATTCAAAACCAGTTAATTAAACCACTAAGGAGTATAGTGTCTCCCAACTTTAATTAATTCTGCTTCTACTGTAGGTGTGGACACATGAGTATCTATATTTTATGTATCTATTCTCAAGATATATTTTATTCTAACGATTTTTTTTTTCAAAAATATTTGGAAAGAGAGAGAAAATTCCTAGTCTTCTTTCTTTATTTTTTTCCCTTTGTTTTTGACTGTCTTCCCACCTTTCCTTTCCCAGTCCTGGTGACTGAGAGTGGTGTGTCCTGTGTTATGTAGGCTGGTGGCTAGATCCCAACCTGCAAAAATATCTCAGGAAAATGGAAGGAAAAGCCTAGATTCCTCTTCATTATGGGTAATCAAGATGATAAGCATGATTAGAAAAAAAACCCCAACACTCTTTTCAGAGGGCAAGGTGAGATGAAGGGAGCAGTGGGAAGGGGGAAGAGCGTTAGCTTTTGAGCTAGAAATGCTCCAGCAACTCACATTTCCTTTTTTTCTACACATGTCAAGGACAGCAATCCCAGTGCACAGTGCAACAAGAGGAACACATTTTATTGAGTTTCTGCACACAGAGGTATCTGTCAATCCAAGTTTAAATCACTTAGTGTTCACCACAAGCTGCTAGAGTCCCAGGTGACATCAAAATTTAGGTTTTCTGCACTGGATTAGCATCTGGTGTGGTTTCCATGGTCCAGAAGTGTCTGATAATCTGATGTTGACCCATTGGGGTAGGTTATATGAAGCTTTACCTCAATAGTCCAGCCTTTTTTCCAGAATTTCCACATTCAGAGGGCGTTGAACAATGGCTTGTTTCAGTATTTGGCTGAAATAAGAACTGTATGGTGGTTTCTTGGTGGCCATACATGAGACATAGGCTTCCCGAGCTGCTCGCTCCATTCTTTTTTGCTGACGGGTAGAGACCATGAAGGGTTTTTTTGCTGCATTACTCCTTCCCCATAGGGTTCTTCACTTTCTGTATTAAAGTTTGTTCTTGGCATTTTCTGAAAACAGTTCATCACTGCAAATAATAGTTATAGCCACCAGAGATGCATAAGTACACTTTGAAGTGAGTGAATCAATAATACGGTTTTGTATTTTTATTTAGCTGTGTGAATTTATCGCCCTTTGCCATATCTCCATAGAGTGTCTATCAGTAGGATTGCTAAAATTGCCTCCATCCTTGTTCTGTAGCAAAAATAAATGTAAGATACAAAAGTATCTATAAAAATGTATATTAGTGAAGAACTAGAGAGATACCATGAAGGAGACTTCTTTCTTCTTTCACAGCAGTGTAGTGGTCCCCAGACCAAAGTTTGCAGGAAAACTATGGACAGGAGACCCTGGGTTTATCCCATGTCACTTTTTTTTGGCTTTTATCTCCTGTTTGCCATTGGTGTAGGTACACCAGGAGAAGGAAGTTTCTCTGAGACACGTTCCAAGAAGTGATCCATGTGATATGTAAAGGTTTGGAAATCCTGGAGGAATATAGCCATCTATGTTCTCTTAACACCTCCCAGAGAACAACGCGGCACAGGAAAAATAGGTGATTTGTAGGATTTTAAAGGACTACCAATCCTGAGTAGGTTCCAAGGTGTATTTATATATTATAAAATAGTAATGGTATTAATTAGTGTCCTGTATTTCTTAAAGCTATATAGGCTTCTTTTTATTTAATAACATAGGACCTTGTTGAACACAATCTTGGTACATGGTGATATGTAAAAGAAGCTCAACCCCTCCATTTGCAGCTTTCTGAGGTGACAAGAGAAATCCTTAATAAGCCCCAAGTAGAATATCATAAGAAGTACTTCACACCTGCCTGTCTTCCCACACTTTGTTGGAAGCCCAGCAGTGTATAGAATTTAACACACATTACCTGTGGTGAGCTGATGTTTTCAGATGATCAATGCTTAACAGCAGGACTGTAGTTCATCGTAAAACTACCGTGAGTGGATTCAGCCTTTGAAGTGATTTTTCTGAGGTACTATAGTAAGAAAGAGGGAATCCAGGCATCCTGGCTCCTCTATAAACAACCTGAAGGGCACACCCTTTGCAAATGAGTTGATGTCAGTTGTCATTCCTCGTGGATATTTATTGCTGACAGCAGCACCATAATTCTGACTGCTAAGGTAATGCTAATTCCAGACTGTACCCCTGGCAAAAGTGATGGTAAAGAGGGACTTAAAATAATACTTAAATAAGTGAAGTACCTGGCACAATGGAAACTGGCAACTTTACCTAGAGCACTTAATTTTCTTTTTTTTCCTCATTTCTTTTTTTTTACTGATTTGTGTTTCATTTTTTCCCTCCAGTCCCTCTGTTTATTTAAGCAGTGCCTGATACAAGGACGGTGTGTTAGCACGCCTTAATATTGAACAATTTATGCTTGTTGTTAGTTATACATCATTTAGGGCTGTGATCATAAATTGTTTAATCACAAGGTTTAGTCAAAACGAGCATTCTTTACTGATGTCTTTTCCCAAGGGTGTTGAAAATTCGATTGTTCAAAGTGCAAATATGGTTTAGCAATCCCTTCCAAGAGCCATTTATCAGAAATCCTAAGGAGGTAATATAAAAAAGTGGGATAGGAAACCTGCACTTTAAATGGGATTTACCAGCCAAAGCCTTTGGAACTGCTTTCTTGTGAATGACTGGAATGGAGCAGAACAAAGTCAATTACTGACTGTAATTAAGGAGTGGATGCATTTAAACTGTAGAGAGCAGTAGCAGTCTTCTTGAAACTGTCTAGTTACTCTGAAGATTAGTCTGAGGAGAGAAAGGAAAGGACTTGAACTATATCTTACAGAAAGTATATTTTAAATGAATCCTCTTCCCTCCATTCTATGTTCTGTTTTTACAGATTTTTCCATAAAACACTGATAATATATGATTATCAAAATAACACATTCAAAGAAACTTTCGATGTGTATTTTGCTTTGGTCTTGTTAGCAATGGAGTATCTCTTTTGCACATCATACAGTGGAAATGTTTATGCGATGCTGAATACTTGGATTTTAATAAAGCCTGAATTTACTGAGCAGAAGACTGAACTATGTTGTGTCCTTTTTAAGACTTCAAGATACAGTAAATCTAATTATATATGTTGCTTTTACTTTGAAAATGTTATTCCATTTTATAATTTTAATAATGATCTGTTTATACTGGGAGAGAGGCATTAGATTGAATTGTTGCCTGTGTTTAGTCTAATTCATAGCTGCATGTATACATTAATAAATTCTGATATAATATCATGCATTTCAAACCCATCGTTGTCGTGTGAGCAGGGCACAGAACTAGAGGTCAACTCGTTCAACAGCTCACCTTAACTTGAATTTTCACTTTTTTTTATATACTTTTGATAAAAGGAGCAGTGAATGTGTGAATAGTTATTAACAATATGGATGTGGACTAATATAAGGGAATTAAAATTTCTTCAATAAGTAACTCTCTCATGTGCATGGGGAGCAATGGGGGGTGGTTGGAGGTCTGCTCTTGACGGGTGTGGACAGGATGGGATGGGATGGGATGAACATCTGCAGCCAGGCAGCCTCCGAGCCCACGCTGGGGGACCATTCCCACATTCTCCACAGTGTTCTCACCGGATGTCTCCGCTGGAGCTGCGCTGACGGGATTTTCCTTAATGCTGATGACTTTGGAAGCCTTCTTACAGGCATTTCCTCAATAACGGGAGGGTTATAGAACAATTAATAAAACATTAAACTGTTTTGTCTGCTTTTTTTCCCCTGGTAGTATTTCAGTTTTAAGAAAGATGCGGGGAGTACCCAGGCTGGTGAGGATCTGTTGGCTCTTTTATGCTTTAGTAAAAACTCTTGACATGGGGCAGATGCAGTGAAACAGCAGCACTTCAGCTTGATGGATTTACACAAATAGGCTGTGCCAGGTCTTAACAGCTTCGCTCTGCTTTTCCTCACGCTTTGGGCAGAGAGAAATCTCTGTTGTCCACTGAGTTCATCTGTTCCCTGTGAAAGACCCGGAAAGGTTTTGGTCCTTACCCCCAAAGAGAATCCCAATGGTGCTGGCTAAACCTGCATCCCCAAAACACTGAAACCTGAGTGTGCAGTGCTCATGTGTGGATGCTACTGAGTTTTGCACAGGCAACTCTTAGCAGCAAAAAAGAGGAAAAAGGAAAAATCTTTGGTTTCGGAGCTGGTAGGAGTTGAGCTGGTTTGGAGCATGGGCAGGATGAGCTCCTGCCCCTTGCAGAACATGGTGGAGATGTAGCCCTCTATTCACTTGTCTGCAGACACCTAGAACTGCTGTGCCCTGGATCATGCTTTGTGGCCACGTGCACCAGGGCTCTGCCAAATAAACCCGGGGCAGAACACTGCACAGCTCCGAGCCTTGGTTTTGCCATCTGTAAAATGGTCATTTTGACCTGCTGTATAAAATACCTCTGGTGAAGAGGTATATATGTAAAAAAAAACAACCATCTGAGGTATCATTGTGATCATGGTGGTTTACAGAAGTTCAGACCAGCAGAATATGTGTGTATATTTCCACCAAATATTGTTAGGCGGTGAAAGAACATTATCAGGGGATTCAATATTCTTTTGATAAATATTCCCAGTGAGTGGGTCAAAAATGTAAATCGACTTCTATTCAGACAAACTGGGGATTTTTTTTCATGATAAATGGGCTCCTAATTACTCTGCTACAGCCATCTTTGATGGTAATTTTTTTTTTATGTGAAAAAGAGTGACATTATTAGTATTATCAAAATGCTTGGAAGTGGACTCTGGAATCACAGGTATTTAATAAATGTGTGCATTCGAGAATGGAGGTACCAGATCTAAAAATAATAATACCAAAATAGAAATGGAAACTGAAAAGAACAGGAATTGGTTCTCATAGTGCATTTATTTCTTTTCAGGTTGCTTTGATTTACATTTGAACTGTGTCTTGTAGCATTGAGTTTCCTGGCTTTTCTTAACTTTTGTCACATTCCTGTTATTTTTGCACTATTTGTGTTCAGTGGTTGCATTGCTGAGACAATATCTTGTTTGTTGTGACATATTCAAAATAGTTTCCAGACAGAGGTTCAAAACTCCTCAGTAACTCCGCGCTGCAGGAGATAATTCTGGGTACAAAGGGAAAACATTTGAGTGCAGAGGAGAGAAAATAGAAGAAAAATAATCTGTTTGATGTGTGCTTTGCTCACCTGTCTGTGTCCATGCCCTCCCCAGATCACGACAGTGTCAGGAAATGAGTTCCTCCTCCAGTCGGATATCGACTTTCTCATATTGGATTGGTTCCATGCTATCAAAAATGCAATTGACAGATTGGTATGTATTTGTTTTGGCTGTTACCTTTATTAATTAAGATGTAGCAATTTCAACTTCATTTGCTTAGGCATCTCTACAGGTTTTAGGCAGTCGGCAGCGAGCTAGACATTCCTTTCTCTGAAGGATGTAAAAATATGTATGCAAATCCACTAAAAAATGTCAGATAAACAAGGTTGTTGAACAAAAATGTCATTTGATTCTTGCCTCGAAACGGAACGCTACATTTATTTCTCTGAAATAACAAGAACATTGGTTTGCTGAGGGTTGTAAAAGCACACAAGCACTTAATAACTAATGAATTTTTGCATTTTCTGTTTATGCAGCCTACAGTATATAATCTTCAATAGAACTATTAATACATTTGAGCCTTTTATGAATTTTTGTATTACTTATTCACAAGAATAACACTAGCAAATAATATTCCTTTGTAACTGATTGCTGTTATTCTCCCAGGAAGGCTGGGGGTTTTCTACTAGAAGTAAGCAGGGCTGCGTTTTATTAAAACAGTTTTTAATTACCAAACCAGATTCAGCTGTAGCTTTTTCTTTCTTTTTTTGCCACTCTCAGTACAAATTCCAAATGTCTTCCTCCTATCCCTGCCTGATCCAAGAACATTTATTTTTTTTAGAGGACACTGACTTTCCATGTTCTCCATGTGAGAGCAAAATACCCCCGTTTCTTGCATTTTGCAGAGGTTTTGCTGCGGTGGAATTGGCAGAGCGGGCAGAGACAGGAAGGGTTAATCTGAACACGGCTACTGTTTCCTTAAAGAGCTACAAACATTATATTACCCTGAGGCTATAATCAGCCAAGGAAAGTTTGATCTGATGATGTATGTCTTCATATTGTGCATTTCATTGGGTGTGTGAGGATATTGATATCCTACTGAAGATTTCGGGGTGGAGTTTTCCGTGGAGACTCAACATTTTTTTTAATGTTATTCGGCTAAATATCTAATAGATTATTTTGTATTTTTTTTTAGTGTAACTAAGGTAGTATTGTGGCATCAGCAGCTCTGAACGTGCAGCAGACCACAGCAGCAGTGGGTGGTGGAGCACAACTTGTAGATGTTTGGGGTGCCAGAAGGCAGGGCTTGTCCCGGGGAAGATTCCCCTTTGCTGTGTGCGCAGGACAGGATGCCACCACCGAGCACTCAGTGACCATTTCATACATGTCATTTATTTCAGCTTTACAGCTTTGATGACTGTGTAAAGCCTTGCATCTTTCCAGGGCATTGGGAGAGCTAAATCTCACCTGACCAAAGGCCATGGGAAGAGACGTGTGATTAGCCAAAACATCATCTTGGGGTTTATTTTCTTTTTTCTCTGTTAATCGTCCCTAACCGTCACTTCACATGCCAGTGAATTAGGGCAATAGAAAAGTCCCCCACTGCTCTTTCCTAAGCTTAGACCAGCAGAATTCAACCCCAAATTTG
The DNA here is from genome assembly GCA_013398125.1 of Aegotheles bennettii. Classification (NCBI taxonomy): domain Eukaryota; kingdom Metazoa; phylum Chordata; class Aves; order Caprimulgiformes; family Aegothelidae; genus Aegotheles; species Aegotheles bennettii. The sequence continues at coordinate 773,015 of VZRW01011454.1, read as the reverse complement.
TAAGAGTGTTTGAAACAATTGTGTTTGCAAGAATATTTACTGTAACTATCTAAACCAGAAAGGCAATTTAAACAACCTTCCTCTTTGCAAGCATTTGGAAGTAGCCTGCAATGTGGAAATAATTTTGGTCTCTAAAGCCCAAAGAAGTAGGCCTTTTGTTTTGCCCACTTAAATAGGAATTTATCTCAGAAATTAAGATGAGTCTGTCAGGGCCGTAAAAGCTCTGCCATATGACAAATTTTGTATTACACTTTCCTTAAATTATATACTCACTGCATCACTTGCTATGCGTGCGTCTGTTAGCTTCTGATTCTGTACAAGCATTCTGTAATCTGCTTCATTCTTACAAATAATAATTTTATTAAAAGCATACACACATATATATTTATATTCTTTTCCCAGCCAAAAGAACGGAGTTGTACATCGAGAAATTTGGAGTTCAAACTCAGAAGATCCTCCAGCATCGAATTACTGAATAGCTTAGACACTGAATCCAAAGAACCAAAGCCTGAACACAGAAAATCTTTAAGTAAGGCTTTTTTCTTTTTTGGTTTTTTTTTCCCCTTTGTCTTTCCTTTTTAAGTAACTATGCCATTACAGAGCAAGATAATTTTTATTACATAGAGAATGTAAGGAAGATCACTGAGAATTTTAAGGCTGAATATGTTCTGCGCTGATATACATAACTTGCATTTAAGTAAAGACAGTTACTAGCTCCAGACTTTTAGAGGGTGACATTCTCTCCTAAGCAAAATAAATTTGTTTAGGAGCAAAGACATTTTATTCTAGCCATTTATTTTTAAAAATAAGCAACATGAGTCCTATGCTAATGGTCTATTGCAGTTGCTTTGTTTCCATTTTAGTAAAATACCTCAAATTGCCAGAGTAATTTTGTCTGTTGTATATTTATTCACTGAATTGCTGAAAGACCTGACATATCCTCTGTAGCCGACAATCAGTGTTATATCTATAATGTTACAGAAGGCAAATTTCAGGGATCGAGGTTGATTTTTGTCAGTGTGATTAGAAAAGAAAGTGATCTAAAACTAGCAGGGATGTGCTTTACTCCTCTGAGACTTTCCTTTTCCAGTCTGTGCCGAGATGCTCGTGATACTGTGGGCAGTCGACGCAGGAGCTGGTGGTGACCCTGAATCACTCACTCAGCATTTTTTTAATTTCACCCTCTCTCTTGAATCTTTGGTTTTTTTGTCTTTGTTTGACAGGAGGTTCACATACTGCTTCTACTGTAAGCACTGTGAGAGCTTTAGCTTCGCATGCTGGTACGAGATACCTATAGGTACCAAAGTGCTGTGTAGGAATTTGCCTGCACACATTTCAGAGCAGGATCAAAGCCTTAGATGTTAAGAAAAGAGTTGCATTCAAAAAGACCCAGCATAGCTATTTTTAATGATAATTATCCACACGAGCATAAATATATGCACACATGCGTGCACGTGTACGCACACACACAGATTCATTAAATAGTCTCTTTCTGCAGACCAAAGCTTTTTGTTGTTGTTGTTTTCCTATTATCTTGGAGATTTGGGGTTGTTTAAAGGTTTTTCTTCCTGTTATAAAATATAAAGTAGCCTGAATGTAGCCTGTGAAAAATTGCCCCAATATCTTTGTACTGTGTATTACGTTGCATTTCTTAGAGGAAGAAAAATAAGCCTGAGAGCATGGTAAGTTTTGAGGACCTGATTCTGCTCATATTGTAGCTAATAGCAAAATGCCCATAAACTGTCTCAGCACTTGGGGAATTTTTATTTATTTACTTAGACTTCTCACATATCTTTAAATGATAATTTGTCAGACAAAACAGAAGAAGTGAATATAAGCAGTGACAGAGACTTAGTCTACGTTTCTTTTCAAACCTTAGAGAATCCTGAATAACCTTTATTTCGTTAAAGGCTATTTAAACTATTAAAAAATGTGAAAATATCTGTTGTGAAATCTCACCGAATCGAAGCTTGCATTTAAATATCCTAGATTGGATTGCTTCTGAAATATGTATTCAGAACTTTTTTTTGGCCCCTTGAGATCAAGCAATTATGTGGAATTAGAAAAATCATATTATTCACTTACTTATTAGCAGTCTAAGCACAAACTGTATTGTCAGTTTTCTGCCTTTGGCTTTCTGTGCCCTTAATGTTCACACAAGTATCGTAGCCAGAATTATCGGCAGCTAGAGCCAAAATTGCTTTAAAAAGGCATGAGAACTGGTAATGACACATTGTTAGCAGTTAACAGGTGGTCGTTTCATTGTCCAGTTTGACTGCAGAGCACAGAGAAGATATGTGCAATATCTGCAAGTGTGTTTATAAAGTTCTCACAAAGTTTAACAATTTTATGATTTTATAGTGCTCTTATATTATTGACTACTGCCAATGCCAAATCCAAACAAAGGACATTTTTTGAAGATGGTTTAAAACTCCTCCAGTTTCACACAGAAGACGAGGAACTGATGTGTTTGCAAGCTACCACCCCCCTCGATAATCTTTAATGAAATATTCAAACAGTTCAGACTCATTTGTATTTACCTTCTCTACATCTGAAAAAAGTGTCCAGTTTGAGACTCAGTAATGCTGTGTTGTAGGGTTTTCTTTTAGCAGCACAAGTACATAAAGGACAGGTGTATTCCACCCAAAGCATTCCAGTAATTTACTCTTTAATTTATAACTGGGGAGACTGCCTCTAGAGACTTAGTAGCAGGAATTTGGTTTTTATGTTTAATCTTAATTGCTTCTGCTTACACTACAAGGACAAATGGTAATTCTCTGTTATGCTTTTTGAGCTGTAGACACTGATTTCATTGAAAATTGGGCTCAAACTGCCAGGCTCAATTTCCAAAGTTCACAGAGTGTCCGTCTTCTTGGTCACGCAGCTTTTCAGTGGCTTCTCATCCAGTTTTGGATTCAACTCATGTTCTAATTGAAGTTTTCTTGAGCTAAGAAGAAACCAAAGATGGCCCTGGGGCACACTACCAAAATATGTAAAACCGTGATCCTGCTCTCAAATACATGGAAAGAGATTGTTCTTTATTTTATGATGCCAACTATTTCACTGGTTTGATTTACGCAGCTAATGCTGGGTCAGAAAGAACATGTTTTTCACCCTAGCTGTCTCCCCCATTAGAAGATGTACACATCTGGTGTAAGACAACTGCCTTGCAGCACAGCTCCTTTCTATGTGAATAAGTCTTGCTCTAAACCGATGATTTTTAAAATTAGTGGCAGACTTCATAATTTCCAAGTAATTTCATTCAGACTGTAGTTTTTTGTATTTTTCTCCTAAGTTTGCCAAAAAAAACCTCCCCATTAGTACCAATTGTAATTGGGTCTGCTGATAGGTGGTCTGCCATGTTAATTTTATACCACCTGAAACCATGCACCTAGGTTAGACAGAAAGTAGAGATGCTGTCATGGCACATGGGAGGTAGGGAAAGGATCTGTGCAAAATACAAGGTTCCCAGAAATAGTTCAGCTCCCCAGAGACCAGGAGACCTCACCATGTGTATGTACTACAGGAGCAGTCAGGACAGTCATGGTGTGGACAATGAAGCCAACTCCACGCTCTCCACTAAGCTCATGGTGGCTTTGTGGTTTGCATTTTGGCCATCATCTGGAAATATTGTCACTCAGGAGTGACCTCGTGTGGAAGAGCCTGGGCTGGAGTCACTATCGATTGTTGGATGGGATCAATTCCCCTTCTACTCCCCCTTTTCTGGATGGAAACAAACGGCTTTGCAGTAGGAAGAGTGCCCTTTGGCTACCGTATCAATCTGAGGGCTGCTCTTGTCAAAATGCACAATCACAGGCTTGATAATGCAATCCATTCCCAAAGCACTATATTTCCAACCTGTTCTCCATCATTTCCTTATGGCGTCACATTTACTCAGTTCATCACATTCTTATTAATATTTTAGGTTTCCTTGAAAGTGATGGAATTCTATTTTTATTACAAAAGCAACAAGAATAAATACTAATTGTTGTCAGTTATTTCCTTATGTAGTGGGAACAGTAATCTGTTCCTCAGCTTAAGGTTGCCAAAGCAAAATAATTAAATATTTTAGACATTTAAAAAATCTGTGATATTAGATAAATGCAATTTGATCTCCTTGTTTGCCACATAAAAGCTGGAATTGCCTGAATTGATAAGACTGAATTGCATTATTTTTATTGTTTCTACTTGCATATTTTTCTTATCTTCAAGAACATTTTACTTAAAACCCGGTGGTTAGTCATGCAGCCCTGTGATGACAGATCCTGGAAAAACTCCTCCATAGTCAAATTCTAGCTTGGAGAGCCACAACTAGAGCATCAGGATTTAAAAAATAACACACAACTATGCATATGTATATATGTGTGTGTGTGAAAAGGAGTCTTGGTGGGCTGTGCAGGATTATTGCTATTCATGATCCCTTCAGTGTCTCAATAAGAGTAGTCAGGGATCTGGACGTCATTGTGCCAGACACAATATGAAACCAAAGTAAGACAATTCCAACTCTCAGCCTGAATAAGGACAAGTTGCAACAGGTGGAAAAAGCGGACAAAAGCAGGGGGTGGAAGGAAAAGTTGACAGCAAAGCTGACATGCCATGCATATTAAACAGCAAGCCTGGGATTCCTTTCCGCCCTTCGTTAGGATTGGGGTCTTAGCCCCGGCGCCCTGGCCACCAGCCAACTCAAATAATGATATTTTGCTTACCTAAATTCCTCTTGCACTTTCAACACAGAGCCATGGGTCTTTTTAGTCCCAAAGGGTGATGCCTTGCTCTGTGCTGCCACGGGCCTCACACACTTCCCTGGGGAATGGCCGCGGGGGAGTATGTGCCCTTGGATATGCCTCCTCCCATCGATTTAATCCAGCAAAAAAAAATAACCTCTGGATTGTAATTTTGATGAGGTTTCAGAGGTATTTGCTACAAAGTCATCAGGGCTCTGAAATCTGCTTTGGTTTCTTAAAAGATACAGTTTAAGTCAGGCCACCCCATCCCTAGTATTTAGACAAGGACTTTGTGTGCTTTAAAACTGACTTGTAAAAAAGTTGCTTTTGTCATTCCACTCACTTTTCTTTACTTCAGAAAGCTACATTTTGAAACTCGAAGCAAGGCAAGTATATATTCCTAAGTAATTACTAAAGCATCCAGAATCGTCTCTGAATTCAGTTTGTCAGATAATTAAGACTGTACAATGGAGGGGGGGAAGCCAGCAGCAGAATCCCATTCTGGTCTCTCAGTGGACGTGGTGGAAGAACTGGAGAAGTCAGTGAAGCTGTAACCCTTTTTGGCTCTGCGTGGGGCTTGCTCCTTCTCTGGCTAAAGCTTCTTCCGAGGGCTTGCACACAACTGGATATTCCTGTGGCAAACACTGCCTTGCTGGGACTATTGTTCCTCTGGCATGGTTACCAGGGTAAAGACACACAAGTCTGCTCGGCTTCAGCTCTGTGATGGCACGAGAAAAACAAACACCAGAAACTGATTTGGTTAAAAGCATCATTTAGGGTTCCTAGAAAAGGCAGTGCTGGGAGAGGAGCCTGGGTGATTTTTCTCTCTTCCTTTCTACCATGTGGAGAGACCAGTAGATTGGGAGACCATATCTTGGGATGTAGTGAGAGTTTTTACTGTCTCAGACGAACTTGTCGAGGGCTGGGTTCTGCGGTAGCTAACAGAGTCCTTCACCCACGTAGGGTTGCTTCTGTGATAAGAGGGCTAATTAGAGCAGCAGAAGTGGGAAATCACTCCATTCCTTTGTTAGCTCTGATGAGCTCTGAATTCTTTCCCCTTCCCAGCCCATTTATTTTAGTTAGATGAGAGGTTCAAAGCCAAATGGATGCTATTTAGGGAGTATTATTACATTACAGTGTTAGCATTATGTATAGGTCAGTTTTATTACTTTTAATAAAACCAAGAAATGTAAAGCAGTAATGTATATTAGTGCAGCATTACCAATGACAGCAATTAAAACAGAAAGCAAAATGAAAACTATATGCAAATATGCAGTTTCCTCTTCCAACGTTAATTTTGTCACTCTGCAGCTTGCATATTTGTGGCATTTATTTTTATGGCGTCAACAGGAATGCAGTCAGCTTCAGGTATTCAGCATTCATTTGGGCTATAGGAACAAAACTTATTTTCTGATATATTTTTACTCCCAAATTACTCTGCATCATTTATTTTAGGTATGTTCTTTTCTTATAGCTTAGGAAAATACTGATTCAACAACAAAGAAGTAATAATAATGGCAGTTTGGAAACAAAACATGTAAAATTCAGAAACAAATTGTGCCACTTGTACTGATCATAGGAGATTATGTTACACTCAGAATTACAACTGGCTGTGACCAGTTCATTTTTTTTTAAAAAAAGGATTTTTTTTGTTAATTTGAATATCCTGTTTCCATCAATTATAATATAATGTTTCCTTAATTCTTTGTTTTATTTCTACTTCACTTTCCAAAATCCTTCCAGAGTTTACTATTTGGGTTGAAAAAGCATATTTTTAAATTGGGCATAACCAACTTCCATATAAACGTTTGGCAGGGAAATCAGTGCATGTTCACTTAATTCATTTTTATTGAACCAGGTCCAGGTTTTTAGTCAGGAAAAAGTTAGATATTAATCATATCTGAGCAGGATCATTAAATTTTCCTTTACCTACTAGAACAGCAGGGTCATTATAGAGCCATGAGAAGTTAGCTCACTTATTAATCTTTACAATTACATAAAAGTGATCATTTTTATAGTACTTAAGAGTAGCTCTTACCCATTAGGTGAAGAGTATGTGGGAATATTACAATATAATATAATGTATTATTATAGATGTGACCTGTGACTCATTGGTCTGCTCACTGACACACAACTCTTTGGAAAAGTTATCTGTTTGAGCTTGGATAATCTTTAATTGTTTCATATTCCTGGTGCTCCTTTAATGGGCATACTAGTAAATAGAGAGCTAGTCACTGAGTTATTAATTACCTCATTATTACTTAATTATCACTATTGCATACTTCATTTTTATGGAGAATTATATCATAAAAGAAGGTATTTTATACTGCCCACCATAGTTAAGTATGAGTGACAGTGATAGCTAATGTGAGATTGAGTTAGTTAAAGAAAATCAATCAGAAATCCTCACTATAGATTACTATCCGGTTTCTTCTGTCTTTTCCAGCAAATGCTTCTCATCTTTGACTTTGAAACCCAACGGTTTAAACTGGGTTCTTGTTTCAGTGGACTAATCCCCTTTCATAAATCATGTTCAAGTGCTGAAATAATTTGCACATCGTTTAAAGAGTATTTGCTTAGAAACATTCACCTCAAGCCCTTTTGTATATCCCTTCTCTCTAAAGATTTGTAGTATTTGTTTTGTTCTCTGAGGTATAAAAGACCTGGGTAAACTTTATTCCTGTTGTTTCAAGATTAGTGAAATAAAATGCATATTTATTCAACTGGGACTGAAAGGAGCTTTAGAAAAGACAATCATGCATACGACCCATGGGAATGTCATAATACAAAATGTCTGTCTTAAAATCTCTTTAGGTTTGTTCAAAGCACTATTAAAGGAATTAAGTTTGAAGAAAAAAAAAAAAAGAAAAAAAAAGGCTTAAAATCCATATTCATTCTTTGTTCCAAAGAACTGGGAGACACCATATATTTTTCTTAACAAAATAAACTCCTACATGTGCACTCAAGATAAATTTGATATGGAGGTGAGTAGAGACTGGATAGCCATGATTACTTGAAGTTTTTTCCCACTGAACTACACATACTGACAGAGTGTTTAAGAAAACTACATTTTGGAAAAATGTGTAGTGTTTGTTTCGAACAGACACTTGCTTCAGAAAAAGCAATCACAAAGAAATCATGAGCATTTTAGGTATTATTGGAGTCAAATTGTTGTGCCCTAGCTGTCTACTAAAAGTGGTGTTGACTCCTGTAAGGAAAAGATATCTACCCTGTCACTTTTCAGCCCAACTATCTAACATGGCTTTCATTGGGTTAGTGCAGTCTCTTAAGTCCTTACTAACTAGATATTTGTTTATTTTAGGAAGTAAAACTAAGCCTTGTGCATATTGTGCAAAATATAGTGATTTTTATAGTTGAAAGCATCAGACAATGCAGATGGTTACATCTGGTGACTCTCCATCACTTGTGTTGTCATTATATATCTAATTTTTGTATATCTCCAGATTTTGCCTCCATAGGGAAAGAATATAGGCTGTCAACTGATAACACTTAAATAAATGCAGGCATTTTCACTGCAATGGGAACCATTTTAGACTACTGCCTTTAGAGAGAGATCAGAGAGCAACAGAGAGGGCCTAGATGAGCTTTGTTCTTTGGGAAGGAAGAGCCAATCCAGCTTTCAATCACTCCTGTGAATCTAACTCTGATGCCTCACGTGGTATTTATTGATATGGCTACCCTGACTGCAAGTTTGTAGCCAGGAAAATAATGCTTCTCCCACTATGCTGTTTTCTGAGGTCTCACTACTATTTATAACTAATACAGATGCAATCCTCCTGGTACTTTGGAAGAAATGTGACAGAAATAAGGAGGTTTTTAGGTTATAAAAGTCTAAATTAAGCTCAATTAAAGAGACTGTAAATCAGGCTCTAGATAGGAATACCTACTGCCCAGGCTCACTTTTTTCCCCATGGTGAAATCATTTAAATGTTAGTACCTTCCAGGCTGGAGGATGTACTTAATTTAAATTATGACCTCCCAATCCCAAATATTTAAAGACCAACTTCACAGATGAAAGCATGGTACTGTCTCCTGGACAGGGAATATCAATGCTTTCAAAAAGAATGTGATTTGTAGGAACTCTTATTTTTCCACCAACTGCCTGCTGACATACCAGATAAGCAGATCTTGCCTCTGACAACCAAAGGGTGCAATACCACTGAAGGGTTAAACGCTGTATTGTTTCTCAATTAAGTAAAAGGTTCCAACTAGCTGGCTTTAAATATTGATGCTGAAGAGAACGCTATGACACATGAGCAGCTCCCCTCACCAGCAAGGATATTTGGCTCCATTTAATTAATTCCATTGGCCATTGTCTTAAGTGTGCCCAGGATTCACCCAGGAGGAATTCACTTGCGTTACTGTTATTGAAAAGTGTAACATACCATTATCTGCCTCAGACAGACTTTTTGTAGCAATGAATCAATTCCCTAGTTCTTGAAAACAACTACCTCGTTTGATTTCTTTCATAATTAATGAAATTCAGTAGTAATGCTTTTGCCCCTCAGCTCATGCTGGAAGAATGTTCCAAAACGTCAGTTTTTAAGCTGAAATTCTGATTTTCAGTCTAAATGGTCTCGTGGTATGAATGTGTCCTTGTGTCAGCATTTAGCTAGTTCTTTATTTTCAGCAGTTCTTTTCTGTCTCAGGTGTACCACTCCAAATAGAGTTACAGACAGCAGTCTTATTCTTCCTGCTTTGACTTGATTTAACCAGCCAAGATTTGTAGTCATCTTTCCTATGATAGGCTGCTGCTCTTTTTTTGTTGATCATCTTAAATAGCCCTTTTCTGAATCTGACCAACTTTCAGTCTGTATTTCTTGTACATGGATATTCAAGGCAAGGTCTTCCCACATCTGTGGGAAGTGGAATTCACTCTTCCATATGGAAATCACTCTCCTGATACAGCCTAGGGATTGTATTTATCTGTTTCATAGTCAATTTTTTTTTAGAGATAAAAAGTAAACAACCAGAACATGTAGATCCTTCTGTCCTTTAATCTTTTGCAACCAATGCATTTTCTATGAAAACCAAAGAGTAAGCCTGCCTTAAGCCTTTTTATAGCATATAAAATATGTCCCTATATGTGATAACTGTTTTTGTAATTATTTTTAAGGTATCCAATTTATACAGAAAAGTAACATTCTTATAAAACTGAGCAACTCTTTTAATTTAAAATAAATTAAATTAAAACAATTTCAAATACTCTGGTGCTAATGCTCTTATATTTGAAGAAAAAAAAAAAAACTACTGCCCAGGCTCACAATTTATGAAGACATCTCGTCCAGAACACAAAAATAGTTTAAAAAGTATGCAGGTATAAAGCCCTGCTAGAGAGAGTATGCCTCTGTGTGTAAAGCTTTATAGGTCATGTATCTTGCAATCACATAGTGATAGTGTGTTTTATAATCACTTTTTGTTGAAGAAGGTAATACTGGAGTCCAAGAGTCCAGAGCTGGAAGGGAAGATGGTCAGATGTAGGTAGGTCACAAAAGGAGAGCAGCCAGATGCTGGTTTGATCATTTGCCATTTATCAGGCTTTGAGGTACAAAAATGTAAGTCAGAGCAACTTAATCTTTATTTTGGTGGGTATCTATAATGAAAGACTTCATTCAAGGTGTAGAAACATGTGACTTCAGTCCACGTTTCTCCATGCTTACTCTTTCTAGGACAGACTGGTTGAGTCCTAATCAGATAAAGCTTTCCCACAGATCTTCTCTGGTCACCTTCTGATGATTGGTGTTGTTCATGTGCATGTCTGATATAAACTGATGGCTATATGCATCCCACCACCTGGTGCTTTTAAAACATCATGGTGAATGTGTTTGATATGTAGACATGTAATATAATCCTTGAAGCTATAATGCCTTCTGGGTTAAGAGTTAATGAGCAGAGTATGGTAAAGACAAAGAAACTTGGTGTTGGCTTCTCAACAATATCTTTTGGGAAGAGTTCTTGAAGTAAACTGGCTCCTGAATAGCACCCCGGTTTTCTCTTGAGAAAAGAGAACTGAAAGGACCAGAAAGTTGACTAAAAATTAAGGTTACGATCCCCAAATCACTATTCTACTTGAGTTGTAGATACACTCACTAAAATCAGGATCTTTGTCTCATCGCTGTTTTCCAAGAAGGTAAGAAATTCTGTTCCCACAAAAATCAGCTTTTTATGTATTTTTGTGTGAAAATGTGTATAGATCTTTCTTGTCTATGTAAAATTAAAAATTACTACTTTAGGGTGTTGTAATGCTCCTACCTTTCTATCCACATATGAAGGTATTTCAGTGGATGTGTTTGAATGAAAACCGAAAGATAACACTAAAAATTAATAACTAAATAATGAAAATACAGTAATACCAGAATTGTTATAAAATGCTGTCTGAAGATCATTGAGTATGATGGAACAAATGTAGTACTCATATTAAGGCACAATTACAAACATTAACTGATTTATTGTTGCAACTTTGCTCTTAATGTAAGTTACATATTAGTCATTTCTGAACTGAAGGTTTGTCTTGCTTAAGAAATCTTTTGCTATGTTTCAGATTTGAGGCATCTGATAGGTTGAATTTGGGGTTCAATTATGAGAAGAGTAATTTTTTCTGTTAATTGCCCAAGTGGTTTGAGGGATGGATACAGAAGGTGAGAGACAGGATTAAGAAGAGAGGTGTCAATGTGGTGGCATGGGGAAAGCGAAAGAATTTGAAAGGATCCTGAAGCACCATTGGTTTGCTGCATCATTTGTCTGAATTTTTTTTTCCTCTGGGGTACTGTAATAGATCTCTTCTGCTGCATTGCTAGGCAAGACACAGCAGTGGTCTCATCTCATCTGGTACGCTTCTTTAAAGACCATTTGTAATTGGTGAATGTGAGAAAGGAGAGGATCCATTAAGGTTGTACTTTCTGTTATTATTAACTCACAAGGAAAATGTTGTTTGAAAACACATCTTTTATTTTGCAAGTTTTAATCCAGAAGACTAAGTTAGCAGAATTCACCTTTTCCAAACAATTGCTTCATTGTAATTCATCTGTAGCTGTTCCTACTCAAGTTACAGGTCATTCATAATAATAAAGCTTTCTAATTCTGTCACAGAATATTCATAATGTCTTTAAAATGCTCAGCTAGATAATGGTCTCTAGGATCTGGACAGCAAGACTTCAAAAGGCAGAGTCCTCTGATCTCCAGTTTCCTTATTCTATCTAAGCTTGGACAGTTTCAACTATCAAGCACAGATTAAATTTTATTGGTTGATGGGCTAATTGTGCTTGTATTATCATTTCCCTTAATATTATTTTCTTTTCTCTGTATTGGATTTCATCCAAAGATTACCACTTCCATGAAACAGTTTTCTGAAAATGTTTTGCTTTTGCTTTGATGCTTCACTGCTTAACGCATGAGCGTTGTAATAAGGTGCTCAGTCCTGATAATAGTTTTCCTTCTGTAAGGAAGAGTTTCCACAATCTTCTGTGCTTTGCTTGTATTTGATAGAGCTCTTCGGTTGAGGCTTTTCATAGACAAGATAAGGTTTGGTTACACATCTGAACTTTTGAATGTTTATCTGAACTAGATTCGACCTCTAAATTTGTCCATCATTAGTTATTTTGCTTTTCTTTTTAGAGACTAAATTATGCTATTAAATATGTTCTAAAGTAGGTTAAGTCCCTGTGCAGTTTGTCAGCTGGAACATTAATTTTAAAGCTAAAAGAGTCTTCTATTGTATCTTTTTAACATTTTGTCCGAGTTTTAACCATGACTGGTCAAACAGAGGGTCAGTGCACCCAAGCAAACCTCACATGTAGTTGATCAAAATGTCTCAAAGTTGCTGTGAGGACTGGCCTGATTTTATTTCAGGGAAAGATTGTGATATATAGTAATTATTTGTCTGCTCAGGCAGCTTGTTCCCATGCAGTTGTTCTGGAGATTTTGTTTCAGAAAGTCTCCCCCTCCAAGCCCCTACCCAAGGGTTGAGTGGATTATGGTTCCCAGATACTACACGTTGCACTAGCAATATAGGATGTGCTCATTTCTAGGGTCCCAGTTACTCATGGTGACCACATCTGTGGGTCCTTTTTGGACTTACGTCTTAACTGTACCGATCCAGACTTTACTGTTGTGCTGCCTGTGAGAGAAGCAGCCACCATCAGACTGTAGCTGTCCTGGTGAGGAGAGAGAGTGAGTGCTGTACAAAGCCAGAAGTAGAAAGCCAAAAGCAGATCATCCTGCACCTGTGCTTGGTAGCACAAGGAAGAAAGAGGGCAATATATAATTTCTTTCTGCTTTTAAACAACTGAACTGTATGACCTGATCTTTATTAGAAAACTGGTGACAAAATCAATGGTAAAAAAGCCCACACTTTACTTAAACACACTGGAATCAGAACTTTCAGGTAAGCAGTCAAATTTACAACATTAACTATTATAACACATGGCTAAACACATCAACAGCTTCATTCTGGGCTTTTCCTCCTGCAATTACACAGCCCACGGAAGAGGCTGACCCATGGCATACCTCACAAGGCACCTTCTCCCATTAACAGCCTCCATAGGGTACGCTCACACCAAAGCTATAGCTTCTGTTTGGTCTGTGTCATGGTTTTATGTCTATTTTAGGCACATCCCCAAGCACCTTTAGGGGAAGTCTTTCCTGTGTCCTCGCAGCACGGCTGTGACACTACCTTGTAAGCAAAGATCTGCAACTGCTGAAAAGTTTGAAAATCAATTCTGTTTTAGCAGATGTCAAGCATTTCTATAGAAACATAAAAACGAAGTCGATGGCAGTAAAGGTCACTTTGCCTAAGGTTTATATTTATGTGCATATAGATGTTGGAGTTCCCTACCAGAGCTTTCATTTCAGGTAAGAAGTAACAAGGATTCTTAAATCTGTTGACTTACTCATTTTAAAAATGAGCTCATAAATGATCTTTTGTTCAGTTATACTTTGGTGATTTAATTGAGGTAGAGATAATTTGATAAAGTAGAGTTGATATATATATGAAGTACAGCAAACGGATTTCAGATCTTTGGCTACATATTTTTTGATTACTTTAAAGATAATGGGTGTGCCTTGTCTTTCTTAAAATATCACATCTACATTCACTCAAAAGTACTAAATTTGTGATATCAAGAGAGAAAAATGTATTGAAACTTGTGGTTTGAAACAAATGTATGGAGGAATGTCACTACTGTTTCTCATTGGAAATAAACAATTTCAGTGTGTTGGTTTTCACAACTTAAGCACTAAGAGTTAATTCTATCCTTTATTGCATGAGAAGCATTAGAAGTCCATCATGGGTCAAATAATATAAGGTTATGAATATAATTGGAGGCTGAGTGCAGTGGAAATATAATTGAATTTTAAAATAATTACCTTTTTGAATTTAGAATCACAAAATACAATAGATAAGAGTCTCAATAGAAAGAAAATTCTTTGGTATAATATTCTTTCTGGAAAGGTCCCATAAGATCAGATCTGAATAAAAGATTGAACAAGGTATCCAAGCGCATGTTTAAATATAAATATATGAATCACTTGTATGACTCTTAACAAGGGTGGTATAAATACAGCAATGCCAAGTCTCCCTTGTTCTCTGCGGATAATTAGTTTGTTTTCCAATGCATAAGGCAGAATTATATGCAGGTTTTGAAGTTAAAAGTGCACACATGACCAGCAGTACCCAGCTGCTCAGAAGGTTTTTCATAGAATTGTAAAATGGTTCGGTTTGGAAGGGACCTTAAAGATCATCTTGGATCTGGTTCTTTTGGCATAATGATCTATCTGGTGCTCCTAGTAGAAAAAGGGACCATATAATTTTCTTGTCCTTTTGTCTGAGCAAGTTAGTGTAAGTGATGACTATTCATATTACTTGCAAAAGGTTGAAAAAGTTTTTTTAGACTAAGTCAGTCAGGAGATAAACATAAGGACCTGAAAGTTATTGATGTATCTTCCACAACAGAAGAAAAGAAAGAGAATTTTGTGTTCTAAAAAACCCTGACTGCATTGCTGCTTATAAATTACTTGTTCAACTCGATCTGCAAATTGTCTTCAGCTCCTTGCTCTGTCTTCCTCAACCTTTAATTGCAAGTTTGTTTTCCTTTGGGAAGTCTACTTAAATAATGTTTTTATTTTATGTCAACTTTTATGTGTGTCAACTTCAAAAGTCTTTAATTCAAATACTGCATTTTTTTTTCCTCTATAACTATCATGTTTTATATGAGTGGGATAAGACTGTATGGCTGAAAACACTGGAGCAGTGCAGGACTGCATCACTCAGGTAGTAAAGAGCAGCGTTACTCTTCAACTCTTATGTTAGGCTATCCAAACTATGGAGTATTTTCCTGGGAATTTTAGCAACCCTCTCTAAAGGAGAGAAGTACATCAAATGCAAAAAGCATCTCTATCATGCTCCCGCATTTTGTTCATGTTTGTCTGTAATTAGATCACTCTTTACCTGAAAATTTATAGAAAGTATCTACTGAAGGAGGCTCGAGATCAGATAAGTCCTCAGTGATTTGTGCTCATACAAAACTTCAAGGGGGATAAAGTACTGCAGCTACTTTTCACAGAGACTGTGTCAAAAGTCCTAATCCCTGACACGGGCTCAGAGAGACCAGTTTTCCCTTCCCAAGCACTCCGTACTCTCTCTTCCTAGAGCCTGAATACCCCGACTTTGTGTACTGCAGCAGATTTCATCCAAGTCCCACATGTTTTACATTAGATGAACATAAACTGGTCATACTGTATGAATAAAATGAACTCATTGATTTTTGGCATTGTGGTTTTTATATTCAAGTGAAGTGTGTATAATAGCATTTCTAATATTGTGACAATACCAAAAAAATTGTCGAAAGGGATGCTTGGCATGTCCTGGGTGATCTAGTCCAGTCCCTCCTGTCACAAGGTACCGTGGTCTATGTCCACTTTCAGAAATTTATTAAGCTTCATCTTAAATTCTTTTAGTTTTATTTGCCACCACAACTTCTTTGAAAGGGTGTTTTAGAACTTCATATTATGGCCAGTTTATACTCATTTATTCTTGTGCCAACATTGTTCTTCAGTTTAAACAGCTCTTCTCTCTCCCTGCTGTCCTCTTCTCGTCTCCTGCTCCTTTTCCCACCCCCATCAGCAAATTGGTAGAGAACAATCACACCCTGTCTCAGCCATTTTCTAGGTGGCCAAACGTGCCAAGCTCCCCATCTGCTTTCAAAATTTCAGCAGCCCATTTCCCTGGTACATCTCATGGCTACTGCCTACACCTTTCCTGGTGTGGATTCTCATCTCACACACACGTGTTGTCCAAGGTTGCACCAAGGTGTACCCAGGCATTGGGTAATATTAGGTCTGATCTGGTTTCTCCAGCCTGCAGCCTCAAAGTCACTAGGATTTTATCTAACATCTTGATCCTTGTCTGAACTGATGACGCTTCCCTGCCCTGAGTCACTAACAAGTATTTTTTGAATGCTCCTACTTTTTCTGTTGAAGTCATTAATGAAAACATGAAGATCAGTTCCAAGAATATTTAGGGACTTGCACTGGTAACTGTCCTTCGATACAGTAGTTCTCTTTTTCAGCAAAGCTTATTTTAATACCTTATTTAGTCACTTCACAGTTATTGTTTTAGTTCTCTCTAATAATTTCCCATTTGGCATCATATCAAACACACAATTGAAGTTCAGATAGATTTTGCCTATTGCATTTTCCTTTCTTAAAAAAACCCACATTTATTTTATTAAAGAAAGATATCAGGTTAGTTTGGTATGATCTTCCTTTGTAAATCCAGTGCATACTCAGAAATGTCGCTTTACTTTTCTATATATTTATGGTACAAATATCACTAAGAAAAGCTGTGTGGGGAATGCCAGCGTGCATCACAATTTAAACATGTAGTGATATTTAACACACTATTCATTTATTATTAGTGGGGGACAACATTTTTTAAAAGTTTATACGCATCAGAGTGATGCAAAATACGAATTATATAGTAATTTTATTGAATCTTTACTGCTAATGCACACAAATTTCACAAAGTGTAATGACACTACTGAGCACTTAAGTAGTTAGGCTGTCATATTACAGAAAAATTATTTCTGCTATGTAATCACTGTTTTCTTTTCCCTATTGTTTATTTCTAAGCTTGCTTCATAAACATTTGGAAATACAGATATACTTGCTGTGGCAAATATCTGCTTTAAGACCATAAACCTGAATAACTTCAGGTCCTTTGGTGCCCATGCAAACAAAATCTTCCTAGCATCTCCTGGCCACTTTGTTCCCTGATGTTGCAGTTCTTGGGTCTATGCTCTGTAGCCATAAAACCTGTAATTTTGAAGATTATCATAAACATAGGGATTAGGGGTAGTGCCTGATTCCTGCATTTTACCCACTGATTTGTGTAGTGCCTTTAAGCAGGCCATGTATCTGTCTCTCATTTCACTCTTTTACAACAAAGATACAGTAATTATAGCATGGGGATCACTCATGAGACCTGCCCGGGAATTTCACTGAGGGATAGAATAGGATGACTGACAAAAGTCTTTAGCTCAATAAGGTAGGTGAAGTAAATTCTTTATCCTTAGTGAGCAGACTTTATAGACTTCATCTCAGAGCATCACAAAGGGAAGGAAGGAGGCAGGGACTTGATTTTGTCTCTCTCAAAACTTTGGTGCTGGTGGAAAAACTGATCATTTATATAGGCAATAATGCATGCTGCTCCTCCCTTAAAGGACCAGCAGTAGTTTCACATCTGCTGCAGGCCAAAAAAAATATGAAAAAAAAAAGTTAAATTCTGAGTTCCAATGAAATCCAATAAAACTTAAAATCATGAGTCATTACATATTCTTAAATTACGGTGTCTCTTGGAACGTAGGCCTAGTCATATGCCTCTGCAAGTTAGGTTATATATCTTCAGGAGGATAAAACCTCAGCAATTAAGCATTCCCATTACTTTGAATTAATTAATTAACTAATTAATTCCTTTAAATTAATTTTTTCACACATATGTAATAATTCTGTTGTGAGACTGGCCGTTTAATTATCCAAAGTCAGACAGATCTACTTCTACCTCCCCTTTTGCCATCTCAACGTTGATTCAATCCTGCAAGATGCTGCTGAGGACTCTGGATATGAGTCTGTAAAGCACTTAAAAAAATTATTAGTGTAAGACATCACAGATGACAGTTAAGTCCATGGATCTGTTCACATGTATTCTAAGAGAGTTGCAGCTAGGATTTTGATCAGTGTATTCTGTGTGTTGCATGGTCAAACTTGTCACTTTTAATATTCCTTGGGAAAAATTTTAAATCTCAGTTTATGGGTGTTATCTTTTTACTGCAAGTCGTCTCCATTTCTAAAAACTTCCCAAAATGTTGAAATCCTCAAGAATATGAAAAAAAATCACATGATCTGGACTACTTGTGGTTTTTTTTCCTGCAGACCCAGGCTAATGGAAGAGAAGGTACTAATGTACAGCTATTTGATTCTCTTAATGCCTTACCCACTCCCACTGCTGCTCTTCAGTCTGAATGAGCCCTTTCCATCCAAATGAATTACATACAATAATTTTGGGTGTTATATTAAACGGATAGGCACCATAATAATGTATTTCAGTTAGGAAGAGGTACTTGGGAGAAATTGGTTTTGCTATACACATGATGTGAGACAATCAATAGTGCTTTAGTCTGACAAGCACTGTCAATATCTATTGTCACAGTTCACAAAGTCATTAATGGATAGTTCTTCAAAACCCGATGCTTTCAAGACATTAGAAGTGTTCAGATATACTGTACCTGGCAGGAATTAATCATAGGTAAACCCTTGGGATTATGTATAAATGTTTTGTAAATTAAGAGTGAAATAAAAGTCATTGGAAGGAATGTGAGATCATCTTATATGGAGTTACAAATTCTTGCCAATAAAATATGGAGCTGTTTAGAACATATTAAAACATTTTACTTTCTGAATGCTTCAGGCTCTTCCCAGAACATCACACCCAGGAAAACCAGTCTGCTAGAAATATATTGTCTACATATGTTACTAACTTCACAGAAAGTAATCACATAAAAATTTTGATCCTTGCCCTGAAGAGGTTGGAGCTTCTCCTGGTACTTTAAGTTGTGGCCATGCCAAAATCCAGGAGAAAGGCTTTTGTAACTTCACCTTGCAAATATGTTAGCAATTAATAATGCTTAAATTATAATATAATTGCTCTCATTGCATCATATATACAAGTTAGTGTATTAAATTGTAGCAAACCATTTTTCATCTGTACAACTTGAAACTTCCATTGGATCTGATGGTATTATTTCTGCAGAACTCTGTGATTTGGAGGTAATGCTTTAATTCTTTCATTCCACCTGTCTCCTTTTGTTAAAGCTCTTGTACAGGCTTTATTTTGTGGTTTTGGATGTTACTCCTGTTTTTAATATGTTATTAAAAACATAAAGGCTAGACTTGTGGCACTGAATAAGTATTCAGAGGATTTATATAGGCCAAAAAAAAAAGGCAGGTCAGGTTTTTCTTGGTGTAATTTTTGTGCAGCGAATTTAGTCTATAGTTATCCTTCCTAATATAGCTGATGTTGTTACATTGCTATCCAAAATAAGGGCTAAAGATTTGTTCTTTCCTTCATGCCTAGTGATGTGTTTAGTATAATATTTTCTTTTTGTACCCAATCTATGTTACACTTGCCTAATGTGATAACCTGTTGTGATTTAAGATAGTTTAATTCTAGAGCTGAGGAAAAGATCTTGTCAATTTTTTTTTTCATGTATCCATTAATATCTTCCCACCCGTGAAACAGACCTAATAAAGTGAACAGGGTAATCAGAAATTATCTGAGAATCCAACTTTATTTCCAGTCAAATGTACAAGTCAGCAAGTATTCAGGTTAGGTTTTTGCTGCTGGATTGAAGTATCCTTGCAGCCACTTGCACCAGCAGAAGAAATTTAATATGATATTGACCTCTGTTGAGTTAACCTTTATGTGTACTGTAAAAGGCCCTGGCCCAACTAGAGCAAGCATGTGTGTCCTTTTTCTGTCTCAGAAGCTCTTAGTGCAATATAAGAAATACTTAACTGAAGAGTCTGTGCAAAGGGAGGGGAATTAACCTTCTGTTCTGGGTTGGTTTTGAGGCATTTATGTGGAGATGTCAGTGTATCTTAGGAAATTTAAGAGTTTATTCAGTACAATGAAAGAAATGGCACATCTATGCAGTTTACGCTAGGGAACATGCAGTAGAACAAGCAGTAAATTTTATTTCCTTTTATTTTATACTTAGCTCCTTAAGCATCCTATTTTACTGCTGTATGAAACTGCTTTTCACTTTTTTACCTTGTTTGAGGTTTGCCAGCTCTCCTTCATGGAGGATTCTTCTGGCCAAATCCAGAACCTGAATTTTACAAAGGAAGGTACTCCAAAAAATATTTATTGTGGTATTTGAGGTTTATAACTATGTGTTTTGTTGGGTTTTTTTTCTTGGAAGTAGCATTTGATTCTCCTTGTATTACCAAATACAATAGCAAAGTCATTTTAATGTGGGGATATCGCGAGAAGAATTGTTTGGCAAGAGAAAGAATATTTCTAAGTGAGATCCCAACAAAAATATTACTGGCTTAGCTTGGTTTTGGAAAATGCTATCTGAACCCTTGAATTTCTGGGAGACTTGGAGTTTCCCTCTGGTGACTCACACATGTTTAATAAAATAAAATAAGAAATTCATCAAAATTAGCTTTGCTGCTGTCTTCAGCTATGTGTTATAAAGTTCAACAGAACATACAAAAGTATCCATGACAATAATTATTCCTACCTCTAGATGTAGTTTTAACACCATAATTGCTGTTTCATGTATAAAACTTCCATCTGGGTTGATGAATCTTTCTAGACAGAAGGATGTTTACTCTGATGTCGAGTCATAATTCCCCTATCCTACTGTTCACAGTATGACCATGTTCACTTCAGTTAAAATATCTTAACAAATCTGGTTTATACTTAGAGCTAAGCTTATAGTTCCAGTGGGCATAAAGCGCTTCAGAGTCCTACAGGATGGGAAATGTAGCAGGCATCTTAAGTGACTTAAGAGATGTTTTCACTCCTGCATCATTTGTGCTGGGGAAGCTTCATTGTAAATCAGGAAAAAGCAAACCTAAATACGAATCACTATGGAAGGAAAGACCCTAAGCAACAAGAGAGTCCCCAAACTCAATACAATTTGCTTCACTGTTTCAAAGTACCATTAAGATGCAGAATTAGAAACATCCATTTGTTGTTCTTTTTATAGCACAGCCAAGTGACTTGGAATTTTAGCTTGTCCCTGCCAAGGATTGCTCAATTTCGAACAAAAAGTCCTGCACTATAATGTTAAAAAAGCACCAGCCATCAATTGAGTGCTAATCTTTATATTCTATGATACATCTCTCAAAGAATGCTACCATTAAAAAATGTGAATTCTATTTTCTGTAAGTGATGGATTATTGTACCAAGCTGTGCATTTTCCAGTAAAGTGTCCTTTTATTTGTCCTGTGTGATTACTAGTTTGTGGAAGTATGTGTGGGGTCATTTTAGTGCTGTGGGAAAATGGAACACTCTTCTGTTAAAATCAGTAGTGAAATCAGGAGCAAACTATGCTCTGATCATCGTAGGCATGTGTTTAAATATTGCTTTCCTTAATTGGCTATGTTCTATTTACTTAAAATGAACAATTTGGCAAGTTTTTCTCCCTTGACAACAGCAACGCGTAAACCATTTTATAAGTTTGGCTGTTAAAATCAGATTTGTAATGTAAACCACAATATTCCAGGGTTGTTACTGTTGCTTAACCAGTTACATGAGCTTGCCATTGTTTTATAATTGTGCACCTTTAAATATTCTGGTGCTGTTTATAATTAATACAAAACTTCTTGCTACAAAATAGTCTAATATTATTGTTGACAATTTTCTTTTTGCTCTCTCTCTCTTCCCTTGATTTCCCTATATGAAGATCACTGCATTACAGGGAAGATTCAACCTGGATGGGGAGATTAGGGAGCATTTTTATAACTGCAGTTAAATTATCCAGGACACTATTTAGAAATTCTGTTGGAAGGACAATGGACCAACTCCTGCAAGTTCAACTTGTGGAGCATACTGCGTTTGGGTGGATTTACTTATTTACGCATTTATTTACGTATTTATTTTCAAGAGAAGATGGAAAGCTATTCTTTCCTCCAAAAGCAGAAGCCACCCACCCCTCTCTCAGCTGAAGGTCCTTGCCAGGGAAGGCTGTACAGCTCTCGCTGTCCCACTTTCCTGCTGAGCATTTGGAGGAATGGGCAGGGTGAGAGAGCCCACGACACAGGATAAGAGCTATTCAAGGGTTGTGAGGCTCAGATGATTTGTTAGAAATCTTTAAAAATCTGCATGTTTAGGAAATCCTTTGGAGAAAGTCTTCTCATGGCACCACTGCTGCTTCTGGAGCATCCAGTCTTGACTGCCGAGTTTCTCTTTACTACTAGTACTGCCTATTTTGAGAGCTATGATGGTGCCCTGTAAGCACCTCAGCAGAGAAAAAGTTAAATTTATGCCTTTGAAACTTCCTCCAGGGGATTTTCTGCAGCTGGGTTCTATGTCTTTTTGACACAAAGCAGGAATAAATTGAGCTCAAAATGTTTCTCAGTTTGGTTAATGCCTAGATATAATAAAATATAATCATTAAGACAGGAATACTTTTCTTTCCATAAATTAATGCATCTTGCACACATTTCATGGCAGATAGCCATGTTTTCTATAACTACATTAAATATATATATAACGCTTAATCCATCTTGGCAAGAGAATTCAGTTCTTCACTGGTGGTGTAGCCACCCATCCTTTCTCATAGCAAGTAGTATATAGCTAATAGTTCATAGCACGCTTGGAGTCCAGTTTTTTAGTTGAAAAGCCATACATGTGAAAATTGTGGGATTTGTGAACATTTCATGAGTAAAGTGGTCACCATCCAAACGATCATGGACAATAAATAATACAACTGTGTGAGTAACCAGCAGAGTGAACTCATCATGTTTATTCACAAAAGTATTAATCAGATGGTTTGTTCCACCCGACCAGCTACACGGCTGACCTACCGCGTGATTTTACTTGGGTAGCTATGGCCATTATTTTCTAAGCATATTTGAGTAAAATACTATTAGTTTCAAAATATAATTTCACTGAAGCTTTTTCTTTTGTTTTCCTTTAGTTTTCAGACTGAACTACAGTGCCTCTGACACAAATGACAGAAACCGAGTTAAAAGCAGGTTAAAGAAGTTCATCTCCCGAAGACCCTCCTTGAAAACGTTGCAAGAAAAGGGACTTATTAAAGGTGTGTTCAGTCTTATATACATTTTTGGAGTAAAAAGTAAAAAAATCACAAATGAATTTTTCATTCTCAGTTGAATTAATAAGTGCATTGGACAAATAGATATGGTTTTGTTGCTGTATTTTACAAAACTTGCACTGCAGAAGTGTAAAGAGAAAAATCAACATGTGGTTAAATGTCTGTGTTATCTGAATACTGCTTCAATTTTTCTGTTTTGATGTGCATGTGGTAGGAACCTCTTCCTTTATCACAGGCATTCACCATGTCCATTGCAAACCAACTGCACAACTGCATTTCTTTTTAAGAAGAGGATGTTGATATAGTTTTATATTTTGGAAGCTGAAATAGG
Organism: Aegotheles bennettii; assembly: GCA_013398125.1. Lineage (NCBI taxonomy): Eukaryota > Metazoa > Chordata > Aves > Caprimulgiformes > Aegothelidae > Aegotheles > Aegotheles bennettii. Next base: position 749,598 of record VZRW01011454.1, on the reverse strand, counting down.
AACTGCAGATGCTGTGCAAACTGATTTGTTTTCTAGGGTAGGCTGGAATAGTTTCTGCTGTCTTCTCTCATTATTTTTCTAACTCGCCAACAAAATGCATTTTTAGCAATTTAAAATACACGCCAGTGAATAATAAATACTTTGAATATGCGACTTTTTCCTACTCCAACTTCTTGCTAAGTTGGTCAGCTGTCACTTTCACATATCCTTAAAAAATTGTTTCATTGACAACACGTGTCTGTCAGTTTATCCAAGGAGTGAGCGCTTTGCTAAGAAGCTGGAAGTTGACTTGAAGGCAGTAGCATTCTGACCACTAATAATAAAGCAAAGCCATGTTTTTAAATATTGTCTGGAATAATGCTTTAAAAATTTACGCACTCCCAAATTATTATGTGTGAAACCCACAACTGCACATGCAAATTGACTAGAAAGAGGCATTTTGCCAGCAGCCCCTGTCAATCTCTGGAGTGTGAGTTTCCCAGTGGTGTGTCAAAAATGGCAAGGGGTGTTGCTGGTGTGTATTGAACTTGTCTGTCCTGAGCCAAGAGATTGACCCCAGCCGGCAAAAGCTAAAGCAGCCACAAGAGTTAAACACCAGCTGGGCCCACGTCTGGAGAGAGGGAGAAGATTTTGTGAATTAAGTTCTTATGTTTTAAATAAATGCAGAAATGTTCAGCGCAATGTTGCTTACCGTAAGGAAGTCTTCATTATATGAAATCATTATGTGCCTTGGCGATGGGCTTCTGCTTCTAACTGCCACAGACACTTTAAAAATATGTCATTTAACATAAATATATGTGGGTGAGGTGTGCACACTCACACACCATACTTGCAGGGTCTGTCCTTACAGATTCATGGTATCTGATTTCAATGCATCGCAGGGTTTTGCCTCTTTGAAGTATTCTGTGGGTTGAGGGTGGGATTTGAATGCATCATATTAGTTTGTTTCAGTTATTACAGTAATAGAGGAGTGATTTATAGTCTTTCAATTTCTGGATTTAAGGAGGGTTTTTTTTTTAGTTTAATAAAGTGTGCCTGCGGTGTTACATAGGGATCAGATGTGATCCCTGCTAACAAATCCAGATTCATTAGCATGACTCAAATCCATCCTCTAATATATCTCTCTAGGAAAGCCAGATGCATTTAGTTTTGGCTACAGTTGCATTAAGCTCTTGATTCATAAATATAGCTTGGTTGTACCTGGGACACTCTTCCATGGATAACGAAGATGCATGATTTGTGACACAGTAACTCAGAATTGGTACCTGACATGGTTTTATTACCAAACTAATGTTGCCATGAAGAAAACATGTTAGTTATCTACCATGAAGTTTCATTAGGATTAGGTTTTGACCATGCAAATGAGGCAGGATTCGTTAGCAGAGCTTAATTCCAATCTACGGTAAGTCTATGTGAAATGCTTATTTGATAAGGTTCCTTCATTGTCTTCACCAGTTTATCCCTTAATCTGTTAAAATGTTATGAAAACGCAGTTGCACTGCTTATACAGAGAGCACTTTTAAATGTTAATTTTTAGGCTCACATTAGAATATTTTTAAATCACAAAATGCAACCATCCAGATTAAAAATGAAAAGCTTGCCAAATTTTGTATTATAAGATGCATCTATTTATTTTTCTAAAGGTGATTTAAAAGGTTGCAGAAACCTCTCAAAACTATTTATTTGCTCATTTCTTAAGGGAAAAAATGTTAACCAATTTTTACAAGAAAAAATTCCTCCAGCTCTGAGAACATGCATACTAACTTTTATCCCATAGGGAAATACTTCTGTCAGAATTGTAAATCCCTTAAAATAGGGGCTCATAATAAAAGTGTGTCTAAAGCCTTGCAGGACATCTCAGTACCAAATTTTTGACAAAGAGCTGTTCTGTGTGCTAGTGAAGAATTGATATAAATATCTGTGAAGCGGGTGGTGCTAATTACTCCAATGCAGTGGCACTGTAGGTGCTGTGAAAACCTTCACTTTTCATCAAGTGCTATTCATATTTGCCAGGGGCACTATAAAGCTCTCAAATCTATATTGATTTTTTTACATTGTATGTCACATTGGAACCAAAACTCCAATAAATTTAACACGTAAATTATAGTCATGAGTAAATACATTTTAAGGTGGTAAGTTCACTTAAACACAGTTCTGTGCTCTGTTAGTCACTGATGTGTACACACTTGGCCAGAAGACTCGACACATTTCTCTGCATTAACCAAATTTGGGAATACAGGCTTCAAAATTAAATAGCAGTTTGATCTCCTGGGGTACTTTGTTCTGCCAACACTGTTATCAGAAAATCTAGAAATTATGTGATTGTCAGTTAACTCTTGACTAAACTTTGTTTATGTAAGATGTAGCAAGTATCCATGTAGTAAATAAAGTAGGTAATTAACAAATTAGGAAAATTAGAAGTAATAATAACCAGGGAATGTAGCAGACCAAAGTGTGTTAGTTGCATGTTGACCTGAAAATGGAGATGCACTGACGCCTTACATGACAAAAGGTTATTTTTGTCATTGCTGTCCCATTTGCTTTCTAGTCCTTTGCGTAAAAGAAGCCAGAATGGGAACTGCACATTGGCTCCATTCATTGTGATGGGCTGGTGACTGGGGTTTTTCATGCTCCAGCGAGAGCTCTAATGAATGTCGTCAGTCCTTCTTGTTCCATCTCACTCATGCTTACATAAAATATCTTTGGTTTAGAAGCACTTTGAGTAGTTTTCAAGATCACGTTTAATACAGTATTTTTGTGTAATATGTATGGTCCGTATGCACACTTATGTTCATATACATCCACACATGCACCCAAACCTAGAAACAGTAAATAGGAGGTATGTTCCATGTCTGCCATTTTAATAGTGTTATTTCGAGAATAACTGTGTTCAAATTTATGTGCTAGGGCAGGGGTCCTACGTTCCTCGGGACTGAAATATTCTCAGAATTTACAGAATCTGCACTAATATGCTAGAAAAATAATGTATAAATCTTATCTTTTAAAATGACTTTATAGTCTATAATTGAACTTTGATCTTTATGTTTGAGCTTTGTCATGATTTAATATTATGCAAAATGAATTGCAAACCTTCAACTTGATATTGGCCTGGTAACTTCCTGATTTCTGAGTCTTTCTAGTCCACAAAAAAACCCCCAAACTTCTGTGAAACTGTGATTTTAAAGCTACAGTGGTTGTGTTGATAATAGACTATAAGAAAATACACTTTTAGTAAATGGTAGAAAAGCATGAGTAACAACTTGACACAAATGACACTGTGGGAAACGAGGAACATACAGCTATGCAGTTGGCAAGAAATTAATCTAGCTTTTTTGGGGGTGGATTTTCTTTTTCCCAAAAGCTAGACACCAAAGGAACGTCATTGAATTATTTCATAAATTAAGGCAAAACCTGAAACAGCATAAAAATTGGAATGGTTACAACTGTTTCAAGATGAAAATAAAAGCCACTCAATTGCTAGTGAAAGGAACTAGCTGTGATTTGGCTTGATAGCCTATAGAACAGGGCTTTGCATGTGTTCATGGTTGTGCAGATAGAAGTGTGGAGATCACCAACCAGTTTATTTCCAGAGAAGGGAAAAGTCTTTACTGGCTCATATGTCTCAATGGACCTTGGAGTAGTTCAATGTAGTGAGTGAAACACTCATGAGAAGTCCGAAAGAGTAGCTGAAGACCTACGTTTGGTGTGTTTGGTAATTCTTCCAGGTTATGCAGGAATTTATCAAGTGATCTGATGTCCATAGTAACTTAGGGGATGTTAGAAGATGTTTCCTTTGACTTGCAGTGACAGTGGGTCACAAGGGTATTTCTTTCTTCCTTTAACCACTACACAGACTTTTGGAAGTACATTTTCCAGGCCCTGTGGATGGCCAAACACTGGATATGATGATCAGAAATAATTCGGGTAATTTAAAAGTATCTCATTTTTTGAGACCTGTTTCGAGGAGTACAGCAGACTCATTCTCCTTGAATGTGTTCTTGTCCCCAGTAAAACACCATCACTTCTTTAAAGTGTCTGCAGTACTCCCTGTTTTCCCTTTTTCTGAGAATGTGAAACAAATCTGGTAGCTCATGTGACACTTAATAGTAACTGTTCACAAATATATATATATATATATATTTTAAATTGATGACCACCACAGTTCAACGATATATAGTAAATCTCTGAGTTAAAAGGACTGGCAAGATTCCCAGCTAGCATAAGTCAGGGGAGCTCCATAGCTGCATTGACTACCTTACTGACTTCAGTCAGCTGAAGACTTGGCCCACTTATTGTAAAAATGTCATGGCATTATTTGAAACTCCAGACTGACATCAGTATCATTTTAATGTCTGACTTAATATGCCTGACTCTACAGATTGAGCAGCTAGGAACAGTCACCTCTCAGGATATGGCCCTTTCCAACCACATCCCTTCCTCCTTCAAAAAATTCACTTCTATAGGCCCTACAATCTGTCTTCCGCTCTCAACATTCCTCTTTCTTTTTCTTTTTTTTTGCCTTTTTGTCCTCTTTTTGCCTTTTCCTTCTCAACATTCAAACAGACACAAAGAAAACCAACAACTTAGATGTTGATACAAATCTCTGGTAGTCCAGCAGTTCAAATCCAGATGTAGTAGATTTAACTCTGCTCCTGGAAGGCATTGAATTGCTTAGATACGATTTACATTTCTAAAAACTTGGGCGTTGCACCATTATACCTTCTCTCATGTCAGAATTTGAGCTTCTCCCTGAGAAATGGGAATATTAGCCATGCCCTTCCCTGTTTTTTTAATAAAAAACACTGAAGTATGAGTTCCTTCCAAGTGTGGCCACATCTCATCCATGTACACCAAAAACAGTGAAACAATGACATTCTCAGTGAGGATGTGGCTTTAGTGATTTTGTTTTAATTGTTTCTTTTCCAAAAGTATTGTCTCCCATAGACTAGATTTCTGCAGCTCGGAATTAGTGGCTTTGCTGCAGCCTGCAAGAGCTACCCAAAAAAAAGTAGCTCTGTCAAGCTCAGGGAAAACTTGAAGCTCACCAGAACAAGCAATTCATTGCAGCTGTAATCATCATTTTATATTATACAACTTATGGATGTCCATTCCCTCCTCTTCTGGTGCCTTGTTTTATACCCATGTGCAGAGCTGCCGCACACCCCGTCATCTTAAACAGAAAGTTTAATGCGCAGATATCGGGGCTGTGTAATGTAAACCATACCACCAAACATATTATGAATATATTGCTCTTCTTAAAAATGCTTGTTGGTTTTTCATACTACAGTATTGACTAACTGTCTGTGTTTGATGTATGGTTTACCAGCTTGATGTAGACTTATGGTTAGAGCTTAACTTGTTAGTTCTGCTTTTGCAGCCAATTCAGAATAACTACAGATGCCCCGAGATATTAAAATTGACTGCTCAAATGGACTCAGTGTGGGAGTTTCATTGGTTTTAAATTGATAACAGCTGAAAGAGTGAATGATTAAAGCTGTATATGGGCATAGTATGCAGCTCCTTTGTACAAGCTCTTGTGAACAGAATCCACTGTATGGGAATTGCTTTTGTTCTAATAAAAGATATTTCTGAACAATTGTTAGTTCAAATTTTTAAATGATGAAACAAGAGCATTTCAGGAGCCTATAGAGGAAATAATTCCTGAGAAACTGGAATAACTCTGAGAAGATAAAGTGGATTTCTATTCAGAGGGGAGCATTTAAAGTTAAGTAGCATTCCATAAGGTGGTAATTGTGTCTATTTCCCAGGCATTTGAGTTAAATAAGCTGGATAGGAAACATAAACTGTCATAACAGGAGGTTAGGAGTGTTGTGTACATCTTTTTTTTTTCAAGTCATAAAAAATGAAGTTTTGAAGGGCCTTATCACAAATAAATCAAACAGAGACCTTTTTGGTTCTCTTATGCCTTTGGGAGCAGTTCTTATTTTTTGAAAAAAAATGTTCTGGATAGTTTCCTCTTAAACTATTCTTAAATTATATATAGACACCTATAAAAGAATAAGAAAATAATATTTTAATCTTAGTTACACATAAATCTAGTCTACAAAAGTTAGTAATTTGCCATTCTTATAATTCCTTGTTTTCAAGATACTGCAGAAACAAATCTTAACTGACTTTTCTTCAACTATTTCTGTGACCTCTAAGAGTATAAATATGGCAGCATAACCACTGCCATTCCCATGTTTATGTACAGAAACAGATCCAGTAAAAAAATCCATTGACTAGAGAGAGTCATGAAGTTCACGGTTCAGGAGTACCCAGAATTCAGAGTATTTGGTTGACTCATGAGCTCATATACTTATAAATACTCATTAATTTCTTGAAGGGGAAAAAGAAAATCCAAAGCAATTGTGTGTTTTTGTATTACCATAGTCTCTTTTGATGCCTAGCAAATATTAATATGGATGTGCTGCCTCTCCTATTCAAAAAAAAGCCCACAACCTGAGTGCCTATTTTCTAAAGAAAAGGTCTTTTAAAGCTTAACTGCAGGGTACAGATGTGATTATATCCACACACAGAAAGGTGCATAAAATTAAAATTTTTGCTGAAGATACAGAATCTGCACCCAGGAAGGAAGTATGACAAAACAGTTTTCAGCCTTTTCAAAATTTCCTCCTGGGAATACCAAGTCTTCTGCATTCGTACTTGGGATTGAAAGAGTAACTGCAAAATAATCCTGGAAGTTGGTTTTAAAGTGGTTTTAGTAGAAAAGAGGAGCTGCTGAACACCCCTGCATTAATTTTGTTTCAGTGTTTTGTGTATTGCCATCTAAACACAGTGCAGTTCTTTGCTTGTTTTGCTCCTGAAATTGTTTACAATTGTCTTTGTCCACCAAATAAGATACATTTTTACTTGCTTTAAACATAATTTACATTGGGGACAATTCCATATTATGTGAAGAATTAGACAGGCCTTTGCTAAAATTTTCAAAAACGATTAAGATGTCAAAAGAGGAAGTGCTAGTACATTTTAACCATAAATCTCAGTATATATAATTACCACTGAAGGCAGCTATAAATGTTTTATGAAGAAAATGTAACCAGACTGTGCTTTGTCAGAAACATAACCCCAAAACATGTAACAGGCTGTTCGCTAATGCTTAATGCCACACATGCACACAACCTTCCTCAGTGTAGTTCTGTGAACCCAGTCCTCCATCCCTTCTGCAGTTGAAACTCCAACTAACTTAAATTCAGGCTTTGATTCACTCTACCAGAATGCAGGCCACGTAGATCACATCCATAGGGAAGTGCTGGAATAAACTTTCCTGATGCTGATCAAGAAGTCTAAACCATCTCGTGTACCCCAACTTGTTTCCCTGAATGTTCCCTACTCTGGAGTATTAGGAAGGAAAGGGTAACCGCGTTGCTCTTGAAATTTAAGCTTAGTAAGAAATAGTAGTGATTAACACTAGGATAGCAAAGTGCATTGAAAAGCAGAAATGGCTTTTTGATTTTTAGTGAGAAAAGGGTGAGCTGCTTAGAGGAAGAAGCATTCAAACTGATTATGGTGAAAGATGCTGGGAATGACTATGGACAAATATCCAGTGCCATGAGAGCTGTAGAGGACAACAGGAGCTCTTGCAAGAGAGTGTTCATGTTGGGTTTGCTCTGCAGAGCCTGAGCTATTGCTAGCACCCCTCAGCTATCTATACAAAAATTTTCAAAGCCTCTAGCCAAGTTCCATAAAGCAGTACTGTGCTGAAATGTTATATGGAGACTGTCTCTCTGGATAAATGATGATAGTACGCTCCTATTGTTTGAGCATTTAACTAGCTGCTATTGAGTAGTTTCTTTCATCTGTTTGATTCATTTTGATTCTAGCTGACAACGTCCCTATTACTGATTGCTCTTTTCATAATTTCTCAAACATATAGAGTGAAAATGAGGTGGAGGAAGCTAATTAGTAATCTGCAGAATTTAACCTGCATATGCAAATATATTTTAAGATCAACGTTTAAAGTTGCTCAAAACTTTAAAATCATAAAAACTTAAAGTCAGTATTATCTAATTAAAGGATTATTCATCAAAGAAACGACACAAATCACAAGCTAAACTCGGTGTAAGATGCAAACCTCATCAAAAGACATCTAGTATATTCTATTTTTCAAATAGGTAATTTGTTGACCAAAAAAACCTCTTGTAAAGATGAGATGAAATTGTACTAAGTTCTAATGATGCAAAGTAATGAAGCCTTTGCATCCCTATGGTACTCTATGGCAAGAGTGGAACTTCGTATGTGTGGAAGAGACAGACTACAAACAATATGAGTTTCAAAGTTGGACCAGCAGTTAATATCACGCAGGATTTTGGATTCAAGAAGATATGGAGCTGCATCTCTAGAATAGTCTTCACTTTTTATGGCAGGTCCAAGCAAACTTCAGAGACCTCCAGGCCTTAGAAAGGTCAAGGTCAAGGCCTAAATGGTAATTGAAACTTGAGCCCAGTGGAAATAAGTGCTATGGTCAACAGGTATTGAGAGGTTTGGTTCTGTGGCAGAAATCAACAACCACTAGGATTGAGAAAGAATTTTTTTTCCAACTTTGTCTGTCCATCTTTGATAGCTGAGTTTTTAATTAATATGAAAGCTTGGAAGAGAGAACAATCCCACTATTAAGAATATGCTTTAACGTATTTTCTTTTTTTTTTTCCGAAATGTAGATCAAATTTTTGGCTCCCATTTACACTTGGTTTGTGAACATGAGAAATCTGCAGTCCCCCAGTTTGTAAGACTATGTATAAATGCTGTTGAAAAAAGAGGTGAGTACCTCAATATTTAACACTATGTTTTTTCTTTATTAGTAATCAAAGCTTTAACCTTGTAATTCTGTTTGTCTTGCCAGGGTAGGCAGGCAGTTCAATTTATAATATAGTTATGGACTGAACTATATCACATTCTGTATCTTCATTGTCTTTATTCGATAAGACACTAATAGAACCCATTCATGCTGATTATTCCTTATATTTTGTTTGACATGTTGTTCTTTTAGTCTTTCTCTGGATAAGCAAATGCTAGACATCAATAAAATGTCAGCAACTTTCATTCTGAAGTCTCTGGTGAGTGTAATGCCAATACTTTTTCCTCAGTCCTGAATTGTATTCAACCAAAATAAATCTTATTCTAGTGTGACCATATTTTTTTAATGCACGTAGGTGTCTAATTTTTACAGTTATTTTAAAAAGCATTAATATTGTAAGAATATTGGAATGAGTACACATCCTCATTAAAAGTTTTGCTTAATTTAATAAGAAGGATTTTCATGGTATAAAAAGATGTGCTTAACACCATTGACTGCCTTCTTTTCTTCAGAGTTTATCTTCTCTCATTGAAGGTCATTTTCTTTGGAAGGTACACGCGGTAGATGCAGAATCTTAAAATGTATTGTATAAGAATGTGAGGCTTCATCACCATCTGTTACAAGTTTACAACTTGTTCCAGGGATCTGGGGAAACATATATCTTGCAAAAGATAGAAAATTTATTTTCAGAATAAGACTGGGTGAACCCATTGTCACTGTCATATACTGGAGTCTCAGAACAAGAGAAGCAATGAAAAATAAAAAGATACTTAGACCGTTAACCACAAAGGAAAAAGCTATTTTAATTCCATCGTTGTTACCTGGTTTTATAGTGAAAGGTGCAATAAAACTACCCTGGAGTTTGAAACTCTGGGAAATTCATGCTTTAATTATACAGCAAAGAGAGCACTGGGATATTATTATTCCCAGAATGATTGGCAGGAAGTCAGAGACTAACAAACTGGAGATCGTTCAGTAGGGGGAGATAGTAGCATTGTTTTTTTGGAGGAAGGCTGGAGGCTGGATAAAGAAAGAGACAAAGAAAGGAGAGAAATGTGTGAAGTGACTATTAATAGAGGAGGAATTGTGAGGAGAAATTCCGAACATGAAAAAGAAAGACAGAGATTAGATTATAGAAATGCCACACCGTGCAGAACATGTCTAATTGACTGTTCAGTTATGATCTTAGCACAGGTTCTCCAAAAGATGCACTAGATATTTCATAGATGTTTTCTCATATCTGACTGCTCCTCCAGGAGAAGTGAGGCCAGAGGTCTTTGAACTGCTGAACCATAATAGAAAAATCCAAGAAACCTAATTAGATGTTTATTGTCTGTGTGATTATCAGAGAAATGTTCAAGAAAGAAAATGAAAATATCACTGTTTCTTCAGAGGAGTTCATCCTTCGGAGTATTGTATGATTGTTCTTGTGTTTCCTTCAGACTTGCTGCGAGAAGTCTACCCTTTTTAGTTAGTCTAGTATGCAAATAAAAACTAATCATATGGGATGAGATAAAAATTTCATTTTATCACTGTATTTATGAGTTTATATTTGATATACAGTTTTTTCTAGTATTATTTTCTTGGATTAACATGCTTGCATTTACTCACATTCTATTTACTCAAAGTGTTGTTTTTACTAAGTTCTGGCATAAACTATCTCAGGACAGCAGTAATTTATGTGAAGCTAAGTCCAATGTTTATGCAAGCTTCTGATGACATTTTATACCGGGGTTGGTATTAGGAAGCAGTATGTGGAGGTGCCAAGTCTCCCGGCATGGCTGAGACTCAACAGATCTGAAGCCCTCCTCTTAATGGCCAGATATGCCTCCAGCCAAGATACTCAACTGCAGAGTCATGGGAAATACTTATGTACCAATTATGGGAAAGGCACATTTAATGAAAACTGTATGTTTACTTTCATAGTCTTAGTAAGATGGCCTAGATACTCGGTACAGCTGGCATATTGGCTGTTGTAGAAAAGCTTTTTTTCCTATTTAGAAAATATATCATCTACATACTGTAACTGTAACAAAAATGTTACTTGCGTGCTTTGTTTAAGGGAAAGGATTATTAGGAAAAAATACCTTAGGAGGCTAACCCTAAATGTCATTTACAAAATATTCATACTTTACTGAACTGTTGTGTTCTTATTTATCAGCTCGTGGTTTTAATTATCATTTACATATTGGTTTTCTATTTGTTTTTCTAATTTTTGAAACGTTATCACTGGGCTCAGAAAGAAAGTATAGCAGTGATCTGAATAAACCATATTAATTAGTACATTTTCCTGTGTAGATGAGGTTATATACAATAACCAAATGTAGTAATATTCTCCCACAGATTAGAAATGTAGAGGGTGTCATTAGCTCTTGGCAAGATTTCCTGTTCACTTACACTATTTTTAAATGAATATCTACATTGAAATCAAAAGAATTATTCTGAAATTATTTTGCTGCAATTTAGATCAGATTTTGGTCATTTACCCCCTAGGCTACTGTTCTCTTGTTTACCATTTCAGGACAGAGGTGCTTTATAAGATCCGGTCTAAAAATTCTCACATCATAATGCATATTGATCTATCCGACAAGGATTCACTTGTTCAAGAGTGAATTCCATTTTTTTCAGCCTCTTTGGTATTTTTAGTTACTGAAATAGGACTGGGAAGCAGAAGGTCTTTCTAGATTTACTCAGCCATCTTGCAGAGCTGGTAGTGGAGCTTGGTAAAGACAGTTAATAAAATTGTGCCCCAGTCTTGTAAATTTGCAAGGCAATTGTCACATTTAATTTTTATTTTTTTTTAAAGCAAGCTTTATTTTTTTCTTCGTTCTTCCTGTATTATTTATTCATTCATAATTTTTGAAAATCTTCTCCTTCCTAGTATTTAGCTACACAGACCTGTGCCACTGAAGTCTGTAGCATCTAGGCAGAGAGCGTTGCACCCTTGGTATCTAATGCTATATCCTAAATAGAAAAAAGATCTCCCACATATATGATGTGACCTGGTGAGAATAAGAGAATAATTCTGTACCATGCAATGATCAGATTAAAGAAATACAGCATCTACTCAAAGATTTCTAACATTTTTCTCACTTTCTACACTTTGAGGGACTCAGAGGGAAAATCTTTCATGGAACAGTGTATTGCTTGCTTTTCCTGTAGTCTTTTACTTTACCATCAACATCTACCTTGAATGCACCTTGGGCTTTCCTGGGGCTATCTGTTGAGTTGCCTTTTTCAATCTGCATTCCATGCTTTTTCTCCTCCCCAGAAAGTGTCTGACAGGTAGCCCTGACCCTGAGCTGAGCGGTGCAGCAAGGAGAGCCTGGGACAATCCTCCCAGTGTACTATAACTCACATGCTTTGCACTCCTGCCAAGGGTGGGGCCCATTGCAAGATTTTTGGTGTTTCTAGGCCAGATATTATTTCCAGTCATTTCTTGAGTCTCCTATTTATTTTGTTATCCATGACCCTTTAAAAGTCCTGGCTGTTTTTTGACTTTTTTTTTTTTTATACATATGTGAAAGGCATGAGTAGAACGCATAAGAAAATAAAAATATCAGCCTGCATTGTACCTAAACAAAATGGCATCCAGAACTTTGGATAGTAATGTTTTATCATGTGAAAACAGTCTAATACTAAACTCTTTTCTCGGGATGATCATTTGTCTGTGTCTCTAATGACAGGGCAAATGAACACCCCAAGCAGTCCGTATCCTAAACCTATCAAGGGTATCCAGTGTAGTTTAGGTTTTGTGAAGAAATACAATACTAATGCTCCAGGGAACTACAATTTAACTTTCATGTCTCTCTTGAAATGGCCTTCATTTTCTCCCTCCACTCCCAAATCCAAGTTAGTATTCTCAAATCAGCCTAAAAGACTTGAAAATGACACTACAGGCAGCAAAGCTGATGATTACAGGTACCTTTTCCATTCTAAACTGGACATTGCAGACATTGTTTTCTGTTGCTTTTCTTGGAGCACAGGATGCTCTGACAGAAATGATACACAAAATTACATATTTGATTCAATGCCTAAAAGCCACCCTGGGATCCATAACCTTGCTTAAAGATTTAAGAAAGACCTTTAGTCCAATTCTGAGAAGGTTCTTAGCTTAGAAAACTTTATCTTTCAACTTTATTTCTTAGCAGCTGTTATGTTTTTTTGCAGTCGTTTGTTTGACAGGATCCAGTTATAGGTTCCGATGTCTGTTTAAAGAAACAGGGAGGTTGTTGGCTTTAAAATTCCCTTACTGCTTGTGTGTTCAACATTTTCCCAGGCTTTTCTACATAGTTTGCCAAGTAAAGGGACTGACCTTTTGTAGCAAACACTTTTTCATTTCTAAATGCTCACTTTGATTTTTGTCCCATTTTATGCTCATTCCAAACTGTTTACAACCCACTAAAAATGACTGTGAATTATATGTTTGTGTAATGGATTCCTTTTGTGGTCGGAGTGGAATGTTTACTTTGAACAATTAGTTATCTTTGGGCAGATTATAGTGACCTGAAAAAAGAATGGCTAAAATTATTATAGTACCTTAACTATTTCCTTTTGTTATCTTCTCTGTTTGTTCAATGTATTATTTACTGGGTTTCATTGCTCTGAGCCCCAGTGAACAAATCATGTTAAATAGGAGCAGCGACAAAGAATCCCTGAGCGCAGGGCTCTTGGTTCAGAGGGCTGGTCTGCCGGGGTATGACTGGGCACACCAGGGAGACTTCAGAAGTCACCATTAGGCTGGGTCTGCAGTTTTAAGCAGACATGGTTTTGAGAGTTTTTTTAAAGTTTTAAGCCCTTGTTCTCCGAAAAACAGATTTCTTAAAAGCACCTGAAGTTGGACACCCCAAAGAACCTAAAATCAAGGCTCGGTTTGGCTTTAATGTCCATAGCTGTGATTTGATTACGCATAATATCGTTGAAGAAATGCACACACAAAGTCTCATACTGCAGAATATTTGGTGTTTAAGGAAGAAAATGTCTTTATGGGCAAAGATAAAGTACCTTATGGGATGTAGTAAAGAAATGTAGTCATCCCGATGAAGAGAAATGAAGATAAAAATTGTGTTTTAAACTACCTCACCTCCCAAATGCCATGCTGCCCTGTGACAGAAGGTTGTAAGGTTGTGTCTCTTTCATCAGTTTTATCTCTTAATCTAAAAGCTAAAGTGCAGCTAAAAGCACTTTAAAACCTATTTATAAAAAAAAAGAAAAAAAAAGAAAAAGAAAGTGATATTTCATTACCTTTTAAATCATATGTTGCTTAAGAAGTAGTCAGTATTCTGGTAGGAAGTTTACGCAGAGGAGAGTTCACTTATCTTAAGGAGTTATTGTGAATGTATATATGTAGCTAGGAAAAAATGGGTTTTAAAAACAGTTTAATGTTATCTCATATTCTAATGGAAGAAAACACTGTGTAAGAATTGGAAAACAATCCCAAACACCACCTAAAGCTGATGACTCCCATCCTGGGATCACTAACTTTGGTATGGTGTAGTTAGGAGATTATAAGAGCAGAGTGAAGACGGCAGAAGACACGAGGCCTGTGCAGCCAAGATATGTATTTATAGCCACTATATACAACCTCTAGCAGCTTATGTCCCTATGTGTATTGTAATCCTCCATATTACTAGACTTCTGTTCAACAACTTGCTCCTCCAGGGCGTATTTAGCTGAAGCAATATTTTTTATGTATTTGGTTTTCAAAAATGCTTCAGTCCCACTCCTGAGGACCTGAAGAAGGCAGTAGGAAAGTACAGGGTAGTTTTGCCAGAGTATGCTCCACATCATCTTCGAGCTCCCATTAAATGCAGAGTGTTCCTCGGCTACTTCCCAGCACAACTAGACCAAACCCATCAGCTGGTGGCATAAAGGATTTGTTCTGGCAAGGTTTCCTTGAGAAGAAGGGAAACCTCAGGAGACTGACCTATCCTGTGGACAGGGCAGTTTTATATTTCTGTCTGACTGCAAGATTATTCTCCAAGAGCATTTGGCCCCCTGAATAACCACTAGAATGTATTTTATTCGTGTTTTCTCTCTATCATATCTTTTAGCATATTTCTATCCTCAGAGCAAGGAACTGTTCATGAATAGCAGTTTATTTCCTACAAGATCCTTCACTGATTTTCGGTACTTACTCTCCTTTGGAAAGGTATTTTCCAAACGTTTTTTTCCTTCTCCCAGACATACAAATGCTTCCTTGCTTACTCTGATATAATTTTACATACTGTTTCCAGTGGCTTTAGAATTCAGTACCCTGAAAGTACAGAGATCATATTGCTCCACCAAATGATCTGAGCTCCCAGTTCTGCTAATTTTGTACTGTTCATTCTTTCCCACTTTGGGATAATCTATTATGCTTGGATCCAGGCACGCACTAAAAGCTAATACTTCCATGAAGAATGTGCAATTTGTACTGTTTAGCTTGTGATGAGATTCCTGAAGTCTTTTATGATTCTATCTTGTTCCAAGGAGGCTTCAGCTCCCAACTTTTGTATACAGTGAATTTTTTATTTATTTTTTTTTAAAAAGAAACAAAATAAACTGATAGGAAAAAAAAAATTACACACACACAAAAATATCCAGCAGTTCAGGAGATAAAGCATTTTTCCAGGGAATTCTAGTAGGCTGAAGAAAATTGTTTCTAAGGGCATTGAACTGTGTTTACTTTAAAGTGACCAACAAGCATAAACTTAAAGGTACAGATTAATGCAATATAAAACAACAATGTTCTGAGACAAGCCCTTACAAGTTGTGATTTAAAACGTTTTGTGCCTTTTTTTTTCGTATTCTTCTTTAGAGGAGAAATTGAGAGTGGTTGAATTTAGTGCAAACATATTGGCAATCTTTCCACAACCATTTCTGTCTTCAGGCTCAGGCAGTCCCACTATAGACACCTTTCTTAGGGTAAGAGCCAGTTAATAGCGTTGTGCAAGGTCCAAGTCAGAATTGGCTCTGAAGGGTATTCACTCTGGGGCCTCTGTGTCTGCTAGAAAGCCACATTCTGAGTTAGAAAAAATATCAAGAAGTGTCAACAGGAAACATCACGGAAGGGCATTCAAGACAAATTAGAGAAAAGGAGACAACAGTAGGAAAAAAAAAAAAAAGGCAAAAAAAGCCTTGCAATGACAATGCACAAAAGAGAATAAATATATATATAAAACATTTGAAAGTGGAGATGGTAAGCTAGTTAGAAGAAGGAAAAAAAACAACACATAAAAAAGGCAGGCAATTGAACCAGTTGCTGTCTTTGTCATAGTTACCTGATACCTGTTTCATTGATTAATCTGTTCCAGAGAAATGTATCCATTTCTATGAAAAAAAGAGGGATTTGTATTTTAAGCCCTGCCAGTAACAACAAGCAGACACTCAGTGTGCACCAGAGTAACATTTACAATGCCTGGGCCAAATTCATGCCTTGTGTAATTTTATTGCTTTTACTGGAATTACACCAGAGATGAGTTTGGCCTTTTGCCTTTTTCTAGCATTGTATAATATATCTATTAGTGAACATGTAGAAGGAAACAGGGCATTTTGTCTTCAGAATTTTCCATAAAATCTTTTTCGATAGGCTTAATAAATAAAATAAACCACTTAACCTGTGAAATAAAAAAGAACGAAACAACATTTTCTCGATATTGAAATAATGTTAATATACTTTGTAAATCAAGTAGTTGACATCTGTACATGCTGAAACAAAAAGTCTCGAGAAATTTAAAGCCAGCTGACTGTCTCTGGTGCTTACTCTGTGCCAAAGAGAAAATGAAGGTCCTGACATACCCCCTGATCAGAGTCAGATTGAGGGAAGCTCACACATGAGGGTATCCACCTCCTAGCCATGAAAAGATAAAAAGATAGATACAAAAAAATCCTCTTTTCCTCCTGAATAAACCGAGGATGTGAGGCATTATGCCCTAGTACAGTACACATGCCATCACAGACAAGGAGCTGGCAGTATTTCCACTGCAAACCCCATTTAGTCAGACTTTACGGTTCAGCCATTAATAGAACACTTTGGGCTAACACTTGACAAAATGAGTCTTGGCCTAGAGGAGATGTTCACACACATACATAAAAAAAAATATAAAGAAGAAAAAGTTAAGTCCATTAGGTTCCCTTAGGGGAAAAAAAAAGGGGTAGTTGTAGTTTCAGATTCTTTCAACATCCCTGTTTCTTAAAAATAAAGTTATGGTTTTCAAATAAAATTATGAGGGCATGATTCCACAATGTAGACTAATTGCTTTTCCTGTGGAAAAAAAACAATTAATTACTACAACTACACTATATTTATTTCAAAAAAGTTTTACAACAATAAAAGAAAAGACGTTAAAAAAAAGTTTAGCTGTCTATGCAACACTATGGGGTCAGTTAAAAAAACCCTGTCTCTTTTTTTCTGCCTGCAATTCAAGAGAGCAAATAACTGCAGTTGTATTTTATTACTTCAATTATTTGCTATAGCAGCTTGTGTTACATCAATGTTTTAACCATATAATATAGCAGTCTAATGGGATTGATACCTAAGTGAGAGAAATTGTACCAACAGCAGGCTCCAGGAGCAAGGCAGAGGGCAAAGTAAGAGGGCAGCTTAAAAGGAGGCTTTATCTTAAGGCTTTCACTTCTTTAAGTGAAGATTTTTTTAACTCGTTTTATTCCCCTGAATTTATGAAATCGATATGGTTAGCAATCTAGTAACTGAATTGTCTCTGAATTGACTACTGCATGATAAAACCCCAAGGAATTAACAAGTCTTTTAAAGATCTCCAGTTGTATTTTTGCTTAGCATACGGTTTTGTTATAATCAGGATCCTCACGGACCATGGATGTAATTATATAGCAAACCAACTTCTCTTTGTCTTCACGCAGACAAACAATGCTGCCTGGTACGGGAGGAATGGCATGTATGTAAATGAGAGCAAAATGTGGTTATTTTGTTTCATAACACAACAGAACCCTATCACTTGGATCCTGAGCAGCTCCAGACAGGCTGATCCAACTCTCCGTGTTTCCTTCACGCACCTTTCTTTTCATTGTCAGAGATGATGTATTTCAAATTATTGAAATTCTTGGGAAACAGATATTGCTATTAGAAACTACTTTCTCATGTTTATTCTACTTTGTAGTGGATATAAGTTATTTCTTTCTATAATTCCTGTTTTACTGATATCAGCCTCTGCCCACCAAAACAGATGGAGACCTCTTTTGAGAACCTGAATAGATCTACTTTGTGGTCAATGGTTGTTCCTTACAGTTCAGGAAATGCTTCAGTATTTTGTTGGAATAAGGACGAAAGCTTCATATATTTGGATCAGAAATATAAATACCTGCATTTTGCCTCAGGATTTAAAGACAAAGAACAAGAGCTTGTTCAGTTGTACAGATCATGGGCCATTTGCAGGCAATACTGTAGCTCTTAAAATCCCCATGGACCACTCCAAACGAAGGGTAAGGTGGTGGGTCTTCTCTGAGATGTCTTCACTCAGAAAATAAGGAAGTCCTCAAAAGACAAAAAGAGGCTATTCCATGGCCTTTCCCTCCATCTTCCCAGGAAAAATTTCCTCAATATTTCAAACCATATGTTTAGACTTGTCAGTCCTGAACTGACATGGTGTTATGTGACATAACACACCCAACTAGTTGCCACCAAATGGCTTTCCTGTTCCAGCAGTAACCACACAATGGTGTTGGAGGTATCACAACTTTTTGTTTACTTAGAAATGAAATTATTTTGATGAGTGTATGGTATCAGTTAGCAAGTGTTGAGTTCTTTATGGTGATATTGCTCATGTTGACTTAAATGGAAAATGGAGCAGCTCAGAAATCTTTAATAAGAAAAGTTTCTTAGCGTACATGTAGCGATGCCCTGTGGAGCCACTAGAACTAAAAATCTGTCAGCATACTTGGTAGAAACTTTGTTTCATGGTTGTCTAACTCATATGATCGAGATTAAAGTGAACAAAATCTTGGCACATAGTTTGGCAGTCGAGAAGCATTCCTCTGTGTGTAGATGTGTGTGTGTGAGAGACAAGGGAGACAGAGAGAGGGGGAAATTTAGCAGCTACTCATTCTGTGTTAAATTATCAGGTGTTAAATATTTTTAATAAACCTTAGTAGAAAGATAAGATACATCCTCTTCTAATGAAAACGGCTTTCACTTAGCCTATAAACTTCACTTTGAGCAAGCTGAGCCTCTACTCTAGCCATGGAAAACAAAATCATTCAAATTCTCCAGCCCAGCTAACCTGTAAGTCAGACTTGAATTCAATCAGGAAGGTGGAAGATGCTGGAAGAATGCCCTTCGGACAATCAGGTTTTCCTACTTTCCCACTAAAACAGAGGAACTCACAAATTGCTTTATTTAATGTGATTTTATTTAATGTATTTATTTTATTTAATCTATGATCTGCAGGACTATCCTCATAGCACAGGCCCCATGGTGGAGCTTTTTGCACAGGAGCATTTCTACCATCACTGAGCAAAGAGAGAATCCTTTGAGATACTTTGCAGACAGTCATGATGTACTGATATTTGGAAAGTCTCTGAATTTGCACACTAGAAATAGTTCACAACAATTTCTTTTATTACTTCTATTTCAGTTGCATTTTTATATTTCGATATGTCATCCATTAAAAACACAAAATGCACAGCTCACAGTAAGAGTTTGTGTTAGAAACTTTGCAACTGTCTTGGCTGTCTCTATAGTAAATGTCATTAATAACTACCGGAATTTTCACCAAAGAAGGAAATTAGATATGGAAAACACTGTATGCCAACTTCACATTTCCAAGCCTTCAGAAATACCAGAGGGTCTTTGTGAACCCTAGTAAAAGGGATGAGATTGGATTTCTACCCTTCTTACATCATTCCATGTCACAGTTTGTATTAAGATACAAAGGCAACGATTCAAATCAAAATTTTTCCCATAGCTTCAAATTTTAAAATAATTATCTTGCATGAAAATATCAAATGATACTCATATTTATGCATTTACTTCAACCAAAATTTGGATAACAGATATCCAGTGCATTTTATTGCCAGCAACTATTTTTTTCTTATCTGAAGTCAGTATTTTTCTGTATTTCTTTCATGTCCCATTTACGTTTCTGTTATATTATTTGTATTTTATTGTGTTTGTTTGTGGTTTTGTGTTTTTTGTTTTTTTTTTCTTTTCATATTTCAAAGTAAAAAGCAATTTGTTCCATTTCAGACTATACTTAACCAACCTCTTTTCAGGTGTTTCTGAGAAATTCTTACAAAAGTTTTGTGCTATTTTAATGTAGTATATCATGGTATACATGTCAAAACACAAAATGAAAACTTGGACTTGCTTCTGTCCAAGTAATGAAGTATGTGTTAGTATCTTAAATTCTGGCACTTATCATTCTATTTAACCCAGTTCAGGATTTTTACGGTTTCTGTAGGTACCTTGACTACATTTTTTGCTAAATGTTGCTTTGGTAAGGCTTCAGATTTTGCCCAAGATAAATGGAGTTAGAAAAAAAGCTTTTAAGTTACCTGGACCTATTTGGGGACAGTAAATGTAGTGGGAATGACTGGATTAATAATATGTAAAACTGCAGAGTCCTGCAGCTAGGATGGCAAAAAAAAAGTGGAAAAATATCTAAGTATGATAAATTCGTGTCATATTAAAATTAATGTTCCCATTTTTTCACATAGTACTGGTTAATGTCACTCTTTCATAACACGAAATATGACTTTTGCAAAAACAAGAAACTTTTAATACTCACTTATTAGACTAAGGTTTATCACACAAAAGAAGGTGTGAGAGCATTCAGTGGAATCCCATGTTTTAATTGTAATTGTGCCTTTAAATGTGTCCAATGTACACTGGGAAGAATTAAATTAAAAGTTATCTATGTATATATATATACACACACACCTTTGTATTATCCCATTCATATGTTAGACAGATATGCAATGCTAAGAATTCAGTAAGTTGGTGTTAGATAACCATATGTATACTTATCTTCTTCTGAGTTTTCCACTCGGGCATGGACTGTAACACCCAAAGGTGTCTGATAGTGTGACTTAGACTAAAGAATCTAATTTTTAAATGTTTTCTCCCACTTAAAGATAAAAAGCAAATACAAAGATAGTTGCCTAAAATGTGATATGAGTAAGCAAAGGCCGTTACCAACTGCACGTGAGAGCCCAAACTCCATCTTTAGAGCAGGGTTCTGCACATTCCTTCTGTTAGAAATCCAGAACTAAGCTGGTCTAATTTCTAACTGTAAGAAACAGATCCAGCCTTATGCGGTATGCAACAAAACAAGTACTATCAAGTGTCTTGCTGATATTTCAACTGTTGTTGAACTATAACAGTTAAACTCCGTGTTCACATCCACTCCCCAGCAATGCACAATGGCTATAGGAAGTGCCCACAAACACTTAGTTAGGACCAGGTCCTGAAGACAAGATAGATAACCTTGAGACATCTAAGCTTGAACAGAGCACAGCTTCAGGCTGTCAAGTAAAAAAATGGATCTGTTATAGAGAAAAGTATTGGGCCTATCTGGACTCCTCAACTATCTCTAAAAAGCCAAGGAATGATGGAAGAAGCTGCCCTGTGACTTTCAATTTTCATCCTAAATATCCCTATTCCATCCTAAATTTCCTATCCTAGTCTCCACCATTAAAAAAAACCCCAAATCTCTTTGTCGAGCAAAGGCACTACAGTGCAGAAAATACAGACTCCTTACCTATTTTGGCTGAAGATTATGTGTGCCCAAATGTACAGTTCTTCTGCTTCCAAGTTACTGTTACAAGTCCAACAAGCAGCACTGCTGATCAAGATGAGGAGGTGATGTTACTGAGGTCTAGTTTAATCTCTCACTATTGTGAAAGATGCAAAAAGATTTGTCCCTACTGTGCACTACATTCTCCTTAAAATCAGCATTGGGAGTAAGGGATGTTTGGAGAATTGTATCTGTCCCATAGCTTTTAACCACAGCTCCTACTGATGTCAGTGGACCTGCCTGAAAGTCCTGTATAGTCCTACGGGGAGAGTTAGACCCCTACCAAGTGCCATTTCCCCTAGAATTCTGATGTTGCTCAAAAAAACACAAGCATGACGTTGGTGATGATGGATCCCCAAATGAAGCACAGTTTAACCAAAGTGGGAGAGGATTTAGCAAAATGCATAAATTTCTGGTATGCTACTGTCTGCAACAGGCAGATCTTCAGCCAGTTTAGTGAGCATAAGTTACAGCTGGCTTTTGCTGGAATAGTTTATGCTCTTGACCCTCCTCAGTTGTATAGTCAATAGGGAGTTGTCAGGCTACATGTGTTTTTAAACCTCTTCCAGCTAAATCAGAAATCCAAAAGCAAAATACAGCTCTCAGCAGTATCATGTGGAGTTGTGACACTCCCTGGAGGGCTCGGGGTCCATAAACCAATGAATGGATTACAATGAGGCATAAATGTAGTATTTTCATCCATGACAGATATAATCTTGAGCCTGTATTTTTCATGTTACTTAACTCTTTCAGAACGCAATGTGTGACAGAAAATGTCTTAAAATGCACATTGCAGTAAATATCAGTCAAGTATGCTTTATTGCTGAGCTCTACATGTTTCCAGAAGTTAATGCTCACAGCTGGGATATAAGAAATGGCAATGTTGTATATATTTCTTGAACATACAAAATACCTTGGCTCTCTTCTCTCCCACCCTCCACACTGCATCCCCAGCTGTTCTGATCATGTCACACAGTGGATGAGTTTTTCCATCGTCAGCTTCTGCTAAAATGATAACCTTTATTCAGGCTTTCATCCTCCCAAAAATAAACTGCATTATCCACATTGTCATCACATTCAAATTAGGCTATCACAGCATGTATTGCATGGCACAGAATAATGGAAACGGTAACTGGTGGAAGGTGGTAAACTGGTAGCTATACCTAGCAGAAAATACTCAGAGCTAGTATTTAACATCTATTGATTTTTCTACGAATTACTCTAAACCCTCTACCTGAAATTCCTTTCTGTCCATCCCCACGGTGTCACACGGCCACAACGCCAGACAGGTAAGAGTTGGGAGATGCTCTGGGGACACGAAGCTAATTGTATCCCAAAAGAGTTGCTGGTGATGGAACATTCAGTTTTTAAAGATTCCTGATACTCCTGAAAGACCTTCTGGTCAAGTAGGGAAAAAAGTATATTTGATAAAATAGCAGAGAACCATAAAATTTTATTTTATATAAATTAAGCATTGATCAGAATGGACCTACTGACCCATATGTGAGAAGCAGTAACTGCAGCAAATGAGAGGAAATAGGAGTGGTGAAGGAGGCATTAAAAGAGAAAACAAACAAGCAAACAAAACCGAAATAAACATTCACAAAATTAAATACTAATGTGTTACAGAGAGAGAATGGCTATTTCCAAGCATTTGGTAATTTCGGATATTATACTGTGTTGCATAAAGTGAGACAATGTTATTTCCTTTTAAACTGCCATTCCATTTAAATCAGTGAGCTGATGTGTGTACTTGAGGTCTGTATTTGGTAGGGATTTTTCCCCTTTAGCATAAACCTTGTTGATTTAAAAAGTGAACAAAGCTGAATCAGGTGGTAAATGTATTCATGTAATCATTTTCATTAATAAGCCGTTATAAATAATAGAGGGAAGGTTTTAAGTGTATAATTTTCTGTAGCACAATTGAGATTTTTCCACATCTTCAGCAGTAAGTTAATTAGAATCACCTGCATTTTCTTGGGCGGACACCAAATGGATTGCAAACAAAAACAGATTAAAATAGCTGTAGCTCATGGCATACAGATGACAAGATTCACAAAGAGGACAATCAAGCAATGAAAACCTCCTCTTTTTCAAACATTTTTAAAGGAAATTCAGCTCTTCTGAGTCGCTGTAAAAAGACGTTTGTAAGTGTTTCGCTGAAAGACTAGAATGGCTTTGTTTCTGATCCCATGATGAGTGAAAGAAATGTTTAAGAAAGATCACTTTACAGAGAGATTCAGACTGAAATGTGATGACTGTGATTCAAGCCAAGCCAAAAATTACAGCTCAGAATTAAAGGGGATGGACGTGGCTTGGGAATCCATTTTCCCACATTCCTGAATCTCAATCATCCCAGCCAATGTTTAAAAGAAAATACAGTGAGAAGCAATGAGATCACTTTGTTTAGCTGCAAGAAGTGGGACTATCAGAATGGCAAAAGTATATATTGGAGGTAACGGCAGAATTGCAGTGAATGTGCTGTGTGTTCGATGGTTTCATTCAAAACAAATAGCTTCAAAGCTAAGGGGTTTTTTTCTTGTTACCAGGAGCCTTCTGAGTAAGCCTTGTTGTTCCTGGGGCTTTTAAACCATAAACTTCTTGAATGTCAAAGACAGTGCAACACAATAGAGAAGACGAGGAAGGCATAACAAGCTTGATTTAGGTGTTAAACAGCAGCCCTGCATAGCAGTGAACTGTGCACTACTTTAAATTGCACTTGCTTTGTACTGTCGCTACCCTTATTTATTTGTATATAAATATCTAAGTGGAAATTCTACCATCAAGTGATATGAAACAGGATAAAGTATATCATCCATCATATGCACTTGTTACTTCTTCTCAGTATGTAATGCTCATATTCAGTGTTGTAATTGCTTCCATTAAACAGTTTCTACAGGGTCTTGAAAACAATAAGATCTTAGTCAAACTTTTCTCCTTTCATTGCATCTTGAAGTTATTACCGCAAGAAAAAATGAGATTCTCTTTTTATGTAGGAATGCCCCTCATCTTCTTGATATTATTGCAGTCAAACATAGAATTATTTCTTGTTAGCTAATTTCCTAAAGAGATTCACCAAACCTCATGTCAGACACCTCCTATAGAGTAATTTCTTAGCTTGTTAAGAACTAGTACAGTTTCGTCTCTGCTTTCTTTCCCCCACTATCTTGGCCTTTACTAAATTCTGATGCAACGTTGGATTTCTACTAATAGAAAAAAGAAAATCTTGTTCATGTTACCTTGAATTTGGGCTTTTCTCTCATGGGTCCTGCAGCTTGGCAGTGCTGGTTGTGAGTCCAGCACCTGCAAATCACTTGAAAAGTACCAATGGAGAGGGCATCTCTCCATCCTATCTTTAATACGAAGCAACAGAGCACATATTTTATGTTTAATTTTATTTGCTACAATATCAAGTGCAGTGCTCTACTGGAGATCCTATTTGTAGGGCATGAAGATGTGCAATCTCTTCCCTGCTTCTGTTTGATACCCTCTATCTATAATTCAAGGGATCACATTAGGCACCTTTGCTATAGCACTGAACTGAGAACATGTTCAGCTAATTATCTAAAATAACCCTCAAGTGCTTTGTAACCTGCATCCAGAGTGTTGGATATACCCTGGGTTTCTCCACATGAAAACTTATTTTACCAAACTGTGATCATTTAAGGTGTCAGTTCAGACTTTCTGTAACTTTACCTGTCCTCATTGCTATTTAATATCCCCTGATCTTTGTGTCATCTCTCTACTTTGCAAACAGGAATTTTTTTTCCCCATTGTCCACATCTCAGGTAAAGGCATTAGATGGCACTGGACTGAGAGCTCCACTCTTGAGAGCTGTGCCAGTTACGACCTTCTTAACTGATATCTCCCATTAATTACCACATTTTGAGTTCTGTCATTGAGCCAGTTTTTAATCCATGTAATAGGTGCCCTGTTAATTCCATAAAATGCAAGTGCTTTAATCAAAATGTCATGTGGTACTAAGTCAAAAGCCTCACTGAAAGCCAAACATACTATTTCAACACCATTGCCTTTATCAACCAGACCTGTCAGAAATCCAATCCTATCAAAAAATGCAACAAGTTTGTTAGTCAACGCCCTGATTTCCATGAAACTGTGCTGGTTGAGATTAATTATATTTTGCTGTGAATTATGTCTTCATAGAGTCCTGAATTAATTATTTAAGTAGACTGTCTGGGTCTGAGGTCAGTCTAGCCAGTCTCCAAGTGCATCCCTCTAACTGCTTTTACAATATCAGAATAACTCTTCTGCTACTCTTTCCAGTGTTAGTCATTTCCATGTATTTCTCTGCATTTTATTTGAAAATGAGAGACACGTGTATATCATGAGCACTGATAAGTGAAAACTGATTTTTTTTTAATGACAGTAATTATCTCTTTGTTCTTCAGATTGACTTCCAATATCACCCACTGTTTGGTCCCCTATGTTTGTTTATCTTTGTCTGTCTGGTAGAACTGTCTGGCACCCACCTCCACAGTAGATGAGTAACTTCTCTGGACTAAGGATGGGACCTGTTTTCATATCAAATGTTAGCTGGGATGTTGTTTTCAGCCTCATGAATGTGATCTTTTCATGGGAGGAGTACAAGAAGTGGGTAGTTCTGATAATCAGAAGAAAAGTCTTTTCCAGCAGAGCAGAGTATATCCCAGTGTCAGTCTCCAGCCCTGCTCTGGGACCTTTAGGGCATGCCTAACCCCACCCAACGCCACACCAAAATGCAGATAGAGATGCCAGCAACACTGAAACCCACGTTGTGTGCAGACAGTGTTACATTCAAAAGGACCACCTCTGTACCATTCATATGTCCCTTGCTTGCTGTTAATGCTTCTGTGTTTTTTTCTCCCTGTGGTGTAACTCAGATTTGATCTGTTGTTCTCACCATTTTCACCTCTGATTTCAATGACATCAGACAAAAACTTTTTTCTTTTGCACATTCACCTGAAACTCTGGGTACCTTTTGTAGCCTTCTATAACAGTACTTTTAATGTCAAACTTTAATGTGTCAGATTTGCTCTTTGCTTACTTCATGATTTTCCTTCTACTGGCACAAATTTATTGATCCGTTTGTGAAACTTTAGTTTTGTTGCACGTTGTTTTGTGATGTTTTTCTCATGAGACACTTTATCTTGACATTGGTGTATTTGCTGTGTTCATGGATCTCTGCTTCTTTAAATGACTTCATGCCTCACTTTTGTGCCCTTAGTAAACTTGTAAAAAATTGTTTATAAATCAGATATTTATGGTAAGATGCATATGAAAACAGGAGGAAAGAATTACAGTTTTAGGGAGAACATACCCTGATAATGACCTCTTAAATATTTGTAAAGATAGCCCTGGGCATCTGAGCCCACAAAATAGTTTATAATACAACAGCTTGATTACATAATGATACTTTAGTTTTAAAACGTATGATCTTTCTGTTTATGGGAAGGCATAATAGGCTCCTTTGAAATACAATATTTTTGCCCTGAACATAACTGATTTTAAATGAAAGGACTAACTAAAGAATGCCTTTCTTCAAGTTTGTACTTCACTTTGTTGTTGAATCCAGCACACGATGGTTTCTTTTACAAAACTCCTACCAGGCCTGGGGACCACACCTATTTCAGGATACATTAATTGTGAAAGTTTCATGGGTTTCTATGCAGGAAGTTACCTAGTACCATTTAAAATTATATGTTTCAAATTATAAATCTTGTTAAAAAACAGAGAGAGAAATTTCTGTATACCCCCCCCCGCCCCTAAAGAATTTCTTTTTATATTCTATTTGAAGATATTGTCAAATTCAATTTGAAGATATTGTCAAATACAGATTAAGCTTAAACAGGATGCAACGTGATTTGGGAGACTGATTTGTTCTGTACAACAGAAAAGAATTAATGGGAACATTACACTCAAGGCACTTCATAAAGCATCAGGACTACCTCAACCAATATCAAACTCTAATATTTTAAAACTTATGTTTGCATAAATATATCACCTGAGCTCTCATTTATTTTTCCTGTGTTTGCAATGTTTCTCTGTATTTCCTGGTTCCAGCTCAAACTGCTACTGGTGCTGACACTGCCCTGCATCCATGGTCATTCCCATTTTGGCTAGAAGCAGGAGTGCAAGAAATGCTCTTAAATAAATGTTGTTTTCACATCTTCTGTGTAGTTATGCAGAGTGAATATTACATTCATTATTGTTCATGAATCTCAATCAACCTGAGTTCAGTTGCCTTTTAACTTTCTCATCAGGAGTACTTGTATGATTTTTTTAAATGACAAAAGTTGCCTATAGTTTGGCAGCTAAACTGATGTATTTTGGAGCTAGTACATTTCTTGTACCATTACCAAATTTAGACCCAAAACACTGAAATCATTATCTTGCTTTTGGATGCTGTTTCTAATAGTGGGTTTATCCTGTTCTCAGGTTCCTCATTAAAACAAACAAACAAAGCTGGAAATTGGGATATAAAGCAAATAAAATACTTCTCCTCTAGGGCAAAATCCAGCAATTCTTCCCTGATAAACCCCACTCCAGAACACAAGAAGCTCACCCTGTAGTGAACAACACTTGAACTTTATTACAGTGAATACTTTTCTGAAACATTCTTTACCACTATACTTAAATGCCAGCACCAGATAGGAAACTCTGCAAGGCTTTTGTTTCATCTTGTTCCCTAAGTATTTATAGCCTGCCGCGAAGAAACACTGACAGCAGCACAGGGATGTTTTTATACTTGATAGAGGTGCCTTTAAAAGTGAATTTGCTTTGAAAATTGTCCATAGAATCAGGATATTAGACCTATAAAGACATATTCTCTCTCTCTTTCTCTCTCTCGCTCTTCTGCGCCTAATTGGATTTCCAAAATAAGTCGTTAACAATCCAGCTAAGATAATGTGGTCATGAAAAGGATGTCCAAATCCACCAATTTGCATTGGTTTGGTTTGGCTTAACTTTCAAAGTTCTTGGAGCAGAAAGTTGATGGCACGTGAACACTGTAATTGGCTTGATATTCTTGGATTATTTTTTTTTTATTTTTTTCTCTCTGCCATATTGTGTAGTGTCCAAATAAAATGCTAGTCAGACCTCACTTCTGGAACAAAGTAAATTAACAATAATAATGCACTTGTATACTTCAGATCAAGTTGCAAGATGTAATATCCACAAATGAGCAACATAGTTTGTCATTTTCACCTGATCTGGATAATTTATGCAGGTTCCAAATTGATACTATTGATGTCAGACGTTGGTATTTCACTCACAGTGACATGTATTGCTTTCACTTCCATATATCCCAAAAGGTCAAGAACTGAATTGAGTTAGTCAAGCAAAAGTTAACATTCCATTTTGGGGCTTACTTGTTTGTTTGTTTGTTTTATTCTTCCTCTTTGCTTTCTGGTTTAGACTTCAATTTACATGATGCAATTCTTAATCCCTTACCACAAGAGTCCCACATTCCTATGTTGGGAAATACTCTGGCTCTCTCACTCTCCCCTTACTAAAACAGAATGAGACTCTTCAGATTTAGGATAGAATCGCGTTACTTAAACATTTTAGTAATTTCCATTTGCTCATATGTTATATATCCAGTAGATGGATAACTTCCAAGTGTTCTTGATTACCAAATCCTTTTTGATTTCTCTTAAATAAACTTTTTCTTTATCCCTCTGTAACCAAAGGGGATCTTCCTGAAATGAATCATCACTTTGAGTATTATGTTGCAGGACACCCACAGGTGCAGCATAGAAAATTGTCTAATAAAAGACATAGATAACCAAGAAAAAATTATTCTTGGATTATCTTTTTTTAAAATAGATGTAAACTAAATGTAAACTAAATGTAAACTTAATGTAAACTAAATAAGGATGACATAATATAAAAACTGTATTTTGTAGAGAGAGAAAACAAACACGCAATCAAACAAACAAAAAATACTTTATCTGGTTTCAGTCAGCATCAAAAGCAAAAGTAAATCTTTTAAAACTTCAAGATTTGTGAGAAATACCTTCAAGCAGTTGAGTCCATTGGTTATGGCACTCATCTGCCAAGGCACGATGCAAGTATCTTTAAAAACTTGAACCTCAGTCTGCTCCTATTTAAGTCTTATTACGGCTGGGTTACTTGGCTTTTGCACCTGTTTTCACTTTTTCCTATAGTTTCAGTTTTTCCTTTTTTCCCAACCCCAAACTGGAAGAAAAAAAATTCCCCTAGATGCATTGTCAGAAAATATTTCCTGAAAAGTTTTGGTTTTGACAAATTAGTGTTTTCCAAGAGAAAGACTTTCTCTGAAATTGCTTGCCAAAAGCTAACTAAAACTTGTGTTCTAAGTGATGAGTAGCCTTAAAAAAACCTGTTTGATGCAGTTTCTCTTAGTTTCTTATGTACTTGCAAGGTTTAAACGTGAAATGACAAGGTACAGTTTAGTGTTTTCAATTTTTAAGCATGCAGATTTGGTCCTTGTCACACAATAGCTAATTCTCCCGGGAAAGGAGAGCAGTTCCCATGTGCTTTGAAATGCTACAGCTATGTAACCAGGGCTGGAAGTGCTATTTTAAACAGTCATATCAGCAGAGCTTGCTGTAGGAGATAATATGTCACAAAAGGAAGTATGACATCTAGTTTCACCTAGAAGATAAACCTTGAGTAGATATGCAAGGAGAAACAAGACTGTCAGGTTGTCCTTGAAAAGAATGGCCTATATTAATGAAGAAAAGTACTCCAGGGCATATGCTATTTGATATATTTAATTTCATCTGCAAACTTGTCTGATCTGCTATGAAGAATATAGTAGAGAAACGGTAGTTGTGTGTAGTCTCACACAAGTCCTGATTTTAGAGTGGGTATCCGACCGCTTTATTTTCAGAAAGGTCACGGCCTCCGAAATTCACATCTGAAAAACCCAGGCCCCAGACTGAGAAGTTTCCCCAGCACTATTAATATAACCCACACATACACATTTAAGCAGGGTTTTGTGCGTATCCCAAACAGCCTTTCTCTACAAGCACAAGAGCTAATTCACTTTTCCTTTCCCGTCACACTCAATACCCTTGCAGAACCGTATTCTGCTGACAGAATTACAAGATAATTATAGTTAGGTGTTTTGTATTCACTTAAGTTAATCTACCACTTTTATTTTTCATTGTTGTTTTAATCAGGCAGGAGGCACTTCAGATGTTGTCAGGTGGATTATTTTTCAGTCGCTCACTACACTGCTCTTCTTCATACTTGTTAGGGCGCTGCTGGCTTCCCGACAGGCGTACAAAGAAAAATACTTCTATGATCTAAAATGAAATATGTGTTTCTCTTTCAGGTCTAGAAGTTGATGGAATATACAGAGTTAGCGGCAATCTGGCAACAATACAGAAGTTACGATTTGTTGTCAATCAGGGTAAGTGATTCCTCCACCCTGGTAATGTTTTGTTTAGTACTTAACTGTCTCGGATGACAGTATTTCAGAATCTGCTATACATTAGTGGCATAGAACGATGAGCTGTGTTTTGGAAAAGAGAGGAAAGGGAAGGTAGAAAGATATTGCACCGAGGGAAATGTCAGCTAGGAGAGAGGAAAAACAGCAGAGTAAGCAGTAGTTAAACAGGAGATGAGAAACAAACAAACAAGAGAAAGAAGGGGGAAATGAATACATGAACAAGGTGGCAAAAAAAAAAAGCATATGTAGAAAAAAAAATCAAAGTGAGGGGGGAAAAAAAAATTAAATGGAAAAATAACAGATTGTTTGGATGTTGAAAGTTAAACAAAACCAAAAGCAGAAAAGAGATCCAAAGGAAACCAGTGAAAGAGAAAAAGGTGCTGAAAAGAACTGAAAAAGGAAATACTAAAAGTAGAGTACTGGCTCTGTCAAAGTCAGTGGAAGATTTACCACTGGTTTTAAAAAGGCAAAGATCTGACCCCAGGAAATGACAAGAGGAAAGGTGAATATTTTGGAGACTTGACAACCAGAATTAGGACCAACCTGTACGTATTTAGTGAATGTAGTTCAACAGATTCCATGTATAATGAACATATTTCCACAAATACAAAAGAACATTTTTCACAGATGTGGCCTAAATGAATCTAACAGTGATCAATAGATACTGTTACAGGTGTGGAAGCCAATATTGGTAGCTAATTAGGATGCATGACAAATACATTCACCTCTCCAAACAGTTAAACACTCCTGGCAAAGACTAAACATCCCACATTTAATAGCTTAGCAAATATCATCAATGACAGTGAACCTCCTGATACTACTTAGTGCGAAAATAAAATGAAGCTTTCAGAAATGAGAAAAACTCCCAAATCTTGGATTGCATTATAGACTTTATATACTTTTGAATTAATCAAGTATGAATGTGAAGCTGCTGCAACATTTTCTCCTACTTTTTATTAACTCTTTTAAAAGGTACCTGGAGACTATTACCAAAACTGCTAAATATTGTGTACTGCGTGTATTTTTGGAGATGATAGCTGTTGGAGAACGTACTCAATGAGTTTTGTACTACACATAAACTAACACTTTTGACTCAAAAATTCTCATGAAATTGACAGATACAAGAGATGTAAAAATTTTCCCACCTTCAAGCCTCCATTTACATCTCTAGAGAAGATTTCAGGGGAGCAGTAGATATTTGCCACCTCCTCAGCTGCTCCAGATCAGTCTTGTCGTCAGCTGAAACTGGAGGATGAACTCTGGTTTATGAGGAATCAGTATTTATGCCAGTAAATTCAGTGAGACTGAATAAATCATCAGCCTCAGGGTTTTGACTCATTTCTTGGGTTCCCTTAGATTTATAGTTGTTGAGTATTTGTGTGTTGATATTGTAGTCTGCCTTGGCTTTCAAATTATCATACACCGTGTTTTGTTTGGAGACAGAGAGACAGAACCAGGATTTTCTATCCCTCTTCACTGCCTAGGATCTTTGCTCAGGAAAAAACGTGCCATAAAAATAATGGGTCTGTCTATCATGTCTTGTGGCATCCAAAGGTTAACGTACTTGAGGTTAACGTTATTGCTCAAGTTTTCACCTAAAACAGATGGGCTAATACTGTAAAGTTAGAAGTCTAAGCTGACTGTGAAGAGAGAATATCTATAGGTGAACTTAATAGTACAATAAAGCCACTCTGATGCTTAGGGCACATGCAGGAAATCTGCCTGTTGAATGCCCAATGGAGGCTGCAGACGGGAAACAGCCCATTGAGGCGCAGAGTACCTGCAAAAAACACTACGGGGTGATGGGAAGAACAGGATTTATTTCATGTGTGCTTGGGAGGGCAACAGCAGTCTCCACTTGATGTCCCCAAGGGCCTGTTGTCCCCTGTCAATTAGATGCTGGAAACGGCAGCAGTTTGAGATAGTTTCATGAAGTCATAAAAGTTACTTAAAGAACCAGTATGTGCTTCCAACCTGCTGGTTGACCAGCCCTCTAAAGCTCTGTGGTGGGATGATGTGTAATAAAGTCATCACCACACATCTTTTTTTCACTCTGTAACCATTGTGACCTCCTAGGTTCAATCCCTATACCTTCATTTTTCTGTAGTTAACAGTGGCAAAGCAGTATTTCTACATAAGATTTTCCCATAAAGATTTTTTTTTATGTGGTTAAAGTTTAATTTGATTATAAATGCAAACAAATGTTCTTATACAGGCCAAATACTTAATGGTCTCTTTCTTCCTGCTTGCTTTGCCATTGTGTTACACCTACATTTATGGGCTATAAATAATAAGTATCACATTGAAAATTAAAGATCATAGAAGAGACTCTAGGCTGCCTGCCATATCAAAGTATTTTTTATTAGAATAATCATTAATTAGAATATAGCTTTTTTTGGCTCCTTTTCCTATACTGTTAATGTCATCTACAGCATCAAAAATTAGAGAGAACTGGTGAATATGAAAGGAAAGCAAACTAACAGTTGACAGCTTCATCCCTAAAGAAGAAATAAGTACAGTAAAATATAAAAAGACCCTTGAAATTCTAGGTTTTTTTGGGGTGAGGATGGGTTTACAATAAAAAAACCCATGCCTCCTATCTTTTTAAAATCCCTGAATATACTTTGTGTTTCTTTCTCATTTCTGGAGGCAGGCGGCTCCTGAAGAGGGCTTTGACCTTGCCAACATGAGCATCAGCAGAACAAACTACCTTATTTACTTTATTCCTTTCACAGAGTTTTCTTTTTCTGTAAAAGTCTGTTGATATCACACCTTTTTTGCTTCTGTGCAACAGGATTATCTTTTATCTATGATTTATTTTCCCATTAAGAGCTGAAAAGATCAGTTGATCATAAGAGAACCAGGTTATAACATCTCTCAGCACTTTCAAAACTCTAAGTCATCATTTTTCAAATCACTGAATCAAGGCAGCAGAAGCTGTTTGGGCCAAACTGACATCAGGAAATTCGTACCTTTCTTAGACTACAAGCACTGAAATAATTTTTATTTTAGAAACTAAGCTACCAGTCATTCAATATTTCTGGCTGGGAACCTATGATAAAGGCTTCTATAGTAGCCAAAGACATTAGACAGAGATGTTCATTCTTCCTATGTTTTCTGCATTATTGTTAAAGCCTAATAGTTACAACCTTTAAAAAATTAAAAGATTTTTGGCATTTGGTAATTCTTTAGGGATTTTATGAAAAATCTGGAGGACTTTTGCTGATTTGATGAGAGGTCCAGTAAGTTAAAGCCTTTACAGATATTTATAGGATGTTCTTTTAATTCTCACCTATAGTAAAAGGGATAAGGTTCTACAAATGGGTCTGTTCAGCCATGTAAAGTGTGCTGGCAGTTCCAGGATATGAGTATGCTACTAAAAAGATCAATAGTTTTGGCCCAAAGCCCCAGGGTGGGGCTGAGGTTGGCCCTGGGCCAGTGGGGAGTGGTGGGGGAACCACAGGTGGGGCTGCTCAGGGCCATTAAGGCACCACTATATTAAAGCGGAGACAAGTGGGAGATGCTTTTCAAGAACAAGCTCCTGATCTGATTGAAAATGCCAACAGTGAGGCAAAAAGTGCCTGAGAAAGAAAAGCAAAGAAAAGGAGGAATTCTCATCCTTAAGGATCTTAGAATGTAAGTACCTGTGAATTCTAGTGTGTTCCCTGCTCTGGTCAAATCCATCCTGTTGATGCACAATATGATATAATGGGGTAAGGATCTTCTTTGTGCTAAACTCTATGGGTTCTCTATCCTTTTTGCATCTGCCTGTCCTAGCAAGCCTGCAATTGTTCTCTGTGCTTGAAGACCTGAGATACCTGGGTGAGGAGGTAGGAACTAACTTCTTTATGCCTCCTGTGCTAATCTGCTGGGTAGCTGCAAAGGCATTCCATTTCTACAACTGTTAAATGAGCATTTTTCATGAGAACTAATTAACTGAAAAAAATGGAGCTATAGAAGGTTCCTAACACATTGCTGAAACACTAGGATTCTATCCTAATGCATATATGTTCAGCGAAACTAACCATAGAAATACAAATTTCAATACTTAGTGGTTCACTCAGTAGGTGTTGTTTCATAGATAATACAAGAGAGTTCCTAATTGTCTTTATATCTGATGCTTTGTTTGCGAAATGCTTGGTATTTGCTGTACAGGTGACCTTTTCATCCCATTATTTCATTTGGAATACCTTGTGCGTTAACTGCGAAACACCATGTACCAGCCAAAGGTCAATTACTGTGTTTTTACAGCTTGGTTACTATACTTATGCACCAAAGAGGGGGGGAAATATGAAATTGTATAGTGGTTAAATATTAGTTGTTGAGGAGAGGTATATTTCTTATGGAACATGGAAAAGGACAGCAAAAGTATACAAATTGGTAACTACATTGAGGAAAAGGTGAATTTAATCGTACTCTGATATTACCTCGAGTTAACAAAATACATTTTTGACAACAAGAATTAAAATATTTCTGTTGTTTCTCCTATAAGAATTTACTGGTATATAATGCAGTTCAAGAAAAATTAAAAGTAAAATTTAAACCACAAATATGTGAACTGATAGTGAATATTTATTAACTAAATAATTTAATAATAAAGAAAATGCCTACTTGATTAATTGTTACAGAGTAAAAATTACAATAAAATTGTCTTGATCAGTGCTTTGCAGAAGCACCATTACTGTCTGTGCAGTTGTTTAACAAGGATTTAATTGGAAAGATAAGTGAATGCACATTTAAAAGTATTGTTAATTTGCTTTATAATCACCCCATCCTTCACAGTATTGACAGCACCAGGCACAAACCCCTTTCTCTTTTACAAGTATTATTTTCCATATGTGCACAATAAATTCTGAAGCAGTAATTGGAAATTTTATGGATTTCAACATACCTAGTCTTTTGAGTTTATAGGTGCCGTATCCCTTCTCTAAAGGTAGCTCATAGGTGGCATTGTAAGTAAAATCATTGCCATTTTATTACCCATGGGCTGTTTTGGAGGTTGTGGTGTGGTAGTTTGTTAGTTTTTCGGTTATGTGATTTTTATTTATTTTCTTTCCTAAGGTTTATCTAATTCCTATTTATTTTTCCTTTCCATTTGAAATATCAACAAAATCCTCATTGCAACATTATTTTTGATTTAATAAACAACAGTCATCAAAAACGGTAATCTTCAATATGTTTATATTCCATCTGTACTTATATTTATTGTTCTAAAATGGCTTGGATTAATCTAATTGACAAGTAAGAGCCCAGACCATATGAGCAGCTAAGGATGATACCTTTAACCAGCAGGATTCTTCAACTGTACTGACATGTTCTTTATCAATGAACTATGAGAAAAGAGGAACAAATCTTGGGATTTTTATTTTTTTATATATATTACTGATTATATGGGCTTGCTGGGACCATATGTCTGAGCCTCGGCTATCAGGAACCAGAGTGGTTTCCCAGCAGGCAGAGCCTGTGGAGCTGACACAAGACTGAAGCTGCCTTTGAAATGGAGCCGCCAGGTCAGCACAAATGGGGTAGGTGGTTTTGAAGCAAGCATTTAGAAGGGAAAAAAGAGAGGGGAGAAAAAAAGGAAGGGAGGAGGGAACTGGGGTGAGGGGGAAGAAAAGGAAAAAAAAAAGATAAAGCTGTGAAGAGAAGCCGTTTCTCTATTTCTTTAAAATAAGAAAAGGGGAGCGGGGGGGGGAACATAAATAACCAAAAAACCCCAACAAAACTCCCCGTTAAAAAATACCCAAGTGGTTCCATTGACCCAGCATATCCATTTCAAAGGCAGCCAGCAGCTCCAGTCCCACCGTTAACAAGGGCTCTGTGGGCAGAGGAGAGCAGGTCCTCTGCCAGCTGCCAACTTCCAGAGATCAGCTACAAACATGAAGGTCCAACGGGGCTGTCATGGACTTCATTTAAAATTGCAGCAAGGATCACTGGAAAAAATAGAAAAAAAGAGGGATTGGTGCTCTCTTGCTGTCACTTTACTTTTTGTTTGTGGTTCTTTAATTTCTTGTGCATATGAGTTACTGAGATGTCCCATTGCATCCTGCCATTGCACATGTTTTTATACATTTCAGGAGGTTATTGACTGTATTTTTCAGGTATACATGAGTATGCTTAGAAAAATGCGAGTATGTCTTGGTTGAGGTCTTACCTTAGAGGCAACCTTCAGCCTTGGTGACGTTTTCCCTGCAATCAAGTATGGCCCAGACAGCAAAGCTTCCCCCACTTCTGCCAGTAGTTATTCCTGTAACCAGTCTCACTGAGAAATCAGTAGGAGTGGTCCAAAGTTCACGTTGGATATATCAGGCTCAAACTGGGTTACTTGCTAGCTGAGAATCAAAATGTCTTGAAAGTCTTGAGTCAAAAATAGTTTTTTCTTTCTTTTTCACACTTCCCAGGCAAGCACAGAATAAAATGGACTGAAGCAATTTTCAGAAATAATTATAAAACAGCTTGTTTCTGGGTTAAGACCTGCATATGCCAAGCTGTAGCCAAGATTTTTTTATTTTTTTTTCAAGCCTTAAAACTCTGACAACAGAATACTTTAATTGAGCCCACAGTAGTTGGTGACTCAATTAATATGTGCATGTTCCTGATGTGGGTTCTTCCCTTTTCCCTCTGTATTCAAATGTCTATTTTAAGATACAGAACATTTTTTTGTTGTATTCAAAAAGGGGTGTGATTTCCACATCTTGCCCTTCTCTTTCCAGAGGGAAAGGATGGAAGTGTGGTACCCCAAACAGCGATTTGTAAATAGAAGTCAGATGATGAAACCTGATGGAAACACTAATTTTTGCAATCAATACTTTCAATTGTTCTGTAAATAATATGCATTAGATATATATAAAAAGAGGGATTGTAGAGCTAGAATATTCATGTTTTTTTCCATTAAAACTTATTTTCTTCACGGTGTGAAGGAAAAAGTAAGAGCGAGAAAGATAATCAGAATTATAAGTCTTAGTTTCCCAATCTGTAACTCTAGATACTGTAAAATTTCTCTTACCAATGGTATTGTCAGGTTTTTCTTTTCAACAGTGTGATGAATAAGTCAGTAGAATGGGGCAGCAAAGGCAGTAAACTGGGTTAGTGTGGTCAGCCACAAACATACCATGGATTTTATGGCACGTATTGTATGATCAAGCATTTAAGACTCGCCTTTTATTTCTTTCCTAACCACAGCATTATTCGCTTTACAATAGCTTTTTGCTTAGTAACACTTCAAGAAGTTGAAGAGCTTCTTGATAACCCCTCAAGGAGTGTTATTTAGGCACCGAGAAGGACTGTAGTTTTGCACGCTGTAGCAAGGGATTGCCTTTTCTTCGGGGGATGCTCATCGTTGTCATGGGTGACTTTTTGTTTGGGTTTGTTGTTCTGATAGTAAGGCTACAGGAAATACCATTCCACAGAGCTCCAAAATAACAAGGGAAGGAAATAATTTATTGAGTCATTTGTTAAAAGGATTAACAGGAAAACTTTCAAAGTACGATTTTTAGGATGATGGAATAATCTCCAGTAGCTGGGGGTTGCCAGGCTTATTGGCAGATAAACTGAACCAAGCCTCAAAGGTATTTCTTGTGGGATGGTCTTGTGCTGCAAGGAGATGGGTGCCCTAGAGAACTAAGCTGTATAGTTCCTACTTAAAGCTGGTCATGCTCAAAGTCTTACAAGATCATTGTATATCCTAATATTTGGGGTATCTTTCTCCCCTGTGGTCAATATCTGTAATCCCGTGGTTTGTATGTCATACTAGCTGACAAACATGAGCTTGCAATAGGGTCCACAACAAAAAGGGCAATGTTATACGTGAATGTACATTACATGATATTATGCAGGGTGGAAAGGGATGAGAAGTTACCACACCAAGGAATTAGGCTTTGTTATGGCACTTGTGGTCTGCTGTATATGGAGAACTGAGGAAACCATAAATGCTATGGTAGATGCAACTGTTGTGAGTAGCGAGTGATTTTAGTTAGGGGAGACACTGGTAATGCAGTTAACTGTTGAACTTCATTGGTTGTTTCAGTGGGAGGTAAGCGTGCTGGGGGCTAAACTGGGATTTCAATGGTTGACTAAACTGGAAAACTTTCAAGCGAAATAATCTGGAAGGGGGAAAAAAAGGAAAAAACTCTAAGCTATGATCATTGGAAACCTTTGCTTTTGTAAGGAAACCTATCTTTTATTAGCTGTCTCATTTGTGGAGACAGCCTTTCTTAGAAATATATTCCTGTTAAAAATAAACAAATTTTCTTAAGAAATTCTCAAGTCACTCATACGGTCATTTTTTTATGGATTTGGAAACTAATATTCCTGTCTTTCTTGTCTCTTTTTTTCTGTTGTTGTTGTTGTTTTTAAAGTATTTTGTAATTCAGTGGAATTTTTTGCATGAGCAAATTATCACAGTCCTGGAAAACATCTTCCCTTAATGCATTCTTTGGCCACTTTGGGCTTGATTCAGGTACTTAATAATTGGTATATAGTG
The DNA here is from genome assembly GCA_013398125.1 of Aegotheles bennettii. Classification (NCBI taxonomy): domain Eukaryota; kingdom Metazoa; phylum Chordata; class Aves; order Caprimulgiformes; family Aegothelidae; genus Aegotheles; species Aegotheles bennettii. The sequence continues at coordinate 710,110 of VZRW01011454.1, read as the reverse complement.
GTACTGGAGAGGATGCTGAGTACTGGAGTGACACTCACAAGGCTGGTGGATCAAGCAAAGGATGTACAGGAGAGTTATGCCCTTGGAGGCTGGAAGCTAGAAGCCAGGTGCAATGTCTTAAAGCATTTAAGAAGTATTAGATGCCTATATATAGGGAAACAATTCTTCTTGACTACATCATTGGCTTTTAACCTTTAAAAAGATCCCATCAAATATATGTGTATAAAAATATTGTGTATGTATTTAGTGGGAAAAACAAGATTTTTAAAAGAAAAGATCTTTAAAAAATCCTGATACAAAAAACTGTTGTGTCTCACTGTCCTGAAGAAATACATACTGCATACATAGTCGTTCCTTTCTCCTTCTCTTGCAAGTCTTATTATTGCAACTTATTATATTGTAGGGATTATTAAATGTATTAATTTAAACACTTAGAGAGGTAGTCACACTGTATTTTAATTTCAAAGTTAGTCATGGTGCCAGAGTCTTAAAAGTGAGAACACAGCACAGCTCTCACTTGAGTTTTCAGCTCTCATCTGAATGTTAACGCTGTTCAGTCAGTAGCGTGCCGGTTGTCAGTAAAAGTAACAGGGATTGTTCAGATCTCTTGAGATCAAAGGTCCTGTTTCCCAACTCTACTGTAATAATCTGAGCCTAATCAAAACACTTCGTGTGGACAAAGACCTCGGGGTGAGTTGTGAGAATGATGCCTTTTGAAAACAACCTGTGAAGCCGCGGTTCTAATTTCAGTGCATCGTCTCTTCTTCTTATACTTACTGTTATTGTTTATACAATACAACTACTGTAAAATTTTGAAATAATTAGGATGTGGAGAACTGAATATAATTGAACAAATATAATATATTTTCCCCTCCTATTTCACAAGCAGTGTCCAAGATGCAGCCAAATTGGCTCACCTATAATCCTTTTCTGTGTCCCTTTTGCACTCTCTTTTTTTCCTTATTATCAGCTGACATAATGCAGGAGATTTGACCCATCCATGAGTTCAACCCTGATCTGCCATTGGGACATATATGGGCAGGAGATATTTTGGGGTGACAGTAGCCTGGAGTTGGCTATGCCAAAATCTGGATAGAAACCTCAGCAGACTCTGGATGTGATATTCTCCACCTCTTGTAAACTGAGTAAAGATCGAAGAGGCATCTTTAACCTGAAACCAGTTTTTAAATGATATTGCCAAACTCTGGCCACAATTAGATTTATCAGACTTTTAACTCCCATGAAGAGTAAGGACTGGACCAAGTAGATTGTTAGAATGTGAAAAAAATCTCTTGAAAGAGAAAAAGATAGAGCATTATTGCTGGCTTTCTACTCATTGTAATATTCTAAAAAGAGAGTAGTTGTTTTTGTTTGGTTTTTTTTTCCTCCAGTGTAATCAGATAATTAAAAAACAAACAGGGATTTCAAAACACATTTCTATCAACCAACATCATGTGCTTATGATACAGAAGATTGAGAATGACTTAATTAAATAGATAGGAACAGTGAAGAGAAGATGGGTATGAGAAGGAGGAGATTACTTGCTCTTGGTGGAACTTTTTTTGATTAGCGTCAGATGCCTTTCTAGACACAGAGCATTAATACAAAAAAAAATGGAAAATATGGGGAAAAAATGGCTAGAAGATTCTACCATTTTGGTGCTAAGAGAGAGTTGTTACTGTGAGACAAGTTAGCAGCTTGCTCAGTGTTTTGTTTAAGGATGATGCGGACGTCAGCTGAGGAGACAGGATAACTAGTTCCAGAGTAAGTAGTAGTCAGTGCTCAGAAAATAGTATGCTATAACATCTGTGTAACCTTAGGGAAAGCTGCATGATGCCCAACTAGAGATTTGTAGGAGTGGGACAGGAGGCAATTGATCCTGTCTAGAAAAAAGGGCACAATTGGGAGGGCAAACTAGAGATGTGAAACTTCATGAGGACATCTGGGCTAAAGAGTGATGACAAAGAGACGTCCAAAACAGCTGAAGGAGCAATACCGAGGGCTTGCGGTCTCATCAGATGCCCTGCTGAATTTGGAAAAAGAAATTTACTTTAGCTTTTTCCATGTTTGATGCTTTGCACAGATGAAGATGCTAAAGCAACTTAAAGATACGCATTTTTTTAATCGAGCCACATGATAAAGCATTCAAACATAATGCAAATAATTGCAAACTGATGTATCCAGCAGTTTTAAAAAAATGCATAAATAATTTAGCTTTACACATGGGCAATCCTTGCTAAAAATTGCAAATCAGAACTCTTCTGTTTGAATGTATTTTATTTTGTTAATGGATTCACTAATATGAAAGGCATCTAATTGTATAATGTATTATTAGTCATTTTCTTTGGCATCCTATTAACTTTAAATAATTCTAATATTTAACATTTTATAACGTGCACAACAAAGTTCTATCTCCAGCAGAGGAAAAAACATGCATTAATAATAAATTTTTCATAACTTTCTACTGTGAATGTTGTGATACATATTTGAGCAGAAACATTGAAAATTGAAGCGGAAAATAACAAAGCATGTTAGATGGCATTTTAAAAATATACATTGTAATATACTATGGTCCTGTAAATACAAGAGCTAGAATATAATTCAGTACAATTAACTTATTTTAAAATCGAGTCCCATATAAATGGTGATAGGGTATAACTAAGTGCATCTACTAAATGTCTCTTCAGTGATAGTTGAACTGGGGTGTATAAAATGATGATTAATGCCTACTAATGGAAGTGGTCTTCACCACAAGTTGTGAGCACTGTGGTTGTGGCTGAGCATAATAACCACACACGGAGGCACTGATAATCTCTAGCAAATCCCCAAGTTTTCCTGAGTTATAAATAAGATGATAGGTCACATTAGGAATATTCTCCTTATGGCATCCTTTTTCTTTTGTTTTAGTAGGTCAGACCTTGTTCCCGTGTATTGTGGAAGTAGTATGGGAATGAGCAATGTCTAAGCTGCTTAACAAATACCCACTTTCCCCACACCAATCTGTTTTTCTGGGGACAGCCAGGCTAGTGCTATACAGCATCCTCTCGGTTGGGTGTTATTAATGTTAATAAAATGCACTTAGCACTTAACATCTCGATCTCAAAAGAGCTTGCAAAGCAGCATCATTATCTTTACATTATGGGTACGGGAGATGAAGGATAGGGAGAGGAAAAGATTTGCCCAAGTTTCCATGGTAAATCAGTGACAGAGCCAGGAGCAGAGCCAAAAACTGTTGATTTATAGTCAGTCTCTTATGTAGTGTGCCATGCCATTTCACCAAACTCCATTTGCCAAGTCCCTACTGAGTACAGAGACTGCAGATAAGGCTGCAGTCACCCTCTGAAATGTGGATTTTGGGCTCAGAATAATGCAAAGCCAAATTAGATCTTCAAATGCGGGTCTCTGCTGTGATGCATCTCCAAGTGCAGGGCCACCTGTGCAATGGATGCAGTGCAAAAAGCCATGAATAAGCTGCTTTAAATTCCTCTGTGCTGGGGCTAGAGAGTAAAGGGACCCAGTCCTTGAGGAGCAGCAAGTACGTTTTCCATGTGAATGAGGTCCTGGTTTTCATTCTTGTGGTGGTGGGGATGCATCACCACTCATTGTGTTTTGCATGACTAAGCCTCATGGAGCTGTGTGTTTGCACTGAGTATTTTCTACTCGTTTTTCAAAAAATGAGTACTTTGAGATAATGTATGAGCAGATATGCATGTTGAAGGGCTAGTGCTAAGATCTCTGTGAGATACCAAAATATTACTAGCTATATTTGGTAAGCAGGAAAATGAGGAGCTGAGTAACATGCCGAAAGAAGTTTGTGATGATTCAGGAATACAAACCAAATCTCCTTGCTTCAAATCCTTTGCCCTAGCCCCAGGGTCATCCTCTTCTCAAATCCCTCAGGAGTCACAATACAGACCAAAAGCTGCACAGAAACGGCTGTCTTCCTGCCACTGTTGGACCACAGGAACAAGCAGACAGCCAAGGGATGATTTTGGTCAATGTGGTCAGCCCTTGTAAGGAAGGATGCCCACCTAGAGGAGTGAAACTTCTTCAGTTCCCCCTCACAGTTTTATGCCTCTGTTTACAGTAATTGTATCAGTTGTAATGATAATGTCGGTGACAAATATCTTCAGTGTGTTTGCATGTGTGTGCCTGTGTTTCAAGAGATTGCCCTTGAAGAGCAAATGTATGTAGTAAGCAGGGCAACAAGGAATTATTTATTTTAGACTAAGGGGAAAATGTAATGCCTCCCAGCCCTCTGATTGCCCTTCTGGGATTCCAGCAGGGCCACATCTTGCCTGCTGAGAAGCTCTGACTCAGATGGAGTCCTCTAGTTCTCAGATTAAACGTAATCCAAGGCACTGAGTTAACAACAAGGGGGTATTTGCCCTCTGCTGAGCCTCCGTGTGTGCCTGCACTGGTCAAACCTCCTCAGGGTACAGACAACATCTGTCCTTAACACTTGTTCTTGCCACTGGCCGAGCAGTTTTATCCACCTCTGACCCATCTTGGCCAAGTCTGAATTTACTCTAATGCCTCCTGCAGTTCATCTACTCCAGTTCACTGCAAAGGTGCTGCAATTCAGGCATCTGCTTACCTTCTTTCCACTACTGGAATAAGCTTTTGGGGTTCTGCCAGAGGAAGATAGGGCCATGTAATGCCACAATTTAATATAAATACAAGGTGATGGCTGTTTGTTCTCTAGCAGGGTTTCTGGCTGCAGTCTTAGTGAATAGGTGTGTGTGTTGTGTCTGAGCTCAGCTCGGCTATTCACAGCTCCACAAATATGTACATGTATCTGCATACAGCTTGCTGTGTTTTGTTTTATTTTTTCCCCACCCTATACCTAAATAGACTTCAAAAATCTGAGCTATTCTTTCTCTCTCATCCTCATAACAGGTATCACAGAGCTTTGAAAGACTTTAGGTTTGCAGTGAAGCTCGTACTGCCATGTAATTTTCTGTATCTGCTGTTGCAAATGAAGAATTTAGGTTGGGCTGTGTATAAAAAAGCTAATATAAGGTGGACAACTTTATTGTATATCCCTATGCATTTAAAAGTCCCAGTTGGAAAAGAATGCAAGATAGCAAGAAACGCAAACATGTGTTGGATTATTTCTTGTTAAGCAAATGTAATACTGTGAAAGATTGACAGCACGGGAAACTGGAGTCCTCCATTTATCCACACTTCATTTCTATCCATTTATCCACACTTCATTTCTAATATCTGGCTTGAACAGCAGATTGTAACCATAGAAAGGCTATAGACTCTGGGTGAAATGGCACTCCCTTTTGGATCCAGTTTTATAAAAGAAAACAATTATTCACAGAATGCATGTCTTTATTCTTTATTGCACATTTCAAAGTCTCCATGAATACTCATTTGCATGTGACAGCTAATGCTGCATCTTGTATTGGCCAGTAAGAGGCATGATTGCACTAAATTGGAAGCAGCAGGCACAGGTTTTCTTTTAAGAATGGGGGTGGGGGTAGCCATCCACTCATACTGTTCTCAAGTCTTCAGTCAACACGATTTTAGAACAGTTGCAAGTCTAGTTACTGGGATAATAAATCCCAAATTAACTGAATATGCAGATTTCACTTCCATTAGGTTACACTCTTTAAAATGACATACCCTTCACTTTATCTTTTGTTAACAACCCCAACTTTCAAAGCAATTGAGAAGTGGAGAATTGAAAATACTAAACTTGTACTTCGGGGGTGAAAAATGAGGACAGTAACATTCCCCAAACTGATACTATTATTTCTTTTTTCCCCCTCTTTCTTTTTTGATAAACTTAAAGAAATACATTCACTCACCCAGCATAATTTTTCCAAATGATCTTGTTATCTGCATGACACACAGGATAGCAGAATCCCAGCAATGCAGAAAGGCTGTTGCCGACAATGCTTACAATAAAAAAAAACCCAAAAATCTATGTACACAGCAGCAACAGAAAATATTTATTTGGTAACACATTACTGGTCCCTTTTGAAATGCATGCAGTTTCGACTCAGCAGCACTGGAAGATACAGAGATAAATACTTCTATGGTTTCTATGTAATCCCTTTGAAAATTATTTGGAATATAATGGGGACAAAAGACGCTCCTTGAAAACTACCCGAAACTCACTCCTTTCTTAAATGTAATCTCCCAGCAAAATAAGACAGTGTAGGAACTGGCTGTTTAGAAAAGTGAGGAGATTAAGAAAAACACCTTGAAATGGTTTAATATAGAGAACAGCGTATCATGATTATTCATTTCCCAAAAGTTAAAATTGAAAGCTGCTTTTTTTTTTTCTCCCATTACCCGACAGCTACCAGGCTTTCATACTTTTCGTTAGAAAGCCTTCAAATGCTGCATGATCTGTAGCTAAAGCATCAGAAAGTTTTTCATGCATGCGTTTTAACAATGAGATTACCTGCAGTACATTTTTTTTTTCCAGCAAGTAAACTATGTAGAGCCATTGCATTCCAGTAACAGACAGGACTTACTTTGTAAGATGGATTTCAAAAGATCTGGAGGCTGCTGTTCCTTATAAAACTATGCCAAAGACTATTTAAGTGGCCAGTAATATAAACATTATGCTACTAACACTGAACAGTTTATCACATAAATATAATTGTCTTCTTTTAGAAGAATAATAAAAACCAAATCCATATGTTGCACATTATTTAAAATTGTTTTCTGCAAGATGTATTAATCCCAGCGAAGAAGCAATTCTTCTGCTATAGGAATACAACAGCAGTTTTATTTTATTACATTGTCATTGTTTAATTTGTTTGTTCCTGGTAGTAGTTTCACAGATTTTTATGAACTGTTACTTTTATGGAAAGTCAAGTTACAAATGACGGACGCTGTTTGCTTTCAGGAAAAGAAAGGTCACAAAGGTAGATAATGTATTTATTTATTTACTTACTGTACTCAACTTTTTAAAAAATCCCTCAATTCTTAGCAGAAGCTAAAATAACTTGTGGTTTTCAGACCCAGGAGGCACATATTTTGATATTGCTCCTCAGCTACACTGCTAGCTCTGCAGTCTATTCAAATTTGGGAGTAGAATTTAAAGCTCGGATAAACAGCGTTTGGTAGCAATGGCTGTGCAGAGCTTACAGTTTATCTTTACAGAAATGTGATCTTGCAGCTAAATGTCATTTTGTGTATTTGTTTTTATCGGTTTGAGCTGAATGTTATAGCAATAACTTATTTGCTAAAAAACTCACAGTTCTACTTTGGACTAAGTGATTTTCCATTGATTAAAAAAATAACTATTTTTTTTCTAGGTAATGTAAGGCTTAATTTTGAATTCTTCTGTTCCAGAATTTAAAATTATTCACTGTCATGTGTGAACCTGAACTCTAGATTACTCGCAGTGTAACTTAATGACAAGATGAGACTTTAAATAACTTTGAGACACAAAGCAGCTCTCAAAAATTGACTGTTTAAATGCAGCACGGAAAAAGGGCTTAAGCTGCTGAAATATTTTGGGCATGTTCACATCTGTAAATGAGGGTGAAATATCTGGCCTATTTAAACATGAACAAATCTAAAAATATTTTCATTTTAAAAAATTAATCATAGCAGCCGCACCAATAAAACAGTCTTTTTAAGGCACCTAAAAAGTAAATGTAAGAGAAAGTAGATAATGCCAAGTATATGAAGTATTTAAATTATAGTACAAATCAAAATCACGGTACAAGAAAAATAATTTAAAAAATGTTAATATTCCTTTTTGTTTTATAGTTAACTCCTTGTTATCAAATACGTAAAATAGAAGAGAGGCTTTCTGAACTCGGATATGTAACGATTGGTTGTAAGAGCTGAAAGAAATGTCTCTGTGCTAGAAAATGCACATTATCTGCCTTCTTTTAACCAGAGTCATCCTCAGCTGGCATCCCACCAAGTTTCTTATTTGCTGCCTGTATCCCAATAGGAAGTACATTACCATTGCTTGTTGGAATCGGGATCAGATCCTACAAACAGTTATTCTCTGAATTATTTTTTTTTTTTAATGGATTGCGGTTTGAACACTGCTTTGACTGAAGTTAGTCACCAGCAAAGCTCAATCTCATGCTTGCTCTATGCTGTGCTGCTTTTGGTCTGTCCAGTTTTGATTAAGATATCTTTTACCTAAGGAAAAAAACAAAACAAAACAAAAAAAACAAAACCACACAAAATAGAACAAACAACAAAACCCCCACCAAATCACAGTTTTCCCTTTGTCCTTTTAATCCTGGTACACACTCTTCAAGCTGGATAATGGGATATGCATTAATACATATATATTCCTATAGACAAACAAGTCTGTGTTTAAATAGATGCTAACTCCGGATATCGGAGGCTTAATGTTGGCTCTCTCCATGGGCTCTTGTGTCAGTCCATCTCTTTGTGCCTCTGTTTCTCACTGCACCTTTTGTCTGCCTTAACTGCTTAGATTATAAACTTTTTCTCACTCTCACTATGTGCTTTTATACTGCTTGACACAATGGGGCGTGGATCTTATTAGGGCATCTGTCACTACTGTGGTTATAATAATCCAGATGGTGATACTACCACATATAATAATAATTAATAATAATAAAAGTATTAAACTACCATCACCAATAAAAACAATAATAAACATCATTATGTCATTTTTTCCTAAGAAGTGTGTTCATAGCCCTGGCTGTGAATCTGCCTTATTCCAAACTCTATAGAAAGTCAGTAAAAGTTTTAATGAATGAAGTTTTAAGGATGTATTAATTTATTTAGATTTTTATATAAAAAAAATCACATTTATATGTGAAGTTTTGGAACTAACGAGATGAGTTTCAACGTGGCCGTGAAAAATCTAACTCATTGTTTCACATTATCATATATATTGGCCTAGACATATATGTGTGAGGTTCCTTGTTTGTTTTGTTTTTCTGCTGTCAAGGAAATTACAGCAACACATTTTTATTTCCTTTGTCTGTGTGACAGAGTGGGATACGCTCAGGTCAAATGTTGAACTTCATTTTATATTATAAATACATTTTAGATTAGGGCTTACTTTTTGCATATGTAGGCAAGATTATTAGGAGGTATTCCAGTCGCTCCTCAGCCTGAGAATAGTTGTTGACACTTCATTAAAGAGTATTTGGGATATTTTTAACCTAGATTGGTTCAGTGACCCAGTTTATAATGCAGCCGCAGTTGTGGAGGTGCAGTTCAGGGGACAGTGAAGTGCAGCCAGCAAGTCAAAAGGAGTGGGAAGGGCTGGGCAGGAGCATTTTTAACAAGCATTGAGCACCGAAGGCAACATCTTGTCATGTTGTCACCATCCAACAACTGCTTGAGACTGTTAAATGTAATTGGCTTCTGATTAACCATCCCCTTCCTGAAGAACAAAAGAGCCTATATGGAAACCAGGAGGGCAACTGGCAAACACAGTAGTGGAGCACAGGCAGAAAATAACATGGTTTGGGGCTGGAAAGGATTTCTCTGGAGGGATTTGCCGTCACTAGAGGCAGGAAAATAATTTTTGGGGTAAGAAAGCAGGAAGGTGCTGCCCAGTCAGGTATGCCATGAAGCCAGGGAGGAGGAGGAGCTGAGCAGGGCATGGGTACACCCAGGAGGTTTCACAAATAATCCTGGCTCTGGTGCTTCTGAAGAGTAAAACAGTTAGGAAATTCCTGTGCTAAGCTTGTATTTCGATTCTGTTGGCCAGGTCTCACTGGGGAAGCCATCACAGAGCCAGGGCTCATGTCTGGGAGCACCCTGGGAGAGCTGCAGGAGGCAGGGCTGGGGAAGAGGCAAAACCCAGGAGGAATGATGGGACAGGAGGAATGGGAGGGCACTGCAGAGATCACGAGTTGGAAAATGAATAAACTTGGCCCAAATTCATTTGACTTCAAGCACCAGCCTCAAACCTCCTCCTGACAGGCTGGTGCTAGAGCTGAAGAAGCTGGATCCAAGAGTACCCATTGGTAAAATAGAGTGTGCTATATTTGAAATGTCTTCTGCTTCTGCTTCATCCACTGGAACACTTTGCTTATAAGGGGAAAAAACATATTCCACGTGCATACTGCTGACTTGTTCTCAGAAGGTCAGAGTTCAAATTTTATTCAAGTCAGATACCAAAACATTGGATGTTTCTTTCAGTTTTGTGGCTGTTTAATAACTTTCAAAACTTGACTTAATATTTCCTAAGAACAGAGTTTCTCAGGATATTCTCTGTACCTTCTTAGCCTGGCAGGAGATACCATGAGAACTATCATTCTTGTATTAATTTGGCATTTTTGCTTTAAAGCAGATTCTGTGAGTGGGAGAGGGAAGGTGAAATTTTTAGATACTTCAGAATTATTTGGCTCTACATCTATTTGTTCCACAAATAGATAATATTTCAGTGAAATAATTGAGATTTTACTTTTTTGAAACTCTTGCCTATCTTTACCAACTCCCATTTAGAAATAACCCACTGACTTTTAAACAGATGTGATCCTGTGTGCTTTTGAATGCCACCTTAATACTTCTGAGCTTCTCAAATTGTGTTAAAGTCCTTGTACTTACAGAAGACACTGGATGTCAAAGTTGTTCAGGATCTGGCAAGACCAAAGCTTAGTCCTTTGTTGCAAGAGTCTAAACTCACAGTGATGGTGATGTGATCCTTCCTCTCCCAAACCACCATATCCATAAAGGGAGGGGGTTGGCATTGAGACATGGAATGAGATGAAGAAGGGCTGCCCCATACGCATCTCACAGTTCTCACCCACCTGTCACATCTTCTGCCGTAAGTGTCTTTAACCCCATGTTAGAATGAAGTGAGTACTATGCAGTTTGTCATACTGAGTGGGTTTAGACAAAATATGGAACCAATTCCCAAAGGCAGGATCTTTGATAAAAAAAATAAGAAATAAATGCAGGAAGTATTTAATATGAATAAGAAACATCAGCAGTGATAGAAATGTGGGGATATGTTATTTTGTTTGGTCTGGGTATTTTTTTATAGCTTCATAAATATCAATTCCCGAGGAAAATAATTCCCAAAGGCAAAACAGTACAGAAGCTGATTCACTTGTCATGGTGTCAAGTTTGTTCCTGAACTGAAGGATTTCCCATGTATTTAGCAAGTGAGAGAAGTCTGATTAAGGCTAAGAATCCCTTGTTTAATTAAGCTTCTCTATACCCCTTGAGGGCAAGCACTGTCTTCATTTTACATATAGGTAAACTACACCATAGAGAGGTAAGAAGCAATTCCTTTTCCCTCAGCAGAGCACAAGCTAAGGACAAGGCACCTTGGCAGGTTCTGGAGGAAATCCTCCTCTTCTTCAGTTTTGTGACTCCAATACCACCTGATGCACAGGGTAGACCTGCAGATGCTATATTCACCTTCCAATGTTGTCTGTGGTTGCTGTGTGTGGTCATGTCTGGGACAGGACAATGCACTCGTAGGCAGGGGGTTTGCATCCCACCTGTATGTGTTTGTTATCCTTCTCTGGGCTCTTTCCAAAGCTCACTGTAGCCTGCTTTGGAGATGATCACAAATGAGCAGTTGGAACTGCAAAGATTGTCAGTGATGGAACAGGGAGAAAAGCCCCAAATCACCTTTGCTCTCCCCAGAAGAAATCTTCATTTCTCCTAACAGAATTAACAAACCCACTTGCAATTTCTAAGGGCATCTTTGAGGCTCTCACACTTGAAAGCTCTGCTGTGATGTAGGTTGTATGTTTACTTGCCAGATACAAGTAGTAGAAAAAGAGTGTTCACTACAAGAGTTTTTTTTAGTTTATCAACCATGTACTACATTTTTCCAGAAGAGAAGCAGCTACCCTCAATCACACTGCTTCACGAAGTTGTAATGCTATCATTCAGCATGATGTTGTAATGTTAGTGTGATGTTAAGTTAGGTTATTGCAGAATACATGGTAATGAGTGTGAGGTCCTCAGGTGCAAGGTCTCCCTGAATCCAGGGAAAGTTGTCACATTGCCACCTGAAAGAATAGAGCTATTTCTCCTTCCCTCATGCTTAGTGTAAATTTAGCTACTACAAAGGAATAAATTTTATTAGAAAACCTGCATAATACTGTTTTGAAACTGTGATAAAATTACTGGAAGTGTTTGACATTATCATCATCTTTTCTGTCTTTAATACCGATATTTTTTGTAGAGACTTCTTATAGAGACTGCACTAATTATTGTACCGTATAATCCTGTGCCATCAAATAGACTAGCACATTAGCTATTTCTTAATCTCTTCATGCTTTCTTTCTCTGCGAGTCACATCAGTGACAGCAGTTAAGTAAATCAAAGTTGATAAGAGTCGGGGAAAAATTGTCATATGCTACACACAAAACCAGCTACTGTATTTCAAAGTTTTGGTTGAAGTAACAATATCAAAGGATCTCTGTCATATGGGAGTCTCTCTCACATTCCTGCACTATATACTATTAAAAGGCTTTAGGAAGTGAAGCACAGTGAACTCAAAGTGCCAGTTTACTATTGGTAAAAAAAAAAAGCAGAAACAAAAACACAAAAAAAGCAAAATAGCAACAGAGACAAACCAAAACCAAATGAATCCTTCCTGTGGATCTGCCTCGTGTGTGTGACAGTGTGCTTGTGCTTGGCTTTTTCTTCTGCCTTTCCAACAACAATGTTGAAAAAGCAAAAAGTATTAGAACAGAAATGCTCTAATTATTTTAAAGTTCTCTGATCAGCTCTCTGCATCAGCAAAAGACAACATTTCAGACCTTTCTTACCAGTTGATTCAGGTTGTTTCTTTTCTTAATAGTTGTAAAGTGTCCTTTAAACAGAAGTGCAGTAAAACTCTGCCGCTGTTTATTTTTTTGCATAAGTTTCAGAGAAAGAAAGTCTTTGGCTTTACTCTTCAGGGTCAGGCACTTTAATTTGGGGGAGAAGAGGATGGGTAATTTAAATTACTTTTTTTTTCCTTTTTATTTTTTTCCAGAAGAAAATGCTCCTTCACAAATGGCCTTTGCTTTTCTCCTTAGTCAATAAATCATGGGAGGCCCTAACCTAGTAAACCTGCCTTGGACTGATGCTTTATAAGCACTTTAGAGTAGTAATTAATCAACGTGCCACTCTTCAGCACAGAACATAAGTAATAGGGAGCAAGGCAGGTAATGCTTTCTGTAACAAGATAATGGCAGAGTGGTGCCTGTGCTGGAGGCTGCCTGCAAACCCACCTAGATTCTGTGATTCTAGCACAGAGGCAGGCATCTTCTTGGGTTTTCTTCTTGATCATAAAGTGTGACACGACCAAAGCCTGGCCTTGGAGGTTAGTGCTCCTTCAATTCCCTGCTGCCATTACATGCTGGTGTTTAGTAGCAGCGGTTCTCTGCTGTGACCTGGGTTTGCTTTGCTTTACTTTTACCCCCACCAAGGTCTGAAGCAGTTTGGTCTGCTCCTCAAAAACCTCTGTTCTGCAGGGACATAGACAAGTGTGAAAGTTTGCACAATGTCTGGTTTTATGTTCATACACAAATACAAATTACCCAGGCTTTATTGAGGTCTTCTTCCTTGGTAGTGATTTTCTACCTATGTGAGGAAAGAGCAGGAATACTTGAGAGTAATTGCTCGCCCAAAGTCAGAAAATTTAGCCTTTAATTAGATTTATTTCCTTTGTTTATTTGATATTTGTGTGCTTGTTTTCTTGGTTGTAAACAGACTATTTAAATGGTGAACTGCAGAGGGAAAATGCAAATATTTCTGGAATAATTTACTGGAAATGGAGGATAAGTTTTATGCCAACTGCAGGTCTCAGTCAATAGGATTATTATCACCTTTGGTCCGCCTCCAGTAAAAATGCACCTTTTACCAATATCTGGTTTGATTTAATACTGCAAAAGGAATGCAAAGCTTTTAGGTTTCAGCTCTTCTTTATGGTATATTTTCTCATGAAACAATGCAAAGAAAGTAGCTCTTGACAAGTCCCATTTTTCCACACAGTGATCTCTTGTTAGAGACCTGTGAGACTACTGTAATTTCCTTCCCATTACTTTCAATGAATTCCATGCACATGAAAGAGAAAATGGATAGTGGAGCCGGAGTTCCTGTGCTACCCACTGCGTAGGTACTGAAAGGACGATGGAGACTTACCATGGGATTCCTTACATTGCTCTTCTGCTATACATTAGCTTTAATCTTCCACTGAGCAAAATATAGACATTTGTAACAAAAATAATGAGAGTTAGGCCTTTGGAGACTCTATGGCATGGGTCAGATTTACCTTTTGGTACCCTGATGTAAAATGCTGAGATCAGAGAAGTTACACCAATGTAAACCAGGTGTGCATATGCTCATACATATATGGAGAGAGACATGTATTTCCTTTCATTCAACAAACATCTATAATTCAGACCTTAACATCTACCAAAAATACCTTTTGTTGACTTTAAATTGCTGTTTCTATCGGGTTTTTATACTAGCAGTATCTCATCAACAGTAGATAAAAGTCACCAGATATGCACAAAACAACTCTAAGTCTGACCATGCAAACATCAAGATATTCAAGCACTGCAACTTCACAACAAACTTCTTTTTTGCTTAAAAAATGTGAGCAATCACAAAACACACATCCATTTCGTGCGAATCACATGCATGGTTTTAGCTCTGACCTAGAATGAATTAATTTCTATTCCCAAGGCTATATATACAATGTTAAGTTATCTGGGGTTAATTTGCTGGAAAAAGGATTAGAAGCAAGTTAAGTTCGTGTCTCTGAGAAATAAGATTTCATCTCAATTGTTTATACGCAGTCATCAAAAGAAATCTGGAATCAACAGGGTATGTGGAGTAAGAGGGAAAGGGTTACAGCCTCGAGTTTCCCGAGAAGCACAGCTTGCAGTTCTGCTGCGGAGAAGGTTTCTCCATCTGGCAAGCCTCCTGAGATGCCAGACTGGAGCAACCAGTTTGCAGGAGCTGTACAGGGGGACACCTACTCTGGTCGCCCATCACTGCAGCCAGTCCCATGCTGGTGCCAGTATTCTTGCTTCTACCCATCAGCCCCCTACAATTCTGCTCTGTGAGGTGAACTGGTTGCACAGGGAGACGTTATGAGCAGCCGTGGTGGTTGTTAAATCTATTGAAAATGCAAGGATATAATATCAGACTACTCCAAGTAGTGTTGGTCAATGGGTGAGTGAGCCTGAGAAAAAACACAGGAGAATTGAAACAACAGTCAAAACAACAAAGGGAGTTCTTGGGCTGCTTCTTGTACAGCCTAAATCAGGTTGCAGGAAATAAAGGCATGCATTTTTTGTGCTTGAGTGAAACATTTCTAAACTCTACAAAATATGGAGATAGCAGTTCTGTGAATGTTTAGTTACAAGCCTTTTCCCACTTCCAGCCCGCTCCCCGGATAGAGTTTCTATTAGCAATACAGAAATGTGCTGAAAAATGGTTCTGCTGCAAGAAAGGGAACACTTTAGGAAACTCAGTTGTCTGTTGAGGAGTTGCATGTTACACCTGGAGATGAAATTCTACTGCACAGTGTAAAATAGCCCCCCTTTATGCCCAAATTGAAAAGGAGCCTTAACTATAACATTTCTGATAATGTCTCCATAACGTACGTGTGTGTGTGTGTGTTCTCTGAGGCATTCATTTGGCTGGCACATTGGAAAATGGTTAACAGAGTGAATGTGGGGTGTCATTTTTTTGTAGTGGAGAATGTGTGCCAGAAGAATTCAACTGTAACCACTAAATATTTGCTTAAAAATAATTTTAACCATCTGGACTCCTTTTTTCTTATTATTCTTATTCTTCTTTTGAGGTGGGGTGAGAAGGGAGTATTTTAATAGGAATGATTTGTGGTTACAAAATGAATTTGGTTAATTTGGTTACCACCCCCATTTATATGATGACTACAAATAGTCCCTAACATCTGAAGTTTTTAAAGAACCAGCAGATTTTTTTTCTCTCGAGCTTCAGAAGCTGGAAACGAACTTACAAAAGACAATAAATTGTTCTTGATGGAATAAATAGTTTGTGGGGTTGCTATTGTTCATCTTGACAATACACTAACATGTGCTAATAGAGGAAGAATTGAAGAGCTTGCGTAGTACAGGCTCTTCTGCCAGGAGAAATTTTTCCACTTTGGAGAGGGAATCAGGTTCCCCGTTTGCAGGGCAGGGAAAATGCAGTGCTGGGATTCCCAGGAGGCAGCACCTGCTGCCCGCCCCACCGGCGGGAGGGCTTTGGGGGGCCTTTTGCAGCGAGCTGGGCAGAAACGGTGTGTGCTTTGGAGGAAACCCGAGAGGAACGTGCAAACCTTTCTCTAGAAGAGCCTGATCGGAGTTTGTTTCAGACACAGAATGCCTGAGATCATTTTCCTTGGCCAGAATGAGGATGTTTGCTAAAAACAGGGTCGGAATAAGAGTTTTCGTGTCTCTAATATTTAAAGGGATTTATTTTTTTTTTTCCTCACTTTCACCTCGTTTTTAAATATTCGGAGTTCAGTGACATTTGGTTCTAAATCCAGTGAAATGTACTTAAATATCTTTGGTAGCAATACATGTTTCTATATTCTCTGTGTCTTGCCTTAGCATATTAAATGAATGTTTTATGGAGCCTGCTATAAATACATCTGTTAAAAGATTTTTATCATGCTTTGAAATGCCTAAGTCTTAACAGCTACCTTTGTACACTGATGATATACTAGTAAATGTGCACAGGAGATAAAACAAACTACAAGAAAATAGGTACACTTGTAGTATTGTTCTTGCTTTAGTAGCTCTCAGAGATACTTTTCTTCTGTTTTCTCACATACTGCAGCACCGGTTTCATCCCACTCATTGTACATTAGGAACAATTTAGTATAGTTTCATTTAAAATCTGCAAGCTTTATATTGAGAGTAAATGTGTAGCCACAAGGTAAAATTAAAAAAATATATTAGTCTCATCATTAAAAAAAGCCTTTAAAGTTTCCATTATCCATTATGTCAGGTAGCAAATATCTTCTCAATGTAACTCCAGACATTAAATCTGTCAAGAGGCATGCAGTAAAATAAATGTCTGGGATACCTTCATAAACAAAAATCTTATTTCCATAATTCATACAGCTGGCTGGCATTTATTGGCACGTCAGGTGCAATGGGGACATTTCAGGAACATTAACATGTACAGCATCATTTGTCAACAAAGCAACAATGTAAGCAAATCGTTCAGAACTCATACAGATTTACAGCTTTCTCTGCCAGCTGCTAATTACGGTGTGCTCTGCCTATTTGGTATGGTCTTTTTTATTGGAAAATGACAAAGGGGTTATGGTATCCCAGTTTGGAATATAGATGCGCTTTTAGTAATAATATGAGTGGTAATATGACTACACAGCCTGGAGTTTTGATCTAGTTGCACTAGTCTGATAATTGACCGGTTTTGATTGATGAAGGACAAAGAGAAATTCACAGTGATATTTACTTACTGATAGGAGTAACCTCTGCGAACAAAGGCATAATAAAATATCATAAAGCAAAAAAGAAGTAGCTTTTCCTTAATATTGTTTTTTTCCTACTGAACACAACAGGAAAAATTCAACCGTCCCTGGAAACCTGATCTGTTTGTTGAGCAGTGGTTAGCAAGTCCTATACATTAAAACTAGCAAAACCTTTGAACATTGCTGAATCTACTTTGATAAATACGAATTAAACTTTCAGCATTTTGAACAATGCAAAGGTTAAATAAAAGTTGACAATACCATCTGTAAGGGCCAAAATATGTGTTAATTATCTGCTTTCAACATCCTTTGTGTCTGTCTGTCTGTATTTCTCTCCCTATTTGTTTGAGCATGTGTGTTTATGGACGTATGTGTTTTTGCAAGTTAACGACAGTTAAGTCAGTTCTACTTTTTATTTTCAATCTTTGGCCAGTTTGCATTTCAATCTCATAAAAATATAATTAGTAGAGCTTTATGCTTCAGATGTATAAATTAAATATGCTGTCATAATTATTATACCTGTTATTCAGCCAAAGGTAAGAGGATTCTATTAGCTAAATACATATTTAGACACCTAATAAAATTCCTTATTCAGTTCTATTTCTTAGTTTCAGTTCATGAACAGTAATCACTATTATGAGTTAAGATCTTGACCATTTAATTTTTAAGAAAAAAGTAATTAGACCATATTATGGATTAATCCCTTGCCAATTTTCATTTTTTAAATCAAAGTAATTTTAGACTTGGGAACTACATAATTTTATGCAAAGAAAATATGTTTTGCCAACCTTATTAAAATCTTTAAAGACCATATTTTCTATAGGCTTCAAAATATTATCCCACAAAAATGTGTGGGTGCACCCATCTGTACACATGAATGGGCAGCTAGGAGCATAATTATCCAGTTTTGCACGTGCAAATGTAGGTGTTTAAGTGCAAATTAACTGACCCCTCGATTCTGCTGGTGCATTATGCAAGTTGATTAATGATATTTTCTTGAATTCCATAATACAGAGACAATAACAACTTTGCTGTAAAATATCTGAGACTACTAAAATGTTACTGATGCAACAATAAAACGAAATATAGCTTAGTGCCAGTATTTGGGTGTTATTTTGGTTATAACAACTATGATTCTTTCAGTATAATAAACTCTATTGGCTCTGGCTCCAGAGTGGTTACGGTCTGCCACAGCTTCTCCAGAAGCAAATGCACATGTTCCTAAAGGAAAAACTAGTACACCAGGATTATAAAAAAATGACCATTAATCTAAGTTTGTATGAGCAATCACAGCCGCTTCCAAATAGAAGTTATTTGGTATTAGAAGCAATTTACCCATCTGGAAGAACAAAGATACTTGCAAATGTTGAAGTGACTGACTTCTCGCAGATGCTTAAAGAAAGCTAAAAACCCAGTTACTTCTGAGGTGCCTGGCCTTGACCTCGGATCTAGAAATGTGAAAGATGTTGTAGAGCCCTTCTAAACAATGAGGAGGTTCAGTGGCACCTTGGCTTTGTGCTCCCTAGTGACTGATGCTCGTGCCCACTGGCACCCCAGCAGGCTCATTGCCCACACAGCTGCACAGCGGTTTTCTAGGAAAGAGGAGCAGTTGTAAAGCTTCTTGAATGAGACATGGAAATTAGTGGCTGCATTGGCACAGTATTATTTGCATGACTATTCGTGGAGAGCAGGCTGTCTGGGAAGGGGTGAGCAACGGGGGTGAACCTCGATAGAGGAAGGGATGAGACATATAGGGCGTTTCAGGGGATATGTGTTACTTGGATGTGGAGTTAAATTGTGTCTTTCTGCTGCTATAGGGGTTTATGGATAATGAGGAAATAAATGTTTAACACAGAGCTTAAAAAAACCCAGAGGTTGATGACCCCTGGAACTCACAATTATCCCCACTAAATTACCCGAATGTGACAACACTATTAAAAGTCCTGATAAACCAAGGCCAGTTAATAGCAAACTAACTTTAGACTGTAATTTCAGATTGCTTGAATTTACTTTATTTGTGATTTTTTTTTCCATTTGTGTTCATGTCTTTGTGCATTTGAAGAGGAAGTTTAGGCGCTCCTTGATCCATAGAGATTGCTTTTCTTCCTTGTCCCTTTGATTCCACTTGCCTAATAATAATGGGCATTATCTTATATCCATATTTAATTTTATTATGTCACTAGTATTGCAAGAAAAGGATGTTCTTTTCAAACATTGTAATGCATTTAGTATTTCACTAGTCATCAGTTAAATCAATTTTTCCTTTTATTGGATCTGAATTATAAATCAACTAGTCATTGTATGGGATACTGTATATGAATGTACAGTATATCATTATGATGTATCCTATAATAATGTCTCTTAGACATGAAAACTAAAGATGGTGGTTTAAAGTGCTGAGAGAGAAAAAATTGGAAACATCTGTTAGTAGGAAGTAGAGAAGACTTTTCATTAAAGTTTGTCAAGTGTATTTGATAAGGAAGAACACACTGGGCTGTATTCTGCCATCCCTTACATACATCCACCCCAGTATCCAGAGTGTTTTTTCTATCTCGCGTAGAAAAGCCAATTTTATTAGAGGCACTAAAAAAGCAAGCTCTCAGCTTTGGGTAAGGCACAGTACAACAGCTCAAGAAATTCAAGACCTGGGTCAGAGCAAGGATTTACAAGTTTTATGGAAAAACAGAGCATGTTACAAGGCAGTCAATGTTTGTCGTCGTCTATGTAGAGGGTATGACAGTTGTGTTGCCCTTATGCTGAGTATGTCAGCAAGCTTGTGCAGAAGAAGGTAAAAACTTTTATTTCCCCTCTGCCACTACTTGCAAGAAGAGAGAGTCTTCAAAATGAGAAAAAATAAATAAATAAAAATGAGTAAGTCATGGATAAGGTATTTGGAGGCATCCATTTAGCAGATTTCACTACCCAAGGTACTGTGGCCAAGCTGGCAAAACCAGAAAACACTGGCTAAAAACTTCCAGGGCAGTGTGTTTTAGCCTAATTGTACTGGAATCCGTTTAAGCAGACATAACTGTCTAATTAAGGGACCTCAACAAAAGACTTTTCACGAACACACAGGGAAGGCACTGTGTGGTGGTGTCTGCAGTCAGGATTTAGGCAGTGTGGTGCTGATGGGTTCCTGCTCCTGCTGTGCAAACCCTGCTGTGGTGCGGGTGCTGCCAGTACCACCTTGCATCCTTGTCCTGGGGCTGCAGGAGCTGTTGTGGACACTGGGAAGAAAACACTATCATTGCATGATCATCTTGTTCACATATCATTCTTCCATGCTACAAAAGGCGTGTGTGTTTTTCACTTTATAACTGCTGATGGACCACCTGAAAGTACCTTCTGCATCCCTTGGAAGTGTACCATGAGCATGGCACACAGGTTTTACAGCAGTCCTGCTGCAGCATGGACCATTCATACCTCCTCCTGCAGGTGTAATGGCTTAAAAGCCAGTATCTTGCCTTGCCTGTGCAATCTTTTCCCATTTCTTCCTGCACTAAGGGGTCTCTGAGCCCCGTTGTTTCTCTGATGATATCCAGAACTATAAAATCAGATATAGCGGTTGCAGAGCCCAGCACGAATTACCCCCGAGTCAATAGAAAACAGAATATTGCTTATTGATTTGGTCTAGCCTGTTGTGTAGTTGATGGAGAACAACCTAATACAAATAAAACGAATCAATTGGAAGCTGGCTGTGGGCCTCAATGAGTCATATGAAGTAGGTTTCTGATATCCTTTATCATCACGCACAGCCAGTGAAACAAGAGTGCTACTGTCTTCTGCTGGCGCAGAAAGTTACCTCAGGCTATTCTGAAAAATGCTTTTTTCTTATTTTTAGACCCGAATCAGCCTATGCTAGTAAATGTATTCTTGTGAATACAGATCCTACTTTGTTGTAATGCCCATGGGAAGGCGGTAGTGTAACCTGTTTGGATGCAGCTGCAGACCACCTGTAGAGAAAGTCAAATTAGGGAGAGACCCCACTGTTCTTTGCATTAATGCTTTTTGTGTTGTGGCTTGACTCCCCCTTCCCTCCCCCTTCCATGTATCTTTAGAGATAGAGAGAGCACATTTTAAGACCTTCTGTCCCTTTAAGGCATCTTGTGATTGAAAGAAGGTTTGGAAGCCTGTAAAAACTCCCCAGTCACCAATGAGTGATGGTGTGCAAGGAGTCTTAACACTTTTAGGATGACTTTTCCTCCTGGTCTTCTTGCAGGTTTGGGGGATGTTGAGTTTGGGAGGGGGTTGTTTAGTTTTGTTCTGCACTTAAAGGGCACATTTAAACCTTCCTCAAGGAATCTGCATGGCAGAGGCATCTCCTAAGTTTTAAATAAAAAAAGTGGTTGTCAAGAATTAAAGCCCTAACTTGCCGCACTTTTTGTTCCATTGTTTCTCAATAAAAGACTCAGCAAACAAAAGGAACTGGAACAACTCTCTAAGTGCAGTGCCTGTGGACCCTGCATACCCCCACAAAAACGGGTATGAGCTCGCTGATCCCTCTTAATGATGCTGGAATTCCCTTTACGTACAGATTTGTCTGAGTTGGGGACAGAGGTATAGTTAGGCAGGAAACCTACTGGTTTGAGGAGATTGTGTCCTTAGTATGAGAAGTAGTTTTAGTTAGTTCTTCTGTTATCTCAGTTGCAACTGCTTAACACTCCTGCTATCTGCAGCTTCTCAGTAGATTAGGCTTTTCTTCGTTTGCCAGGTAGTATTTTGTTGCATCATGATGCATGATTCTACCTTATGCCACCTAAAAACTGCCTGTACTGAAAAATTCATGGAATTACTACTTTCCAACCCATTTCTTCACAGATGAATCCCACTGTTTCACTAATCGTTGATGTACTAGTTAACACAGGCAGAATTTGTAGATGGAGGTAATGTCATCAAGCGTTGCCTCATTTAAAATTCCATCCTCTCGGTGGTGGTATCAATGTTTGCTGCAAAGACACTGATGATACTGAATTTAATTGGTATTTATGCATAGGGTCATGTGTACTCTCCAAGAAGTTTCTGTGTAACTTTTCCCTAATTGAAATTAGATTGAAGTGTTGCTGTGTACACTGCGACTTAATGGTGACAACGTTGAGCCAGCTTCGAAGCTCAGATGCATGGCACGCATCCCAAGAAATCTGCTATGATGCTCCCACATACATCTATGCATATTTTTATGGTACAAGAGACATAAGGTGTGGAAAAGGAGCAGTCTCTTTAAGGGGGATGTGGCAACCCTATCTGCCAGTCATCTTGCCTCTGCTGTTCTATTCCTTTTACAGCCATTCTGCCTTTCTGGTATCTATAACATCTTTACATATGTGTTTAATGTCTGCACAGCAATTAAATCCATGGGCAAGTGAGAGGCTGTAAGAGTAATGGACCAGTAGCACTGGTCCTTTGTCTGATTTGGGGATGGCTTGCTTGCTGATGAATGGCCACCCTATATTCTAGATAAGGTAATATACGACCGACACGGTCTGTGAACCATTTTGGGGATCAGTCTGAACCTCACAGCTGTTGTGCAACCCCATGCTGCTGTTGACCATAACGAGATCTCCCCATGAAATACCTGCAGCACCGTATTTTGACTGCGTACAAGGGCAAAGCAGTGCATCCTCTCCTCTGTAATGCATTTGTAGGGTATGGAAAAGTAACTTCTCACTGGTAGAAGTGTTTTGACTGGGAGCTTAATTTATAGCGGCTCATAGAATTGCAATGTGTAATAAGCAGTGTCCTTGAACATTTTTCATGCACTTCTAAGTGACTCTTTAAAAAGCATTGGTTTTCCTCATAAAAATAATTAAACTTTTTAAGGAAGAAATAGTAGTCTAGGTTAGTAATCGTCACAGTGCTTTAAATATTAGTGGCTAATTAGCAACTTGAATAAATTAAATACATTTCAGGTATAATAGCAAAGTTGGGAAAAATCACTAAATATTAGCAAAGCTCCAAAATCTAACTACTTTGTGTTGCATGCTCTTTTAATGACTATGATTTAAAAATGTGCATAATTCCAGAGAGATCACATGTTTCACATACTAAAAATTACTATGACATAAAATATATATTTTCTTTAAAAGTACTTGTAATATCAAAAGGACTGTGAAGTATTAGCCATTTAATACAAATTTATCTTTTCTTGCAGATGATTACATTTTCATTTTAATTGCTCACATTTCCCGTTCTGATCTTAATGTTTTATAGTAGGCAAGACGTGCCGCAAAGGAAAAAAAAAAAGATTTTATTTGTTAGTTAACAGTCTTCAGAAGTCCTAATTTGGCCAATGTGTTCTGCTGCAAAGTCTTGGAATGCTGTCTTGCAGTTTCAAAAGTGATCTTATTTGGCTTCCCAGAAACTATTATGCCTGGAGGATGCCATGAGAACAAGGGCTGCCTTGTTAACAAGTAGAAAACTCTCAAAAACAAGATAGGATCCTGATATAAATCATAATTTAGATGCACAGAGCTATGTTCACAACCACAGTAATGTAATTCATTTACATCTAGTTATTACTTATCTCCACCCGAACGACTAAGTTCAGGAATGCAGCTGCCTTGTGCCTTGTGACTCATGGGGGTTAGGGAAGAATGACATCACCAAATTTAAGCACATTACCATGCTGACATAGTGGCACCTTGTTTTCCCTTCCTCAGATAGAGCAAGGATTGTGTGCTACCCCCCATTCTTCCAAAGAATACCTTTTTTCCCCTTTCAAGCAGCTGCTATATGAAGGGTTGCAAATGTCACTTCAACTAATGATGAATGATGCTTGACCCTTGGACCTGTTACTATGAATTTTATGCAATGCTAAATTAATATGAAAGATCTCTGCTAGAAGACTTCAGCTATTATGCATGCAGCATAAATGATATGTTAAACAATCCAAATTTTTTCCTCATAACCATGGTAAAACGCAGAGCTGCTTTAATGTTTTGATGTGTATTTCCACTTAAGATTAGTATCTTTTAGTTCTAAAAATATTTTTGGTAAGCAAATCAGTTTGCGAAAAACATTGTCAAAAGGGCAACTGGCCCACATGTCTTTGTTGTTCGCGTTTGAATATAATTAATTATGTAAAACAATAGTTAGTGGGAGCTTAACAATTAGTAGAATCTGTCAAATAGTCACACGGAAATTACCAACTAATTGAACTACTGGTCTTTTATTGTTTCAGGAAGCAGTACAGAGTGTCATTCTTTTATCTCATAAGTTCGTTATTATCGTGTATCACACTTTTTGTGCAATAAGTGTTTCCTAGTAGACTAATACATAAATAATCATCCTGGTAATGTCACAGTGTGCAAAAGTGTTTGAAACAAAACCACCTGTTTTAATTAGTATTCAGATTCGTGCAGTTAAAAAACTATAATCCTCTTGCAGTTATGACATTTTTAAAGCTTTGAATTTCCATCTGTATTTTATATTATGATGTTTCAGGATTGTCGTGAGTTAATTATGTTAACTTCGGAAACATTGCTTGCATTTAGAATGAAAAACTTCAGCTTGAATAGCCAGGAAAGCAGATGCTGTCTTTCTTGTCAACCGCTTTGTTGTGCGTTGCCTTGAAACTTTTTACAAGATTCTGTGTCCAAAAGGAAGTATAAATCTCCATTTATTTGAAATGTCACTCTCATTTAATCAATATTTTAATATATTTCTTGTGGGAGGGACCTGAATGTATCTCGTGGAACCAAAGACATTAAAATCCCTTCATTTATGTTGAAATCCTCCTGTTATTACAAGTCCATTCACAAGACTTAATTTGAAGAACAGGATAAGTCCATGTACTACAAAGTTTAAAAATTGTTTTGAAGCATACCGTTTCTCTCCTGAAGTGCATGCCTGTAAATTTAGGTGGAATAAGAGAAACTGGAAATATTACAATTAGAAATCTCATCCAGAGAAACCCTGCATGTGGGAAATGTAGGCACAAATATTTTGTTAACTCAGCGAACCTGCGTTAGATCCTATCACAGAACAAGTGAAAATGCAAAATGTGGATGCGTGCCTGAGATGAAGGCAAAGGTGTGATGTTAGAAAGGATTCAGTGGATGCACAAGAGGCTGTGTCTCCTCCTTCCACGTGAGACTGTGAAGTGTGTGTGGGGAATGGAAAACATCGTGCCACTGAGTCACCCTCACTTCGTTACGCCCCTTCTCTGCCAAGGAGGACCCATAAATATTGCCAAGGGTGTTTACATGCACCCTGGGGTATTTATGCATCTTCTGAGGCTCATTAAGAGAAGGTACAGCTGCACTTGTGGAATTGCGTGTGGCAGGGTGGATGGAGTTGTATTTTTAAGCCCAAGTTGGCCTTGAAATGTCAACCTTTGGATTAAAAAGAGCTAGGCCAAGTCTCAAATATTTTGGTAGACGTAGCTCCTCATTCCACTGGTCATTCAGTTACAGGCATTTCATGCACATAGGTTTGATCATAAACTTTGGGCTTCCATATTTTCAAAAGCATCCTAGTCATCAAACAAAAGCTACTTTCATTGTCATAAAAATATCAATGTTTGTAAGCAGGCATTGTACAAGAGAAGCTGAAATGTGCAGACTAACCCATGCCTGGATCAGGACACAATTTAGTATCTGGTTCTCAGTTGACATGACTTCAGAGCAGACATAGCTCTGAAGTTGATGAATTTGTGTGAAAAAAGGGCACTTACCAAGAATCTTCCCTATTTAGGGTAACATGATTCTCAAAATGCATAAAAACATTTGAAATTTAATGTTATTATTGGCACTATTATTATCAAAGGACATTTTGTTAACATTTAAAAGTCCTTCAGTGCACTTGAAGATATATTTGTTTTAGCAACTTATATAATCCCCTCCTGTTTAAAGTTTTGTTTTAAACACATACAATTATCATCTCATATGCCCTGATTCAGTAAGTACTTAGAAGCATTCCTATCTTTAACAGCATAGCTAGTCTGCTAATATCGAGGGAATGGAATTAGAGCTTCAGATATTAGCAAAAAGTAATGCAAATATGAATTAAGCAACATGGTTTTGAAGTAAGTTGACTGAGGACTTTTTATTTCTTAGAACGCAAAATGCAAAAGTTTGACACAAAAAAAAAATAAATCAAAGCAAAGCATTACTGATAGCAATAATGATTTTTAAAGTATATAAAGTTGAATATTTTAGGCTGGTAACTAGAAGGAATTAGACACTAAAGTAACTTTCCAGTAAGGATAGTGAAGAAAAATCATAACAGCTTTTAAGCAGAAGCATCAGCATATCTATATATAGATATATATGGACATCTAGAATAAGAATAATATTATTTTGAATCTTAATACCTAAGTCTCATTAATTAAAATATCTGAAGTTACCTGCATTGTAGAACATGGCTATGTCCAAGTTAACGAGTCATTATCACTGTAGCTTTGCCTTTCCTAGTGCAACTTCCCAAGCCTACATGTAATGTGGGACTTTGCTACTGAAAACTCTTATTGCTTCACATCTCTGCAGGAACCTACATGACAAGAAGTGATATTCTCTGTCCTGTATAATGTCACACATCATATAGTTGATAACAAATTGTCATGTTAGGTATCAATTTCAACCAAAATGTCATGTACTGAAGTAGAGTGGATGAAGCATGAATTATTCTTATGACCCAAACACAGGCCTGGGGTTTCTGGTTTGTGTTTTTCAAGACCACTCACTTTATTGCTAACGGAAAATAAGTAATGTCTGGAGGCAAGGTGCAAGTATGAAAGTGCTAGTTTGAAAGTATGTAACAAAACTGTCCTTTCTTTTTGAATAACTTGAATAAAGTGTCTAAATGACCTCTTCCTAACCAGAAGAGAATACAGTGAAGAAATTAAGCTTTATTGGTAAATTAAAGCCCAAATCCCATGGTTGATGAGAGATATGGTCTGTTTGAAATAGTTACAGTTTCAGACTTTCTCTTCTACAATCAGCGGGTGGAGACCAACATAATCCAATTAATTGTAATTCCCTTTTGTGGCACTGGTACAGTGGTGAATGATATAGTAAGTCCATTGAAGTCTTATCTTTGGTCAGATAATCCAAATGGATTCATATTATGAAACAGTCCTTTATAAAAGTTCTGATGAACAGAAGTGTTTTGACTTTAGTGAACCAAAAGATAAATTCTATATAAAATAAAATAAAATATTTTGTCCTTGACATTTACAGAGCTTGTATATACCTGATTTTGTGTAAGAATACTTTCAGCTGGCTTATTTCAAACTGCCCTTTTGTTAAAAAAATTTATCCAGAATTTGTTCTCTGGACATCCTACAAACCAGTGTGTGAGAACTGAGATTTACATGTACGAGTAATCTTTATTCTTGTAAATATTCCCATTAAAATAAATGTGACGATAGATTTAAGGAATATAGGTACAACATTTAAAGAATCATTTTAATTTTAATTTTTCTAATAAAACAGTAAACTAATATTTCACTGATAATTCTTCAAAGGGTAAACAAATAATATATGTATGTTCCTTTTCAGTATCGCAAGTGGACTAGGGGAATTGCTTAATTTTAGCTCAACCTTTGGTCTATTTACATTTGGAAGTCATTTACATAAAGGAAGTCATAATGAACTTTATTGTTTTGTTAATTATTTCATTTGATTACTGAAACTCACTCACTGAGGCACAAGCTTACTGTTATAGGGGTCAGGCCTAATTTGGTTATGTGCAATAAATAAGGATTGGGTAGTATTCTTGTTTTTTGAGTTGTTTCCATACAGATCCTTTCAGTTTAACAATCACTGGAGACAGGACTGATTTAGTGCACCAGTAGTCTGATAAAGTGCTACAGATTTCTCCATTCCTTAAAAGTTGTCTGTAGTGAGCACACATTACAACAGGAGTGTTTTCACTTGTAGCATGTTGAAATCTCGTATTTACTAAATGATACTGTTATTTGTGGGAGACAACACGTTAGACCATATATTGAGGTCAGGTCTTTTCAGAGTGTCTCAAAAATCCTTAAATCCTTTTTTCAATTTTTTTTTCCCCCTAAATTGTCTGGTTGAAATTTAATACAAAAAATTTTTTACCCTTTGGGGTACATTACATATGAAATAATTTATGATCCATGAATCATGAGAAGGCAGTGAATTAGGTTTCAGATAAGTCTGCCAAATATTACAAAACATTGTGTACAGATTTTTGGACTATGAAAAGGCTTTTGACAAGAATGGAAATAGAAGCAATGTTAGAAACAGCAAGAAAGAGAAGAACAGAAGAGCTATATGACAGAATCCTAAAGCACTCTGAGTTAGTAGTACAATTAAAAAGATAGGAATATGAACATATTTTTGAAGTATGAAAATGGGACAGAGACTCATTGTCCAATTCCTTTCTGTATTAGATCTTGAGAGACTTCAATTTATTTAAAATGTAGACTTGTGGACGCTGATACACACCATTCTGATAAAAGACCTGACTGTAAATGGAAAGGAAAAAGAAAGAAACCTCTAAAATTAGATTGTAGAGAATCTTACTGGAGAGCAATTACACAGTAAAAAAATATTAACAACAGATTTGAAGTTCTAAGGAAGATATTTACCTTGACTAATATATATACACATAACATGTGACTGAGGGAGGATGATCAAGTTGAAAGCAGAATTCAGAATGGACTTTGAATAGTAAAATGTATCATGAAAAAGAAGTTCCTGATCTAGGCAAGTAATTGATTGTGTTCTGCAGTCTAGAGTATATGAAACAGAAATACTAGCATCCACCTAGAATATTGAATAAAATCATTAGCTGGTACAGAGAAGAGAGAAAGTCATTATCCTGGTTCAGAATAAAACGTGCAATATAAACAAAGAAAAACAAAATAAAGTGTGCCTTAACTACTAGGAAGAAGCTGAAGTTACTGCTCAGCAACTAAGCAGAGAGAGTTAGAGGACAGAATCTTACCACTGTGAGACAAATGTAATTTTCACTCAGCATAGTAATTTAATTTCTATGAGTTACAGAAAGTCTGCCAAGCCCCATCCCTGTGCTTGGGCAGCCTCAATGCTCTGAAAGTGAGAAACCTCCGCACCACAGGAGGAGATAAACTGGGTGGAAATTCCTCCATGCTTTTTCCTTGTCCCTTTCTTTAAACTGTTGGGGGTATCTGAGTATTTCTTTGACCTGAAGGAAGGACTGGTCTGACTCTGCAGGTTTCAGCTGCTCAGGCTGTGTATGCCTGCTCCTACTCCTTGTTAACAAGTCGCCTCTGAGGGAGTCTCATGGAAGGATGTTGATCTGTAGGCAGGTGATCTATTTATTCTTAGGAGCTTTCAGCTGCATTTTGAGGGGAAATATTCTATATTTAAAATCACTCCTTTTCCCATATGGAATAGTTCATTCAGTTAAATGTAATGATTTTTAAAAGTACTTTTAATTATAATCCTATGGAAGTAATTATTATTTCCAACCACAATGATAGAAGATGCTAAATCAAAACCAGTATCACTGTCAACTAACCCTGTAGCAAGTATTGACAATGAATGATGCGTAAGAGTATCTTAGTGAAGATACCTGTTTCTGGCCACCAAAAGCATTCTCCTTTCAGTATCACTGTATATTTTTATGCTTTCAGTTTCAAACAGCAACCGAGAGCATGGAAATTTCTCCGACGCAATGGCGTCACTAGCTGACCACTTTTCTAAACCTTTGAACTACATGCTCTCATGATGCACCAGTCCTGAACTTCTCCAATGTACTGGATCTTTTTCACAGAAACAATGAGATAGTTCATTCCTCTCTTACTCTTTGGACTTCTGTGGAATTATGCGAGGATGAATATGACCCAGTGTGCCCAAGTACAGAAATCTTCTATTTTTCTGGCACCGATTGAGATTTAAGTTAGCAATACTTGCTTGTTTCAGCATGCCCCCAGGTCAGCAAACTGTCATGTCAGAGAACTGGAATAAACAGCACTCTGGATGCACCCAGAGATGTTCTGCTTTTTAGCTTAAGTTGCTCAGTAATTTGCGCCTGGGCTCCATGGAAATGGGTGCTCCAATAATAAACAAATTCTCAGCCATTATAACATCATGGCTTAAATTTTCTGTTAAAAGGATGTGTCGTGTTCCTCTAACAGAGGAGGAGTAATGCATGCAAGCTTTCTTTTGCTGATTGTATCCTTGATGATAATTCATCAACAGTAGCATTGGATGGATTCAGCAGAAGCTGCTTAGAAATGCATTGTATACAAAATTCAATAATTTGCTTATCTGGCATTTGATTTTTTTAAACCATCTTGGAAGTTAAGGACCATGCACTGAGTGCAGGCAGGACAGTGGACCTCCCAGGTCTAGCAAGGGAGAGGTGGAGAAGGATTATTTACCTGGGAGAGAAGTCACAAAATTCTGGCTGGATGGGGAAAGTATTGCTTTGTACGAGTTGAGGCTTCTGCTGTGCTATATAATCAAAGTTCAAGGGCTTGTGTGCACTTTGGAGTGTGTATATAAAATGCAATGACAGGATGGGATTCACTGGCAGGAGAGGAAACAAAACATCATGTGCCACATTGCCAAGGGGTGAGCTCCTTGTCTTACCGTGAGGAAGAACCTTCACCACTTCACAACATCCCATTGCTGTGTTGTCTCAGGACACCTCTGTGCTCTATTATTGCTCTAAATTGAGTGTGATTGCTTTGAAAGCAGCTTTTTGTCCTGATATAGCAATATTTCATAGTAGTTCTGAGGTCCCATAATTCCTGGGAGGGTAAGAAGGCTGCTGTGTCATTGCATTAGTGATCAGAGAAGCTGTGGCTTGTGAAATGCAGGTACAGCTATCGAACACTTAACTTTTCAGTGTATAAATTAATATTTGTACCGTCAGCCATGAGAATAATCCTCACAAAGAGATTTAGTGATGGAGTGTGCTGATGCAACTGAAGAACTACTTGACTCTGTTCTTTCTTTTTTTTTTCCCCTGTTGAAATCTATGAATGATCAACAAATTATTTCTGAAGAATATAACCATTAAAAAAAAAATGTCTTCAAGTTTGAGAAAGAAGAGGAATGACTTTGGACAGTGTCTTTTCTTAGTGTGTGCAAGAGGAATTTTCTTTCCTCTTTCAACCACAGGACCCTTTCAGAGCTCTCACTAGCTTACTGCCTATTAGGAAGAGTGAATCCAGCAAGTTTTCTAAGCTGTCAGTCAACTGGGAATGCATTGTGCATGTCCAGCTCCCCTGCAAAGATTTCAACGTGGGGGAAATTGTATGTATTGGTTAACAGTGCTGTGCTGGGCTTTCTCCAGGGGAGATCTCCTTGGGATATGTGCTGGCCCCTGGGATGGAGACTTTAGTGCTCTGAGGATTCACACACTGGAGCTGGGGGTTGTTTGGACGTCAAATGCCAAAGGTTTATAGAGGAGTGGAGTCTAAGTGCCCACTGTCAGGACATCACCATTCCAATGCTGCCATGTGCAGCAGGGAAATGATGAAAAAAATGGTGATATTAGCAAGCAGATTTCATTCTGAGATCCACGTCTCATCAAAGTCTTAGAGCATCTTTTGAGGGACCAGGTACTGCTAGTTGTGTATGCAAGAATTACTCCCCATGTGATTTGGGGTCATCTGCAAGACCGAGATATAATACACAAGGAAGATGTAATGCCTTAAGTGAAGTAGGACTTCTGAATGTGATGCTCTGGGATTTAATGGCAGCACGGTCGAAAGACAATATATAGCTGGGAAAACACTTGTATAAATGATCTTAAAAGAAAAATGAAGGAGCAGTGCTCTCAGATAACTGCGTTTTGCTCTCGGGGACTAGTCTACATACCAGGCAGAGCATGTGGTTAGAGGAACCACATCCATTTTCTTTCAAAACTGAGCTCTCTGTACTGCCTTGGTTGATTTTCATATTTTCTTTTTTTTTTTTTTCTGTCTTTAACTGATCTTTCCCTAGATTCCTTTCTTCCCTTTTAGACAAGGATAACCTTATGATAGTATGTTTAAACCAAAGATGAACTCCTGGTTGTTCTGCTGCAGACATTGCTAGTGCAATTAAAAATGTGTATTGCTGAAAAGGCTGTTTTACTAAGAATAATAACACAGTAAAACACACATTCCCTTCACAAATGTATTGTATATCAATTTTTTTTTAACTAATAACCTTGACAGGTGCCCACACTATTTTTTTTTCCCTTAATGTGGTCTTTATATTTTCAGCCCAAGTATTAGCATAAATTTTATGGGATTTTCTGGGCATATTTGTGTCTGTATCTAAGATATATGATATCAACTGGCAGTGATGGTTGAACTAATCAAATACTACTGACAAGTTAAAGCAAATTTTTAGGACTGTGAGATTTTTAGCATCTTCCCAGATACAGTATCTCCTGACTGAAAGCAGTCCTTGACTGTCAAGTTTAAATACCAGATTTGGGACTTAATCTTTATGTAAGCAAAGCACCCCAATAAGAAATATGCCTAAGTAAAGCCAAAAAGTCAGGTCCTCCCCTTAAACCTAGCCTGAAATGCATGTGTGTGTTTGTTTATGGCCCCATTGCCATGGTATGTGAGCAATTCCAACCAGTGGGAACCAAACGAGAGTCTTACACTGAATGGACTTCTATTTTCTTTTTCTTTTTTTTTTTTTTTTGACTTGGCATTTGTTCCTTCTAGCAAACATTTTTAAAAACTCTCTTATTGCTAGAGGGAAAATTGACACCCTTTGCTTTCACGATGATACATTCCTAACACGTTTCCTTGAAGAGCTGGAAATGGTGCAAAAATCTGGTAAGATAAGTCTCTATAAAGCATTAGAAGTCAAGCATTCCACTTTAGACATTTAAGACAAATGCATGGCAAAAACAAGTTGTTTTTTTTTTTTTTTTAAGGTTTCTACTTAAAGTTCTGTGCCAAAGCTACAGTACTTATACATTTTCTAAATGTGTTTTAAGCAATAAGTTGTACAACATTTTTAGAACATGTGTTAAGCTATTTCTCTAAGAATGAAGCTCTTAACAAAACATAAGCACTCTGCATGAGATCTTAGCAGCAAAGTGCTTAAAAGATAAAGTAAGAATTGGTACCATGGGAAGAACACCAGCTGTAGAGCACACAGGTCCATTATGAGAAGTATGGTAGTGGGTAGGGAGAAAATGATTTAATCAGGAGTAAAACCAATTTTATTATAAGGGCACGCAGGGGGTGTGGCACCATAGTGAGAGGGACATTTCAAAATATCTGACAGATTTCAACAATGTGAAAACCCACCCTGTTCTTTAAAGTGACAGTAAACCCCATCAGGTCTCTCTTTTTGATGCTATTGTTAACAGTTGACTGTTTAAAGCTGGCCTGCTAGGATGCTGTCGATCTAGTTCAATAGTGTGTGGCAAAATAAAAGGCTAATTGTTGAAATACGATCAATCAAATATGATCTCAGAGTCTAAAGAAGATCCCCTCTGGTAACTCATTTGAGATCAAATCATTACTTTTATGATTGAGGTAATTCAATGGGAAAAAAAAGAAAGCTTGAAACTAAAGAAGCAAACAAGACAACTAAATGAAATGCACAAGTCTGCCTTTGTTCCAGCTTTGTCTCACATTGCTCCAAGTTAAGGAATTGGGTCCATTCTTTTATTTGTGTGCTTTTCCTGAATCCATAAATTATAAAAGCATTTAATAACATTTATCAAATAAAAGTTGAAAGACAACTCCATTTTTGGGTAAGTTTTTCTGTCCAAAAGTAAACTCTCTAGTAAGAAAACTATGGCATTAGAGCACCAGGGATCTGGAGTTGTGAGTATCCATGTGTCTCCAATAATTTTACCATTTTGTTTAACAACAGTTCAATAAAGAGGCTGCTCTTGAAGCCATCTGAATTGATAAACATGAAATTTCAGTGACATTTAGTAAAACATCTCAGGATTATGTTGCTTCAAATTAAATTTGTTCAGTAGTTTTCATGGTTGGCCCCCAGTTTGCATTCAGACTGAAATTTTCTAAAAGAGAGAATCGTAGCATGTGTGGAAAAAAGTGAACCCCTTTTTTGGAGTAACAGAACTTGGAGACAGTGTGTGTCATTTTAATTTAGTCTAATAAGGATTTGCACTTTCCTAAAGTTTTATATGGATCATGATCTCACTGTTTATTATGTTCTAACAGTATCACACTAGTAGAATTAAAAAGAAAGAAACAAAACCAAAGAAAAATGGAATAATCATCCAATCTTCTGTTATTTTTATTAGAAACTCTATTTTAACATTTACTTGCTTTTATATTTAAATTCCTTAGCTCAGTCAAGCTTCAAAAGAAAATATTTTTTTTGTTTGCAAAACAGTTTTGTAAGCACTTGTGGTTTGTCTTTAGTGTGTTATCATTTTTGACAGCTTTGCATAGCCTAGGTAGGCCAACAGGGGTCTGTCTAATATTGTTGCTGGGCAAATCTTCCTCCCAGAGATGAAAACCAAACAAAATATTTTTGAAGCAGTAAGAAGGAATTAATATCCTTTCTCTCACAGTACTCTATTCCTTGCTGACATTACATTTAGGCAAAAAAAAGGAGAAAAGCGTTACCCATTATTCCCTTGTACATAGCAAGGCTAACACATGTAAAGCAATAACTCATTTTCTATTGCCATGTTTAGCATATGTCTCCTGTTGGCTCAGCAAGGCCTTTAGGCCGGTCCCTTGAGCCGGCCATCGTTGGCAACTCTTAGCCCCTCGGCCTCAAAACCAAATAGCTTTGAATCATGTTGAGCTGTGATGCTAATTTTCATACTGATGCATTATGGGAATAAATGTATCTGACATACTGTGTCAATGGTACCGTCTCTTTGTGCCTCTTGTTTTTTTGTTAGCTGCATTCCTACAGATGGTATTCCATTGAAAATGTTCTCTTCCTACAGAAAAAAAAAAGGGAAAAAAAAAAAACATGCACAGCACCAAACCTCTAGGTGCAGAAGGCTGTTAACGGTTGCTGATGATAGTAGGCAAACATTAACATAATAATTAGTGTCTTGTAATTGTTTCATTAAAACCAGTTGTTCCATTTCTCCTCGTGTTTTCCCAGAAGAGAAGCTGAATTTGGACGACAGCCAGTGGGAGGACATCCACGTTGTCACCGGAGCACTCAAGATGTTTTTCAGAGAGCTGCCTGAGCCACTGTTCCCATACTGCTTCTTTGAACAGTTTGTGGAGGCGATAAGTAAGTACATCAGATACAGTAGAAGCTAGTAAAATAGTCTGTTATATAAAAATAATAATAAACTTAAAAATAGAAGAACAGAGGCATCTCAAATCTGACTTACCTTCCATTATCCGTGCTCCTGTCTTTTTATTGTTTTTGACTGCCTTTAATCTCCTACAGCATTTAGTTATTTAAACAGCGAGAAAATATCAAATTATTGATCTATAAATGTTGTATATGCTGTTTAGCTGTAGTGCTTAAAATGGTTTAGGAAAGGAATTAAAATGTGTATGTATTCCAAGTATGCTAGGCTGGTAATCCACATATCCCCAAACACAAGAGAGAGACTAATAATTGTGAATCATGTTAGAAGGGGCTGTCTTTATGTTAATCAGAAGGAAATGTGCGTGTTTTGTTCCACAAGGTTGCAGACTCTTGCCTTGCAGTGATCACAAAAAGAATGCAAAAAAATTCTCATTCCCGTTTTCATATCTACCTTTGCTGTCTTTTATTTTTTTTAAAGTTTTTAAAGTATTTTGGAAGTCCAAGGCATTTATTGTGTTACATGTGTTTGTGTGCTGCAGACCCTCTCTGTATTTAATATATGCAGGTGCATTTTGTAAAACTGTATCAGCTTGGTAAAACTTGACTGAAAAACAGTGATTTGGGGGTTTGCTCCCATTGGAAAGCAGGAGGGGGATAGCTTAAAGGGAAAAAGCCTAGTAGGAGATTAATTAAGGGTCCAATAGAGAAAAATCGCTAGGAAAAACCCCCACAAACCCAATAAAGTACTTTGAGATATGTTTTCTGAATGATGGGCATGCATATTGCCATTCCTGTTAATGAGAGCGGGGCGTGCACATGCGCAGCTGTCAGAGAATATGAAACCCTTAATGTGCAGCTCACTTTGATTTTATATTCACAAGAGTCTTTAGTTCAACTAAAGCTTTTCAAGACCAGCATCAGATATAATGAGGTTAAATACATCTCACAAGAGTCTTCCCTTCCTGGTTATTTAGAAATGTGGTGCAGTTAAATACACAATGTAAAGTGCATTACCTGAGAGTTTACCCTTGGCAACTCATTGTCTTCTCCTTTCAAAGCACATGGAAACTTGATGGAGAACATCATCTCATGAGTTTAAGTTCCTGTTCCACAGTCTCTGCAGTGCTGAGGGGAAAAACTAAAGAATTTCTTACTGTTCAGCTTTGGTTTCTTCAGTGTGTGAAGAATGAGTGTGTGAAGAATATTTCAATGAATAAGACATTCATTGAAACACCAGTACTTGAATATGCCCTTCAGGTGGTTCTCCATCCACCTGCCATGGCCTCTTGGAAAGGAGGAGATGCAGCACCTTAGGCGGATGCAGTCAGTTCATGGGGCACAGCCTGGTGTGCTGTTCGTGTCTCTTCTTATGCACCTTGTAACACCTATCCTGTGCCATTAGCCCTTTCTCTTCCTGATAACCCACCATCACACTGATTCCCTGGGGCTAAATATAGTCTTCTTCCCCCTTATCACTAGTTTTCATTGTCCTTTGGTGTACACTTTGACTGAGCAAACTATTGGATTCTGAAGAACATTATCAGAACACCACAATCTCATCCTTTGTACTGTATTCTGCTCTCATCCTCGCTGCTAGAGTCCAAGGCAGGGTGATCTGAAATCTTTTGGTAGCCCGGTGGGGAGGTTTTTGATAGTAAAAATAACAGGTAACCAGTAATAGAGTTGCGAATTAAGAGTTTGAAAGCATGTCGGGAAGAGACTGTCTACTAAAGCATTAATATTCATGAGTGAGAAATTAATGTCCCTTTCTGCTATTTGAACTATTATTAATTCTTATTATGATTTTGAGAGCCATTATACACATTGATAGGCTAATGAACAGTCATTTATAGAGGGATTTTAAGACAGTTTATTCCTAGGAAGAAAATACTAGCACTCTAAGACATGCTTCGCACTATTTCAAAACCCTAATTCATGTTGCTTGCTTTACAACACATCAGGGTGATTTCTACCTAATCCAACTGTCTAAAGTAATCTACGATTTCCAATCAATCTTCTCTTTATTTGGCCTTTACTGCCAGAGTATCTACAAATCCGTATTCTTACCAACTCTACTTAAAAAACGTCTATAAACAACAATTAGGTGTTTTCAGTGTCTTTGCAGATCTTGTGTATGTTAATAGTCCTGAGACAAAGTAAAAAAAAACAACACTATTTTCTTCAATATCATTTCCATTGCAGCTGATTCTTTGGCTACTTTGTGTTAATTACTCTGTCTGGTCAGTACTGAGCTGCTAGAAAATTTCCCGTCTTCTTCAGTTTGTTGTGAAAAAAGGGTCTTCTATCTCTGTCTTTTCTATCCATTCTTCAAAAATGGGAATTATTAGCATGCAGGGCATGGGTGTGCAGTACAGTTAGGAGTGCTTAATAATTCCAGAAATAAGCCAGCCTGATGACGACTAAGAACAAAAGTAATTAGGACACATTCTTACACTGCCATGATGATTTTATCCTTGGTCTGGCACTGAGCACCCCCTAGTCGGAGCCATACATTTGGTAAATTAAGATGAAGTGGTCTAAAACCTATCTGGAGTAGGTAGCAACAAGTTACTAATAATACTTCTTGTGGATTTACTCATTTAGCTAGAAGTTTCCTGAGGAATGAGTACCCAAGAAGTGCCATGGACTCCTTATGCTGATGCTATTTTAAAGATTATGTGAAAAAATCCATAGTAAGCTTAGTATTCCTTTTCCTTGAAGGTGCCATTTTAATTAACATCTCTGCTATGTGCACGGGAACAAAATTTTACTGTACTCTGTGTCGACAAAGTGCTTGCTGTCCACCTTCAATTTCCCCTATAAATAACTTCAGATATGGCCATAATATTAGAACAATTTAGATATGACCAGAATATTAGAAGATAATTCAGGGTATTATAGAATCTCAGAATTCTGCTTGCCAGGCTGAAGCTGGATAATTACTGTCCATACAGCTTATATCAGAGAATTTATAAATGAAAGGCCACAAGACCTCTGACCTAATATTAATTTTGTTTCTTAGGATTTGGAAAGCAGTTTTTTTCAAGGACTTTGTCTCATATTTTACTGTCAAGTCATTTTGTGGTATTTTGGACGAAATACACACTTCTAAAGTGTGCCCAAATGCTGCTATGAAGCCAGGTTCAGCCACACTTAAATTACTTAGCACCGCAAATAGTTGTATTGATTTTCTGGAAGATCAACAGACGTGGTTCAACAGATTGTCTGCAAGTAAAATTGTGCTTCATGTGAGTAAGGTGGTAGAAGTGCCAATAACTGAAACACTTAATCACCTTATTTACAGACTTCAACCCACATGGCCATACAAACTTATGCCAGGACTTCAGCCACTGAAACAAAAAAGCTCTGCCCTCAAAGTCTGTTAAGAAATATTAGCAGGTAAATGTGCTAGTTGATTGTAAATCTTTATTTTAATTGAACTAGTTTTCTTGAAAGGTCTCAGGCAGAAGGTATGGAAAAAAATATGTCTACTACAGTCTTTTGTGCAGTGATGGCTGATATCCACAGCATAGGAAATATTAAAATACCGACTAGTCCTTCCAGATCTCTTCAGCTGGAGAAAGCCGTATAGACTTTGCATCTGTATGGACAGTTCATCTGTCCAAATGCAGTTACAGAAAAAAAAAAACCCACCGATATTCCACAAAGGAAAATTCCACTCAGTTCCCAAAGCTGCAACATCTGTCTCTGGTTTGGAAGGCTTGAGTTCAGGTCTTTGATTTTCTTTGTAGCAGGTTGGAAAGATTACTACATTGGAAAGATTTTTTTTCAATGAGGTCTAGTGATTATGCCTTCATTTCAGTTCCTTATCTCTAATATGAATTTAATAGGTGTCACGTAAGTACCGTAGATAAATAGGTGATTTATTGTTCAAAAGGCACACAGAGAGACAGATGTGTATATACGCATGTGCTCTAAATAGAAATCCTTTTGCCAGAATTATGATTCTTCTGCAGACAGTTTTTTGAATGAAGGTATCTGTTACTGCTGTGGGATTCCCACTTAAGGCAGATAAACACAGGAATGAGAGTAATAAAAATGTAGTGTTGCAAAATCTGACTTTCAGGCTTGCAAGTGGAATCCACAACCTAATATGAGCTACCTCAGGCCTCAGTATGAGGAACAGAAAATGGGGGATCCATGTCAGCCACCAAGTCCCTGCAGAAGGCACAGCATTTGTGGAGCACCTGATCTAGTTAGCATAGGTGGCTTAGGTCCTGGTAATCCCCTGTAGGATCAAGCCTCCCCAGCCATTGAGGCAAAGTAATCCCCCATCTCTGGAGCTTGAGTTTTCAGCCCTGGCAGAAAAACAAGCATTTCTTTGCACAGGGAGAAGTAGAGCCATAGGCACCTAAAATTCTTCGAAGGCCACAACTGCAGCATCTAATTAGCTAATGCACCTTCAGGGATGGCAGCTGAATAAGGTTTTTCAGAACTATCATGGTGAATTTAAGTGCCTAGACACTACCTAAGGTCCACATTAGATACTCATATAATTTTTGTTTTTTCAAGATCTGAATCTCCTCTTTTTCTTTTTTTTTTTGATTGCTCTGATAGACCATTAACACTTTTTTCAACTGATTTCACACATATCCTTTCAATGTATCAATTAGAGTCTCCTGGTGCATGCTAAGCAGAATTCACAATGTCGTTCCTATCAATCCTATAATGTTATGTGTTACCCTACTATATAGAAACTGAAGATGGTTATTTAGCATCTTACACATGACAGAGTTTTATAACTTTTTTTGTTATTGAAAGATGTTAGATGAAAAATTTATTACAGTTTTGCTGGTGTGAGATACTGGTGTTTACTGGTCTTGTATGACAAAATTTATGATCATAGCAAAACAACAAACTTTTCTTTCATTAGAATAATAGACTTTTTAAAAATCCACAACAGCTAGCAGATCTACCAGTAGTTGTCAAGTCCTCTCTATGTTGACCAGTTGTCTTCATCTCCAGGATGGCTGGAATCAGTAAAAAGGTTGTCCCCCAGGAATCCACTGCTGTGTGTTTCAAGACAACATGTTGCAGAAACTCACACCTATCTGGTCTTAAGCTTCGGTCTTAAGCAGGCCATAGCAAATTTTGCACTGAATAATGCAACCTTTGGGGAGTTTGCATGGAAGCTGTCTGCAGTGTCAGGAGGCAATAAACAAATCTAGTCATCAATACATAATCATGATTGAAGAACAGAGCTGCGTCGGTTGAAAACATAGTGCAGCAAGGACCTGCTCTGAACTACTATGCAGTGTTATGAAAATAGTAGCTGGGAAACAGAAAGGAAGTAAATACATTCATTTATTCTGACAGTCATAACATCCTTGTATCATCTTGGTGGAAAGTTACAAAAGATGTCTAAAGAGATTTTCAAAAGACATCTAAAGAAACCTCACTCAAGGCTTACAAAGAACAAGGCTCAAGGCCAACTCGTCTTGGAAAGACAAGTCAGCATATTGCACTGTAAGAAATCCATGACAGTCTCTTAACATCATCACGTAATAGGTTCCTGAGAAACCAAATCTTATCAGTCCCTGGCATTATGCAAATTTCTGTCATAATCTCAATCTGTGGGCTTCGAGTCCTAATCAAACTGCCTTCAGATTCACAGTTGGCGAGCCTCCTATTGAAATCGTTTTTCCTATCCTCCATTTACTTGTCCAAGGAAGTTTTGGGGTTTGGCATGGCATCAGAAAGCCTCAATTTAATGTGAACATGGTGATTTATAAACAAATCCAAGGTCACCACAATATATCTCACATAATAAATCATAATTAATACCTTTTTGGCCAAATCTAAATATTAGAAGGCAGGAGAAATACATAAACTAAATGTGATCAGAACAAAAAAAAAACGTGTAGAAACAAGAAGTATTCAAAAGATGAGGTGCAACTCTTTAAAAGATTGTGTTTTTTTAAAAAAAAGGGAATTATTTTGTGAGTAGCATAATCTCAAGGATATCCAAACCTATAAATACATGAATATGTGTATGGTATATCTGTAGAGATATGTGTTCTCCTGAGCACAAAAACACTGACAATAATAATAATGACTCATTCAAAAAGTAGTATTTTCAGTGGAAATTAATAAATATTAAATCCATTTTGGAAAGCTTTTTGAAACCTTGTCTGGCAAGTTGTGTGAAATTTGGATTCAAGAATGATTAACTGATATTGGAATAGAAAGAAAAATGCCTCACATTTTAGAAGAGATGTTAAGATGTTATAGGATGCAGAGAGACTAGAAGGGAAGGCTTCTAATCTATGGGTGTTAACAAAATACAGACAAAAAATGTATATGATCATCCTGAGACAAACCACTAAGTGAAAAAAAAAATAAAATAGATGAGAAAGTGCAAGTTAAACTAGAGAACTATATTCCACAAGAGGTGTATAAACTGGCTACAAACATATTTAAGCTGTAACATTTCCCAACCATTAAAGTTACCATAGTCCAGCAGAGTGTCCACTCAAATTCAAGGCAGCAAGAAATCAAACCTCGACAGCCTCCACTTACATCTTCAGTCATATTTGTAATGGCAGCAAACTGGTAACTAAAGAGGTTCATTCCAGGCTTTTTATTCCCGGGAGGTGTCAAGGAACAATATGCCCCAGTAACCTCCTAGTTCTCTTTCAATGACCTCCTCTTCACAGCTGCGAACAGTTTCTGCTCAACAGCATGTTTAAATAGATCCTTCCAGGTCTGGAAGCAACTGTTTTAGGAAAAAAAATAAATTGGAGGGCATGACTATTAATAGATTTATTTTTTTTTCTTTTGAGGT
Organism: Aegotheles bennettii; assembly: GCA_013398125.1. Classification (NCBI taxonomy): domain Eukaryota; kingdom Metazoa; phylum Chordata; class Aves; order Caprimulgiformes; family Aegothelidae; genus Aegotheles; species Aegotheles bennettii. The sequence goes on along the minus strand of VZRW01011454.1, from coordinate 667,707 downwards.
GGAAAATAGCCCAACATGTTCAGAAATGAAGGGCATTGAAATGAAAATTAGTGGGTAAAACATTTCCTCCATTTTTGCTTAGAAAGTTTTACATTTCTAAGTTGTTGTAAGGGAAATGAAAAGAAAATCTGCACATGAAGGTTTAGCTCCTCTGCAGGACTTTTCTGTGTGAAGGAAGTCCAGGTAACACCTGTCCATAGGGAGCACGGTTCTAGAATGACTTTGGTTTCATTTTTTTTTTTAAAGCAGATGCTCACATTTAGAAATGAGATATATTGTGTTATCTGCTTATCCCCTTCTTCTGTTAGCACACAATTCTGTTGGGCTGCAAAAAAAACCTCTTGGATGTGCACTGAAATAATATTTTAATTATCTTCTGCCCCCCAAACTTTACCAAACGCAGTGTTCCAGTTGACTCCAAGAAAACAGTTAATTTACTTTTCAAGGAAAATAGGAAAAGCTGAGGAACATGGAAAGGGTAACATCAGTAATGAAAATTACTTTTATATTAAATGAACAGAAAAACTGTATAATTTGGTCTTATAAATATGGTGGAGGTGTTACAATTAACATCAATGGAAATGAGAAAGTTTTAAAAGAATTTGTACTTGGATTTTGCTGTCATGCAGAAGGGACATATTCTAGCCCAGCTTGGTCTTTTTTGTTACTATAGTTAAAATATTTTTAGCATAGTGGAAATTTTATTGCGAATGCCTGGCCTGTCTCTTAACTCATGCTAATTATATTCATAATTAAATGTTAAACAAGAATTGACTAGGCCAACTGGCTTGCACAGGTGTTTGTGATGTGAATGGTTTAGTGCTTACACAATAAATTACTGGACACAAATCTGCAATAATCTGCTCCACAAGAACCTCTTTCAAGAATTTTGCTGTACATGGTAGGTCCAGCTTTGAAACTATGACTTGCAAACACCACTTACTAGACAGGATTATGTTAAAACTGTGGCTTGTCCTGGATTGCACAAGCACTCACAAGGTGAAAAGGTTGTTTTTTTTCTGGGCTCTTACCTGCCATGGGACACAGGTGCTCAGAGCATTAATGTTTATGAGGAGGTGGAGTTGTCATTGGATGCTTGGTAGAAATGTCATCTGGGAAGCACGGTGCCTTGCTTCAATTTGCAAAAAAGTTGTCTATGTTTGTAACTGGTAACCAAATTAATCACCGAGACTCCAGTAGCTCTGTTAGCTTTACACCAACTCCTGTCTGACAGCGTGGAACAAAAAACTTGCAAATATAAAAACCTATGTATTTCAGATTTCTCCTCTTCTACTTACTTCTTGGGCACAGAAAATCACTTACTGGTGTAATTTAAATTTCATCTGTGGTTAAGAGAATCTTTTTGTAGGGAAAAGAAATGGCAGAAACAAACCAACTTGAGAGTTTGTATGTGGGTCAGCATAAGAGAAACTCAGAGAAAACTGAGCAGGAGAGAATGGTGAAAGAGAAGACAAAGAGAAACTGAGAAATCCGAGCAACACTGGGCAGAGAAGGGGTGGAAAAAAGAGAGAGAACAAGCTATTTAGTGACTGTGACAAGATCTCTGTAACCTGCAGTGTTTGCAGGAGTCAGGGGGAGAGGAACTTCTCATGAAGGTTATCTGGAGCTCTTGACAAAGTGAGAATTGTCACTCTGGGTTTGAGGGGAAAAAATGTTTCATCGGGCTTGTGAGTGAAGCTTCCACTCGGGGAAAGTAATAACAGGAGGAGAAGCAGCCTATAATGGCCCAGTTACACAATTTCAGAGGTGCAAAAATGAAAGAGATGAGGGGGCGGGGAAGCAGGAAGACCAGGAAGGGAGGGAAAAGGAGAACTTTCAAGAAACAAGAGGAAAGGATGCTAAAAGTCATCACCTCCAGCCAGCTCTGTGCTGTCTTCCTCTCTCTGTACACCTTCTTACTATCAGTTGCTACCTTCCCCTAATAAGAGTTACACCACACATCTCTGTGTAGTGTGACATTGGACCTAAACCAACAAAGAATAGACACAATAATATCTTGGTGGCAGAAGATGACAACTGAGTTGTTCCCTGCTCCTCATCACAAAGATATTTGAAAACCTGGACTACTACCTAACTTTATAGAGTACTTTTATGCATCCTAAACACTTAAAACAGCTTTGACCCTCGTAATCTTAAGCTGTGTTCACTTACACCAGCCCTTCAGGGGACTATTGTCTTTACTTGGGCTCTCCAGCACCAGCATGCTCCAACCACACGGCCTGAGCACTCCTGACATCAGACTCTTCAGTTGAAAATTTCTCCACCTGCAACTTTGTAGGTCCTCCAGTTCTGGCAGGTAAAATCAGACATGAACTGTGCCTTAATATGGACCAATACCGTGCAGTTTTATAAAATACTCTTTTATAATGACAAAAATTGTACATAGCAGCATGGCATCAGGGAAGGCTCTTTGCAACTTCAGACAAGACTCCTGATAATAATGCATTAAATGAGCTAGAGAAAAAATGCCTAATCTTCAGCCTTTACACTTAGGACCACGACAAACGTTTGGGTGAGAATCTGGTAGAATTAAGATTAAATAATACAGACCCTGCTTTATCTGTGCCTTTACCACCTGAGACCGGTGATCGGTCAGAAGGGAGTTAGAACAGATCTTTTCTTCTGGAAACATTCTAGAAATTGTCCAGGGAAGGAAGCAAGAAATTAAATGTTCTAAAAATTCCACAAATTAGGCAGACACAGAGTCAAATCATGAATGGTCAAAAAAATATCCTCATGGTTTACCATAAGAGTACACATAGGGGCTTGGAAAAGAAAACAGCTGAAGGGTGTGATAGAACACAGTAATATGACTAGAATAATAACAATAGTACTATCTGCAGAATGCTTACTGAATTTCATGGAATTTCAGAGAAAAGTTAAGTCACAGGTTGCAATCAGGCAGGGATTTGCCAGGGTGGAAGTTGAATGTCTCCCTTCCCAGAAAGCATCGCCTTGCGGCATCGCTTCCCATAAGCCTGGCTTCCCAACATCACCTTTCTGTGTGGGTCTGGGTCTGCCACAGGAAGCGTGGTAGCAAACTGAAATACTTTGGAAAAGTAATGATGTCTAAGTGGGAGGGTAGGCTGGTGCTCTTACCAAGGCTGGGCCAGAGTTCAAAGTTAATAGGATTTATAATGTCTCTTGAGGGACACAAATTGTGAAAAAGTAGTGCTGGAAAACAGGGTAATGTGGCTGCGGAAAAGCATCTTTAGCAGCTGTATTGCACCAGCTGTACCAGATAACAGCTAAAAAGGGAAGTCAAGTAAAGTAAGAAATAGTGTGGGAATGGGAGTAGTGCTGCACATCCTCCTCCTAAACGTGTGTCAGGGAGCGTGCAGCCCTTAGGCAACCTATTGCACAAGAAACTCCTTGAACAAAACTTTTGCTTTTAAAGATGTTTCTTTGGATGCAGAAATATTTCTGCAATCCAATGCCTTCTGCTGTGGGATAGGTATTGAATTTGAAATGCCCACAATTTTGAAATAAGATGCAATTTCTCTTGCTTCCTGATGAGTCAAACTGCTCCCTTTGACTCCCTTCTATATAAAATTCATTAGCCTGTTAACCCATTTGACTACTGCTACATTTTGGCCCAAGCACAAATGTTTTAATTGCCTGGGATGGTAGTATATCACATGGATAATCTCACCAAGATCAGGAGCACAATCTAATTCACCTACAGCTCATGGTCTGACTCATTCACTGTTAAACACTTTTGAGTGATAGTCTTGCATTGGGAAAAAAAAAAAAATTGGAAGCCAGGCAGAAAACCTCTTTGCCTAGATTTGCTTAGATGGTTAGAAAATCTAACTCTGTATTAATTGCTCGTACAACAGGGAAGATCTGATGCAACCAGAAAGATGAGACTCCCAAAGGTTTTACAAACCTAAAATGTAACTGCAAACTGGAGAACTGCTGAAACTCATATATAATACCTGGTGTTTGTAACTTGCTACCAGGAGGTCCCAGTGAACAAGGGAAATGTTTTCCAAGCTGGTACTGCTACAGCATCACATAAAGGGCAATAGCTGCACGCTTAGAGCAGGCATGAGGTGAGCGGTGACTGGAAGTAAAATCCAACCCAAATTGTGTATCATCTTCCCACACTCCTAGAGGTGACTGAAAGAGGGACAGGGAGGAAATTGCTGTGGTACCTCCATGGAGGAAAATAAAATGAGTGCACTAGCTGCAACAATTTCTCTTTTCTTTTTTTTCCCTTTCTTTTCCTTTTTCCTTTCCCTTCCCCTTTTTCTTTTCTTTTCTCTTTTATTTTTCCCTCTTTCTTTTCTTTTTTTCCCCCCTTTTTTCCCCTTCTTTTTTCATCTTTCTTCTTTTTTTCCTCTTTCCTGTTCTTCTTTTTCCCCTTCTTTCTTCTTCTTTTTTTCCCTCTTCTTTTTTTTCCCCTCTTTCTATTTCTTTTCAAAAACAAAACAAAACAGGAGAATAAGGAAAAGTTGCCTGGCAGGCAGGCTTATATACGCTTCTGCAGCTCCAGCCCTGGGCTATCAAGTGCCACTTCTAGAATAGCCTTTTCCTTGGCTCATGTTTGATTTGCATCTGTATGTTCACATGCAGCCAGAACTAACCTACGCTCGGCAGCTGAGGTCGTTGCTTGTTTTTCTTTACACCACGGATCAGGGCACCTGATGAGGCTCAATTTCTGCTTGGAAGCTGAAGTGTATTAACATTCAAAAAAAATATTAGCCCACTGTGTGGCTAAAAATTCTCTGCAGAGAAGTATCAAAACTGTGATGAGAGTAACCACTTTAGGAGATGTTAGTAGAATTTGATCCAAGATATGTGTTTTTGCTTTGAAGTGGTAGATGTCCTTTAGTTCAGATGGTATTTGTGAATCACTGCATCAAAAAGGGGTCTTTTGGCACATGCTTTAGGCTGATGACAGGCAAAATGAAGTAGATTCTGTCTCAGAAATCTCCAAAAATAATCTTAGGTTTGACATAACACACCATGTCATGAAGTGATATAAACCACATAAGCACAAAACAGGCTTTAAATTTAAAGAAGAATAATCCTATTTTCAGACAGGATACTTTCGGTCAATTTGGATAACAAATATCTGATGCACAATATAGTCAGTGGGCTGTGAATGCTGAGATCCCTTAAAATCTTCAATGCCTGGTAGTTAGTGACTAGTAACCTGCTTTCTACCTCTGCTATCTGATAGTTGCTCGGACTATCTGCACACACACATCAAACATGCACTAAAGCTTTCTATCTGGAAATGAAGATCTGGGTTTTATTCACTAAAGCTTTCTATCTGGAAATAAAGATCTGGGTTTTATTTTTTTTTACTGTCTTTAACCCCTCAGCACCAGTGATCTAGAGTTCTTAATGCTAAAGAGTGATGCAAAATGCATTAATGCTTAGCACTGGGAAATCCCAACTCCTGGTGCCAAGAGGTTCATAAATATAGTAATGAAACCTCTTGATTCAAAGTGAGCACTATTTAACAGAACAAGCATGAACAGCCTTTAGGAGATTTTGCAGCTGGATTTGTTCCACTGTGTCAGAGCTGAACCTCCATGATAGTAGTTTTAAAAAGTCTGCATAGCTAAAAAAAAAAAGAGTTTAAGGAAGTCAGACAGCCAAATATTTTTAAGAAAAAAAATAAAAATCTGTGGAAAGGAAAAGTAAATACATTGCTGTATCACATACCAGGAAAACAGGCACCAAGAACCCCAAAGTATGAATTCAGTGACAGATGTCAAGGTCTTTGGGAAGTGTCCACCAAGCTTTATTTTACACATGTTCCCGAACAACTAAAATGAGTACTTTGTGTGATAATTTACTAGCAAATCAGTATCAATAAATCAGAATCATGTAAGCAGTCATGTTTATTATATCCTTGTTGCTTAATATTCATGATAGTAATTTATTTTTATAGTACAGTTTCACTGTTATCTCCTCCATTGCTGTAACTTTGAGTCAAGCAAGCTGTGAAAGTAGAAGGTCAGGTAACCCTTTGAAGGCTGTAAAAGTTCATTCACTTGGAATTTGCTTGGTTAGGGTTTTTTTTTTTAAAAATGCTTCAGTGGCTCCTTAAAATATTTATACTATAATTCCTAACCTAGCATTATTTATTTAACAAATACCACTGCAAAATGAGACTTGCAAAGCAGTACATGGATACCAACTCTATAAATGAAGAATTCAAAATTCTACACAATTGAAAGTCGTCATGAAATCTGGTGCTAAGATCTGTATTTTAACCGAAAATCAGACTTTCATTTTAAAAAATTCAAGGCACACACTTATTTAAGAATTCCTAATATTTTGCAATGTTATGGCAAAATTAAATTAAAATTAAGTTGTTGGGTTTTTATTTTATTTTAAAAACAGAAATAAATTTGATCTTTGACTCCCTAAGGTGTTTTGCTGTGCTTTCTCTGAAAGTAAATGAAATTCATTTCACACCACTTGTCACTTTAAGAGAAGCACTAAGGAGTTATACTCTAAGTAGAAGTCAAGACCAAACATACCTGGATTGTTAACTAGGTTGGCAATGATAGAAACAAGAGTTTTTATCCGTGGGACATGCAGAGTACAAACAACTACAACTTCAGCTTGTCACTCCTACTGAAACACCATTACCGACTTAGTGAGTCCTTACTCACTTAAGACGTAATTTTTAATAGTGGATTTTAACGATGTTCAACAGATTTAATTAGGTAACCCTTGCTTCTTCTTTTCATGTACTTTTTAGTAGAAAGCAGGATTTTAGCAATGCCAGTTGAGATACATGGACCTATAGCTTTCTACTAGTGCAGTCAAAAAGCCTCATGAAGTTTAATGAGAAACAGCACAAATTCAAAGACAATGTAGATGTTGAGATCTTCTGCATTTCTTATAAACCAGAAATCAGCAGAAGAATTCTGGATTTTCTTTGGATAGTTCAGTTTAATATTTTTCTTTGATGCTGATCTGCTTTGCCATTTCACCTCAAGCTGAGTTTCTATGGTGGAAGAAACATTATGTGCAAAGCTCTTCTGGATGAAGACAGTCTATAACTGTACAATAGCCTTATTGGTATGTCCCTTTGTCTTTCATTTAAGTATGAGCTTTTGATGAAGTTGTATTGGTTATTGCAGATAACCAATTGTTCCACATCTAGGAACATATTTTTCATTAGACAGTAGGTGGAGGCCACAAAAAAAATATTGCTTCTCAGATGAATGAAGTAGAAACCTACCTCATCACAAAGATAACATCTAAAAATGTTTCACGTTTATTTATGACAAATAAAATATATGATGAGATTTCAAGAAATGATGAAGATAAGCAGACATAAAAGACATTTTTATTCTGAGGGTAAACTATCATTAAATGTATTTATATTTACACCCTATAATTATTATGATTGTAGCAATTAATCAATCAACTGATTAACATGTAGGGTTAGCAGGACACAGTGATCTTATCTTGAAGCTTGAATTAATTAATTACTCCTTACTCTACATTATTATTTTCTACTTGTGTATGTTTTCTGAAAGTGTCCCTATTGACAAAATACACCCCTTTTTTTCTTTTCTGTGTGGTATTGAGTCAAGCACAGGAAGTTACTGACGTACATTTACTGATTTGCCATCAGAATTTCAAATTAATTAAAATATTTTTAAAGCATTGCATAATTTTTAACTACTTGTTATATTCTAATTAGCCAGGTTCAATTAAATTGTTTTCAACGTAGCAACTTAAGAGCTCTCATCTCTTCAAGTGGAGTCAAATTCAGTGGGTGTATATGGTTGCAATGATAAAATTCTGTGTTCATTATACCACAAGCCAGTGAAGTCTTTCTGCACAATGTATTTGTTTACTGTCTGTGGCAGAGTGAGGTTTTCCCTGTTCCATGGGTAATCTTGCTGTCAGGAGATCTTCCTGAAATTCAGCCGCATTTTAATTTATGTGTTACTTCCAATATCCTCTTCTTTGTGATTAACGTTTTTGGGTCACACTGAAGTCACTAACAAAACTCTTGCTACCTCCAGAGGAGACACCGTCTTATCCTTCTTGTTTGCTTCCTTCAGCTGTTAGTAGTTCATTACCATTCCTCTGGCATTCTCAGTCATGGTTTAACCACGTTCCTTTTCATCTCACCGCAGACATCATTGCTTCTAACACAGTATTCAAGGTTAGGGGTTTTTTTTTTAGGGTTTTGTGTTGTGTGAGTACCCTGCCTTTTTTCAGTGTCTTTCTCATAATAATGGGCACCAGAACTGGACAGGACCCATTGGTCACACAGAGCTGATGCTGCTTCCCTCCTCACCATAAACAGGGATGCCACTGTCTCTGTCCTGCCAGATTTTACTCCCCTGAATACCCTATTGGATCATCACTTTGATTTCCTCCTGGTTATCAGTCCCATGTTTGTTTGATGTTACCAATTCTTAAGACCTTGGATAAGGGATTTTAATTTTTTTCTCCTTTTTCTATCTTATGTTTTCTTATCTTTATCTTTTATTTCATAGTTGCTGGTTTATAGCAAGCCTAGTAAACCCTGATGGTGTTGAAGAAAGACATAAGTGCTCTGTCAATGGCTTGTCCCAAAAACCATTCAGATGGTTTGTGTCTGCAAACCCACATTTTCTGTTCCATTATCACCCACTGTTCTGCACTTTGCTTGTGCTTTGAGGAAGAAGAATATTCAATAGGCTTTGTATGCATCTGTCTCTCCTCATGTGCTGCCCTGAGGACCATGAAATGTGGCCACTGTGTGGCTGGGGCTACTGTAGCCACTCAAACTTCTCCCCACCACTGTGGGTGCAAAAGCATAGAGACCTTCCCTTGTCCTTCATTATAATCATTGGCTCAATACATGTCTTAGATGCCCTAAACCATTGGTTCTATACACGTCTTAGATTCCCTAAACCATTGGTCCTCCCTAAACCATTGGTCCCATACATGTCTTAGATGTCCACCTTTTCTTTTTTCTTTTTTCTTTTTTTTAGACTGCTTAACTCTCCACTCCTGAGCTGTTCCTCCTTGTCTTCTGCCTCTGCTCCTGCCATGCCCCCATTCAAACACACACACAGTGCAGTTCTCTTCTCCATGTGTGCTTTTTCCCCCTTTGTTTTTCAGTATTTAACACCCTATCACGACAAGGCCACGTCCTGATTCAGGCTGTTGGGCTCTACTATTATCTACATAATCAAAATAAAAGAGGTTCTAAAAAATCCAGCTGCTGGCTCTCTCACTGAGCTCTCGGAGAAGTTCATATCCCAGCCTCTGTTTGTTTTGTGGGGTTTTTTTAAAAAATGGTAGTGTAGGAGATAACAGTAATAGCAGTAGGTTGGGGGGCCCTAAATACAAAGGGGAGGAGAAGCAGTTATCATCAAGCTTTTGCTTTGAAATGTAAACTTAGCAAAGACTTCCCTGATGAAGTATACATATGGAACTACAAAATGCCACTTTTTATCCATTTGTTTTCCTGACCATAACCACGTTTTCACACTGTCAGCATTTTCATTAGAAGCTCTTTTTGTCAGAGGTTTATAACGAGAATGTAAAGATTTGCTATGGGCTAAATCTCAATCCAAGAGCAAATGTTTATACCAATTCTGAAAACAATCAGCTTGCCCATTTGTAGTTATGCATGTGTTCATCATCTGTTACTGCTTGTCCAATGCTCTGCAACTTCTGGAAGGAAAAAGAGACATCTGGAGGAAAAAAAAAAAAGCTATCCTGCAGATAGCATACTGTATGTTCTCCTGAATTATTGAATAAGGTACTACATAAATGCAGGCTTTTCAGTTGATACAAATATTTTTTTGCTTAAGCTTGTCAAATTTACTGCAGAGAATATTTTAACGGGTGGTTTGGACTGGTCTCCCTTTTTGCATTACTTACATGGAAGTTGTATTAAAAATTCACTGGAAATTATTCACCTAATGAACTGAACCACTTTTATGATGCTAGGCACGACAAATTCTTTGAAAATGTTTTAGCTTATCTTCTGGACCTGAGGGTTAACAGGGTTTTCCTGTCTGTCACTTCCACTGTGTATCAGTCATTAAGTCCCACGATGTTCTGGGGCTGAGTTGTATTTAGGGATGATTTACAGTCTTTATCCTTCTCTGGCTATGTTGATTTTTACAAAAAGGTACAGACTCATCATATGGGCATGTACAGTGACGTGAAGATAAATTTGCACACAAACAGTTAGGACCAGCCTCACAAAACTATTGATTTCTGTAAGTCTTACCTGTACCCAGTATGGCTCAATATAAAGTTTATCTGGATAAACTCCAGGGATAGATAAAAAGCCAGGTGCTTATCCTGAAGTTGCCTTGATTTTAACACAGAAGGTGCCTAAGGTTGGTTGTGGAGCATATCAGGAAGCTTTGTAATGCTTAGTACTTACAGACAAAACTCAGTGTTGTAAGCATTTATTTTAGAATAATATTAAGGTGATACTTAGAACTCAATTATCTTTACAGACGAGTTTATACATTAGTGCTGTAGCAAACAAGCACTTTCCTTGCTGGAAAGCAATGAGTGGGTTGAGGTGTCGGTGCTAACCATGTCCTGCAGAAAAGGACAAGACCACCTAAGGAGGCAGGGGCTGGGAAGGAAGCCCAGAGGGAGATGTTTACAGCAGAATATGGGAGACAATTTTCTTCCTGGTTTTTCTGTCTTTGGTGTCTCCGTGTGTATATTTACAGTCTTGGGTCAGTTAGGGCAGCTGGCTGCACTCAGGTTGAAGCTTCTGGATCCAGCTCAATGCTTTGCTCAGGGTCTCTGAGTATCTCATTGAGGATTGAGGGTCCCATCATGGTTGCCAGGAACACGTGTAGTCTATAGTGTAAAACCTACTTTGGTCTATTCCACCAAAATAACCCAACCCAACTCTTTGGAGGCTTATGCCTACCCCAGGCTTCCTTGAACAGAGAACAGCCACAGAACCACACTGCAAGTGGATTTTCAGTGCCATTCCTGGGTCCCATAGGCACCGCGGTCCCTCCCGTGCCGTGGCAGAGCCCAGCTGTGCCAGCAGCCCACAGTGCTTGTGCCCAACAGCCCCACCACCAGCACAAGCCACACCTTAAAGTTTACCCAGTAAACCTCAGAAAAAAAATATAAAAATTGCAGCCCATTAGAGTTTCTCAATAGAGCACAGTAAAAATTAACTGAGCTGCCTCATCTCAGTTATGGGGACATCTCTAATGGCAGCAAAGTGGCTGCATTCCTTCTAAACATCTACAGTTAAACCAAGTTGAACAGCATGTATAGACCAGCCTGGAAAGCTATTAGAGAATTTACTTTTTTTTTCCTTTGGCAAGTAATTCATGAACAGTTATAACTCGTTGACAAATCATTGTGCAAACAATGAAAACAGTTTTTCAGGATGGTCATGAGCACACATCTGGTATGAATGTTCTCAGAAATACTTCTCCAGGCTGGCAGGCACAGCCCTTTTGTCTTTGGGAGAATTTTGAGTGAATAAAAATGCTCACCTGAATGTTTGTGACCTTGCAGGGACATCAGCAGATCTCCCTTGGGAAAAAAAAAATCACAAGTCTTTCTTTTTTTGGCTTTATTTACCCAGCTCTGCTTTCATCTGGGAAACTTTAAGAACCTAATTAATTATGAGCTAATTAACTAAGCTTTGCAAAGTCATTGTGAGACTGCTAACATTAATATAAATATTTTACAGTAAGTAAACTGAGGCACACAGATTAACTTGTGTAAACCAGGTACCAAAGCAAGCAGTGACAGCAACTGCCCTCTTGTTTCCATTCCCCAATTCTATAAATATTTTTGTTCTATGTTTTTTGCTCTTTCCAAGGTATCTAGTAAGGGTCAAAACAGGATTTAAAAGCCTATATGAAATCTGTGCAAATATGTGTTCTGCATAAATCTGGGCCACAAAATTAATATACTTGTATATATTTTCCCCATCTGCTATGTTGCTGACACATCCAGTTTGTGGCCCAGAACATTTTAGGGAAGAGAGGGCCATCTCTATGTTTAGTGCAATAGTTCAAGTGGAGTTATAGACTTGTTGGTGTATTCAGGCTTTCCCACTAAACATAGAAAGCAGCTTGGAGTACTTAGGAACTTTTCTTCAAAAATGCCAAACTGCTGGATCTTGGTGGGGAGAAGAAGGGGTGGTATTTTCATTTCAGTTTGGTTTTTTTTTATATATGAGGAATTAAATTGCATATTTAAGGAAGAAATAAGTTTCCCTTTGTACTCTTTCATTCTTGTCAGCTATTATATATGTGTGTGTGTGTGTCTGTATATGTATACATAACACTTATAAATTTTCCATTAAGAAAAAAATAACAAAATATATTCAGATAAGGCTAAAAAGCCCTCTCAAATCTCCAAATAGTGTAGGAGTAGTTTTAGAGATTGTGACCTGGGAGAGGCAGCTCTTTTCTAGTTTGTGACCACAGACTCCCTTACCCCAGCTGTGTGCCCATAACTTATTTTCCTGTATCAGGAGGTAAAGGTGGTGTTCACTTGAAGACAACATACTTGAGAAATAATGTAGGAATGCTCTGTCTAGGAGCTTAGAGGCTTTACTGAGACCTACTATTTGTGTTAGGGGATTGTGTAGCCTGTCTGGTGTGAGGCTGCCACGCTGTGTTCCCTGGGAACACCAGCCTGCCTCAGCTACAGATGCAGTGAAAGGGTCTTTTTCATATCCTTGGGCAGAATGTTGGGGGTTTTCATTCTTTAATTCATTCACCATAACAGATTATTTATATATATCTAATTTTTTTTTACATTGTTTGTCCATCAATACCCAATATACTGTGCAATTTCTAATTTCCTGGAATTCCCTTTTCCCAATTTGAAAAAAAAAGTTGCAGTATATTTGCTTTTTTTTAATGGCTTTTACTAATGCTATACTGGGTGTTTGTGCCTAATTAGACTTTGGGTAGTGTGGCACGTCTGTCTTGTGAGTTTATGGACAAAAAGCTGGGGCCTAGCTGAGCCAGCTCCAAGTCATAACTTCAGAAGAATCAATGTGGCAGCTTTAAGTCACCAAAGGACTCCTCTATGCATGGGGATTCTCCTGTGGCTTTAAGGTAATTTCTTACTTGTAGAGCCATGTAGTTTTACTGTGACTTCTGGGAACAGGCAAAAGATCAGAAAATCTATGTACGTGTCCTATTTCTTGATCAGTTTGTGCACTGTGAGCTACGTAGTGTGTTCCTTGTCATAAATAATAATGCATCTGTTTGCTTATAAAATGCTATTCATTATATACCTCTCTTTCCTTTGTAAAAACATTTACTCTACTGGTCATGTATTTCCAATGGAAACAGCAGGATTAGCTGTATCACGTGCAGAAATAACATGGCAAGCTTACCTGACTAAATCATATTTGTTATGGCTGATAATGGGGCAATAATTAGACATAATTAGAGAACCATGCAGCTGTAGAGATGGAATGGACAGGCTGTATCATAAGGAAAGACTAGATATTGTTATGAGGAATAATGTATCAATAGAAATATAAATAATATTTTGTGTTCAGGTACTGTTGGGATTGGAGTTCTGGAAGTGTAGGCAGAGATAGATTTCAATAATATCAAAGTTAGATAACACAAATCAACTTTCTTTTTCAGACTAGATTTCCTTAGGCACATAGAGAGTCTCATAATTTCTGCAACAGCCTGATCTTAAGCTCTATCATAAGTTCAATAGAAACTGAAACATTTGAAAAAAATGCTGTTATTTTAGTTGTTTATATGTATAAACCTACCTAAGGGGAGGTTGTAGTGAGGCTGGTGTTGGTCTCTTCTCCCCAATTGCTGATGAGAGGACGAGAGGAAATGGCCTCAAGTTCCATCAGGGGAAGTTTAGGTTGGAGATTAGGAAGAAGTTCTTTCCTGAGAGGGTGGTTGGGCACTGGAATGGGCTGCCCAGGGAGGTGGTGGAGTCACCGTCCCTGGGGGTGTTCAACAAACGGGTTGATGAGGCACTTGAGGCCATGGTCTAATGGTCTGATGGTTAGGAATATGATGGGATAAAGGTTGGATTTGATGACCCTGGAGGTCCCTTCCAACCATAATAATTCTATGATTCTATAAATAAGTAACACCAGCATTATAATAGGGTAGGTAGCAGGGTTCGATTGTGCTTCCTACTTTGAAGCTGCCTGTTTAGCTTTCATGTTCAGTACGTCAGAAAGTACCAGAATCACCCTGAGAAGTCCCCCATGCAATGGCATGACTGGGTGCATTCCCATATTGCAGTCCACAATAGCCATTATCAGTCTTCTCCTCTGATATAACAATGCCATCTTCCACAAGACAGAGACCTCAGTATTTGTCCTCTCCAAACATTAGGCCTCCCTGCATAGAAGCAATGCATCACATATTTATTTAATTTCTTTGGATTTTGCTTGTGACTCACAGTGACTGCATGATGGTGCTTTTGCAGGCAGCAGGAAAATTATTTTATCACTTTGCATAGTAACACCCATGTCCAGTAAAATGCAAAAGGAATAAGATTCTTCACCTTTCCCGTATGCCAGATAATAGGTATGTTGTTACTAAATAAAGCTTTCACACTGTGATTTTATTTTTTTATTATTATTTTCTCTTTTTTGTTTTTTTAACTTTGGAGCATGAGAAATATCTGAGAGAAAAACTGAGGTACAAAGAGGAAAGTGAGACAAGGGAGACGGATGCAATGGGAATTAGGAGGATTAGGGACTGATTTGTGCAAAGGCAACCAAGAGATTTGTGTGCAGATAAGTGATTTGTCCACATCTGCATTTTGAGACTTGCATGATGGCTCTGTACATGAATCCTGGGTGTATTTTTGCAGGGCTACTTCTCGAGCAACACGAGCAGGTCTGAAAGAGTCCCTTTCACAGAGGACAGTGCCCAGCCCCGTGAAGTCCAGGAGGTGATTTATAACAGCTCACAACCTGGTCTTCATGATGAACAACCCTATCAAACTGCATTTCCAATAGACACCGTTCTGCACAGGAGATGACTTAAAAGCACACACCAAAAGTTTAGAGGAAAACCTCCCAGCCATACTGTCAGGCTCTGGGGAGCCAGGGAGGTCCCAGAGCTCCCTGTCATTGCTGTTGTTGCTAATTAGCTACTTTCTTTCCACCTGAGTAAGAAATGTCTGGGTCATCAGTCCCTTTGATTGACAGGGAACCCTTATAGATACACATGGGGTCCATCCTGCTCTTAAGTCTCCACTGCAGATGCCCACAAGTTTGAAACTGGTGGATACCATATTGCAGGAATAGTATTTTCTTTTTCTTTTTCTTCCTCTGCTATGCCTTCATCTACTTACGGTAAAAGGCACTGAGCTGAAATGAGAAAGCTCAGCTGATGTTGTTCTACTTATGCAGATATCAGTGGAGGATGTTGTTTCCCACCTTTTCATACGTTTTTACAAACCCAGAGCAAGGACAGCTCAGCTCCATTGTCTCTTCCGTTTGGTTCGGTTCCATTTCCAGCTGCCCAGCCTATATCCCCTTTAAAATACAAAAGATAACCTAGGGAGATCATCATTATTTTGAACAGCCTCAAGTTGCTTTTGCTTGCTTTAAATGGAGGAGCACACACAGCAGCTGCTTCATTACCTCCGTTCATTACTCTAGGTATACCTCCATCATTATTTTATCACTTGTCACAGATTCATGGCGAAGATCAGGGAGGAAACAGGCATTTATATACTCACTTCATCCTTCTCTGTGTCCTTTTTGTATGTCTCTTCCTCACACACTGCTTACAGAGACGGTGCCACAGAAACAGAGGCACACTATAACTGGGATGGAACTTCATGCTCCCTTCCAAGGGGAGGAACAGACCGAGCATTTCCAATGAGGACACAATACATCTTTTGCTGTGTTCTCATTTATAATGTGCATGGTGCAAAAGCAGGTTGGATGAGCATCCAGTGATGTGACTTTATTCTTTTTCTGTTTGTCCTTTACACTTGCAGTTTGTAGTTGGAAAGGGGTGAAGATGATACACCAAAAACAGAGGGAGAAAGCCAGGTGCACAAGCTCATGTGCCATCTCGGAGAGGGAGGGAGCTTAAATTCCAGCCAACTGGGAAATTTAGGTGCACAAACTTAAAACTAATAGTAAACTATCCACATACAATTTTTTGGCAAAGCCAAGACCCCCTCCATTTGTCCAGAGTCGTATAGTGTGTGAATGGCTTTGCACGGGAAATGATTCTGAACTTTGCAAATAGCTTTTATTATAGCTCCTCTGTGACACTGCTAGAAAACAGATTAGATCATAGCTCATTTCTCTTTTATTATTCTGACAGTGATTTCATTTGTTCAGAACTTCCATTTTGCCTTTAATATCTCATATGCGGTCACATTTTGGGAGCTTTAGGATGTGTTGGTTCTGCGTTCAGTGCTCCATGTCTCTCACCTTAGCCAACTCATTATAGAGAAGCATCCTCCCTAAATAACAAATATTAACCGACATGTATGAACTTCAGATGATACAATTCCCAATTCATTTCCTGGGCTATTTTACTGCCAGAGAAGGATCAAATAAGGAGACTGCCTTATCCCTCAAATAAGGCATGCTAATGTGGGAAAAGTCCTTTGTTTTATACCTAGAAGGGGGAAAATATATTTATTAAACCCTGACCATGCAAAGAATAGACCTGAGAATCCTCAGCTAGAATTGCAAAAATAAAAGCATTTGATAGCCCAAAACAAGCACTTCAGCCAGCCATTCTCTTCTGCAACACATTACACGTCTGCCCTTTTTAAAGTCAATGCATCAGAGCATTTGTACCACACTGTTAATGCTCTCTCAAAATGAACGAGCCTGGCCCCAATTGAGTCCATTTTAAGACTTGTTTGGGGGTTTTTTTTTGACAACATAAAGTCATTGTCCCATGGTTCTTTTCCTCCCACCTATATGATGCTGCCAGAGAGGCCTGACCCGGGATTAGGTCCTTCCCACTGGTTTCCAAACATTACAGCGACCCTTTTGTACCATCGGTCATTGGGATTGCCTGGAACAGACTTCAGCCTGCTCTGAAGTTATGTTGGGCAGCCCTCCAGCAGAAAGCTGTTCATTAGAAAAGCCTAAAGGTCATTTTTGCACATATAATATCTTTTCTAACCTAGTCTATGGATAGTAATTAATGATTTTTAGCTGAAAATAAAAGCAGTTAAAACTGAATGCACTATAAATAAGTATCAGTAGTCTGCAACAACAAAAAAAAAAAACAACCAAAAAAACTGTGCAGGTCTAGCTAGGATCATCACAGTTAACCAATTTTGGGAAGTAGTATCCCAGTAAAAAAAGCACTGTAATGTTATTTTATACATGCTCAAATGTGACATTATGACACTTTTTTTTTTCATTTTACATCTGATCCTTTACCTACAAAAGCCAGCTGAGAGCCGATTTGTTTTTTTTTTCCCCTTTGGATCACAGAAAGATTTATTTCTGTGACTGCAGATATTTTAAAATATATTTTAAATGTTTTCTATTATTCTCTCCTTCTGCTCTCCACACATGTTAAAATCCGTTCATAGCAAGGGTCTGGGAAAGGAGCTGGAAACGGCTATGTCCTTTTTCCAGGGCTTGTTTTCTTTGTGAGCCTGCAAGTACATTGCATTTGTGTGTGTGTGTGTGTTTGTGTGTGTGTGTACGTGCACAGGCTTAGTCCTCAGGTGGAACTGTGGTTCCTGTGCTTTCGTTCTCGAAGCTGTTATTCTGGAAGGGAATGGAGGCAGCTGTGTTTACAGCTCAAGTCTTGGCATACATTTACCAGAATCTATTATTCATATCGTTCAGTATCAGGGAGAGATCTCAGGCCACCTGTCTATCTGACAAATTCACCCTTTTGTGAGCTTTCTGTTCATAGCAAATTATGTTCACATTGATGAATTGAGTTTTTATGAGCATTGCTAACTAACATTCTCACAGAAGGCCAGGGGCAATAGACTGCAAGTGTTTCTGGTCCACAAGTAAATGTTAAAAAGAAAAAACTGCCAGTATTTAAAGACAATTTGCCATGGAGGAATAGTTAAAATATTTGGCAAAGCCTTGATATTTATAAATTCAAGAATGTCCATAAATTGTTACAAATAGTATGCTTATAAAAATAAAAAATAATAATAATTCTGTGCTGCCCACTGTGACTGTGGAGGGCTCGTTAGCATTCTGTCTATTAACAGGTAGCCAGTGATCAAAGCTTTTAACAAATTCTTTCCAGGGCTTAACACAAGATAGGAACAATTCAGATGTGCAAGGGAAATCTCCCCTTAAAAAATCATGCAGTAAAATCAGTGGGACAAAGCTAAGTAAACACAAAGCAATGATTCACCTGGTCTTTCCAGCATGTCTCTGGTTCATGGCCAACATGAGCCACCAGTCATGAGAGCAGCTGTACTCTATAGATTAAAAGATTTGTAGTTATAGATCAAAATATTTCCGTAACAAGAGTTTTTTGTCGAGATGCGCTGCAACAACATTCCCTATATGATTTCCCTAAATTCTTCATGCCCTTTTCCCAACCCTTTGGTGTTGGAAGACATTGTCAGCAACAGAGCATGACCCACCTCTGAGAGCAAAAGCTAGCGAGCTAGATTACAATCCTGCAGATACAGCCAGTCTCTAAATAACTGACTAAATAAATACTCAGCTACATCAAGTAAATATATTTACTAAAATATGATGCATCTAGTGCCACTTAATATGCCTTAGAGCACCTGAGACACCACATGAAGTGTCCCAGAAGCTCATACACAGTTTGAGGATTGCGTGGATACGCTCTCCAACGTGACTGGCTGCCAACATCTAAGTGACTGAACCCCACCACAGCTACCACAAAGATCCTCTTAGGAGCCCACAAAAAGGGGACAGCAATATGTGAAATTTCGGTGAGAGACCTGACACTAACAGCCATATCATGACATCAAATTTCCAAAGGGGAAAAATAAAAGGAAAAGGAAAAAAAAAAAAGGCTTTTCAAAGGGAAAAACAGTTTCAAGGGAAAAAATTAATAGTCATTCCTTAAGATATGGAAAAGCAAATCAGGTCAGACTGAAGAAGTCACCTGGCCATGAACACTGGGCCACCCTCGTCCCATCCCGCCGGGATATGGCACAAGCGTCCCTTCACACCCGCGCTGGCGCTGCCTCTAGCCCGCTCCAATCCTCTCGCTGAAAGCATGGCAGCCCTGCCTGTTGTTTTGATAGGTGCGAATGGAGT